>MU968551.1:36382282-36790908 GCA_034641835.2 Pinus albicaulis
CGTTCGGGAAGTTGGAATTACATTCCAACAAGTTGTATATGGTTAATTGGCGCGATATGAAATATGAAATATGTGAACGGGGCCTAATACATATATACGAAATAGACAGTCGGATTATAACTGAAGAATTGAGATATTAAAAATGACCAGAATTGTTTTTATTAAGTTTGCCAGCGTAGAACAAAGCAGAGATTGTGAGATTGCCCAGACTTGGGAAATAATTGGGCATGAAACTTGAATGCAATTATGAAAAAAAAAAAAGGAGGAGAGCATGCAGAGATTACAGGTTTGACAGGAATATGTACAGGAATGAGTTGGACAGGTGAATAAGCACAGAAAACAGGGAATGTGCAGATGACAGTGAAAAACGAAGATGCAGAATAGTTTCTTAACAACAGTAGAAAAGGAAAAAATCCAGTAAAGTCAAAGTTCAGAAGAGGAGCTGAGTGATATTGAAATATGAAATTAAGAATGTAAATGTAAATGATGTAATTATTTTTTATTGTTTGTGATGCAAAGGCAAGTATCCTAAAGAAAAGACAAAATCCCACTGTAGCATGAAATTGTGTACATATTATTATGATTTTTGAATTGAGTTGGATAAAGTATAAAGAAATAAGGAGCGAGAAGACCAAGGGAGTATGACCATTATTTAGACCTAGAGGAATAAAAATAGTCATGTGAGGATTTCTATAATAATATCATTTGATATTCAAAGTGTAAGTAAAGAGAGTAGAAAGAGAGTGAGCAGAAACAGCGAGAAATGAAACGATGAGAATGAGCGAGAGAAGAAGAAGCTAGTTGAGCGAGAGAACAAGAGAAGGAGAAGGTGATAGAGAATCTAAAAGATGCAGGAGATGATAAAGAGCGAGATATGAAAATAGATGAGAGCAGAAAAGCAGATGGAATGAAGCAGTGATATCAAGGGAAATCAGCAAGTGTTTCTCTTTTGAAAGAGTAAGGAAGTTGGAGCTTCCCTATCAAGTTGTAGCTTGATATATGTCAGTTGTAGCTGACTGAGGTAGGAGCCTCCTGTAGGTTGGTGCCTGCAGGAAATAGATGGGAGTTTGTGCTTCCACATCAAGTTGTAGCTGACTGAGGTTGGAGCCTCCTGTAGGTTGGTGCCTACAGAAAATTAATGGGAGTTGGAGCTTCCTTGCAAGTTGTAGCTTGCAGAATTGAGGTAGGAGCCTCCTGTAGGTTGGTGCCTACAGAAAATCAGTGGTGAGAGGGAGTTGGAGCTTGCCTTTGCATCACAACAATAATACGATGTGGTTTTCTCCCTTCATGGGTTTCCACTTATATCTGGTGTCTCTGTGCATGATGTCTATGTGTTGATGTGGTTTATCTAATCTACTTAATACTTGTTGCTCACATATTAAGACTGTTGTTACATTAACAAATCTATTTGATACTTGCTTCTCACTAATAAAGATTGCTCACATATTAAAGTTGATCATGAAGTGAAGGTGTAAATAAGTTTTAAGAGAAAAGTTTTAAAAGTCTAGGTATGTGTTAAACTGATTCACCCCCCCCCCCCCTCTCAGTTTAACTAAGGGTTCAACACAATATTCTAAAGTTTATATTTTCTACATGTTTATGTATTGTTAAATAATTTTTCAATGCACATCAAATAATTGTCGCTAAAAAACCAATATTTTGAACCATACGAAAAAAAAATACAATTTTTCAATATAAATAAAATGCAAAAAATATACTTTTACAGACTTTTTGTTGGAAAAAACATCTTAAATAAACTAATTTTTTGGGAGAATCTTAACAAAAAAACTTAAGAAAATAACATTTTTATTTAATTTTATGTCAAAAAATAATAGCAATCACATGTTTTTTGCAAAAAATAAGGGTTGTTCTCATAAAATATCAAAGTCTAAACATTACAAGTAAAACTAATTAATAGTTCTAAAAAATAAGCGTTGTTTGCAAGCATAACTTAAACATCATCAACAATATCAACTAATACATCTTCAACATCATCTAGAACAGCATTGATGGCTTCTTCCGCAACATTTTATTCTTCATTTTGATCATTGTCGTCTTCTAATGGATCTTTATTTCAGCAAATCTTCCAAAGTGTCCCTTTCCAATCATTCCATATAATTGCGGCTGAGGTTCCTTTGCTTTTTTTTCCACACGTGATTCATTAAAATCTCCTTTCCTCAAACCAACTTCTTGCTTCGCATCTAGAAGGAATTTAAGAGCGTTAATTCTTTGTTGAATAAATTTGAATTGAACTGGGTCTTTCTCAATGGCAATGCAATTTCTTCCTTTTAGTAGGCAACATGCTAGTGTTGTACCTAATCATCAAGCACAAAAAAAATAAGTAAGAAAATTAGTATGGAGACATAAAAAGTAAAAAGACAATATTTAAATTTAAATTTGTATAATAAAACTTACCTAAACCTGAGAATAAATCCAAAACCCATTCTCCTTCATTTGAACATAGATCTATAAGATAGTTAATCAATGCTTGTAGTTTTTGATAAATGTTAACTATATCTCCTTTTGCATCTTTACCCTCATATGTTAGTTTTCTTACAACTGCATCATAAACCAATACTTGACTATGACTCTTCCCATCTACTCGATTCATAATAATATGCTTATAGCTATTGTATTTTTTCCAACATTCAACATGGATGAACTCACAATAATTTATAATATGCTGATCTTCGGAAGAAACAATATTTGAATTTTTCCTGTAACATAAAATAGTAAAAGTTTAATTAAATTTCACATGAATAAAAAAATTTAGGAGCAATCAAACATACAATTTCAAATTCTTACCATGTAATTTGTATCCTTGAGTTTGCTTTACCCTTGAAGCTTGTTAATAACATTGGAAACTATGTGTCTGAATGAAATTTCACAAATCGCCAAAGTGGTGATGTTGTCACTTCTTGAAAACCCGTAACCACTTTACTAAAAACTTGATAAGTATATGGTTTTCTATCATATTCAATGTCTAAAAAATTCAAACCATGATGAATATCTGCAATAACTAGGCCATATTCTCTTTTAGGTATTAGTGATGCAATGTCTTCACAGTCACCTTGTATTATTTGATATTGGACACTGTCGAGCCCATTCCAAATGTAATGATTAAGAGTAGGATCAAGTCTAACAAGTGGGGGCCCTGAGGCCAACTGGGCAAGCCCCCATGGCGCCGCCTGCCGGCCTCTGGCGCCCCGCGGGCGCGCACTACATCGAGCGACATGGTCTTTTTTTATTTTTTATTTTTTTGATATCATATAATTAATAAATAATTATTAAAACATTATTTAATAAAAATAAAATTGTTAAAAATATCAAAATATAACAAATGTATTTAAAAAAAAAAGAAAACAATTTATTAAATAACAATTATGTTTTGTTTTTAAACATTATATAATTAAAAGAAAAAAACAATACAATATAATAAATAAATAAAAACATTTGTTTTAATATAACAATACAATAAATTTAAAAAAAAACCATATAACAATAAAATTAAAAAAAAAAAAAAAAAAAAAAATATATATATATATATATATATATATATATATATATATATATATATATATATATATATATATAATAAAATATAAAAAAAAAAATTGAAGAGTTAAAATTAAAAAGAATAAAATTAAGATTTAAAATTAAAAAAAAAATAGAATATAAAATCAAAAAATTCTCAAATAAAAAAAAAAAAAAAAACCATTTTAAATAATGAAACCACTAATATATTTATGATTAAAAAAAAGCAAATAAAAAATGTTATAATATTACTATTTTTTTTATGTGCATGGTCGTTTTATGGATTTTTCTATCTAGATGAACCGATAAGTCTTTAAAAAGAAAATAAATTCTAAATTTTTGTCCTTAAAACCCTAAAAATTTTAGTTCTTTTTGCATTTTCTTCACTAAAAAGATATAAAAAAGTTATGGTTTTTGAACCTAAAAACCTTATAAAAAAAGTTTTTGGACACAAAAAAACTATAAAAAAACAGATTTTCTCCAAAATCGTCTTTAAATTGACAGAATAGAAGGAAAACTAACATTTGAAGTGCAAAAAACTGTTGTCACCAATGCCAACACAATGCCTCCAATGCCAATGCAATGCCTTCACAAAGTTACCAATGCCAATGCAACACCTCCACAACATTACCAATAGCGACACAACACCTCCAATGCCAATGCAATGCCTCCACGAAGTTACCAATGCCAACACAACACCTCCAGAAATTTGCTCTAACAAATACCAGAAAACTTGATGTGATGTGATGAATAGAAACAATCATTCTTATTATATAGCGAATATTGTCTGATTGGTTTACTGTTTAACGAATATGGGATTAAAATTTCAAATTTAAAATATTTACATTTAGTTTATTATAGTTCATACTATAGTTAAAATACTTAATATTTGCATGTAGCTATCATAGTTAATATTTTATTCAATATTTACATGTACTGAATGTTGAATAATTCAAATAAAATCTCAGATTAAAAATTAAAATATGAAATACTTACATGTAGTTAATTATAGTTAATATTATAGATAAAATAGTTAATATTTTCATTTAGTTATCATAGTTAATATTTACATGTACTCAATGTTTAAAATCAAGGGATTAAATTTTAAAATCTAAAATATTTACAGGTAGTTAATTATAGTTAATATTATAGTTTAAATAGTTAATATTTACATGTTATTTTTGTAAATATTTACATGTAGTCAATCTTAAACCATTCAAATAAGAAAATTATTTTAGTTTCGAAGGCATGCATGAAAGGAATATTTTGTGGATATTTTGAATAGAAAGTATGGTGAAATATTTGAAGACCAACAGTTTATTAATAAATTTTGAAATATATTTTAGATGAATATAATGTAAGTTCAAAATTTAAAATTTAAAATATTTACATGTAATCATTATAGTTAAAATAGTTAATATTTGCATGTACATATTATAGTAATATTATAGTTAATACTTACATCTAGTCAATGTTAAATCATTGAAATAAAAACATTATTTTAGTTTGGAAGGCATCCATGATAGAAATATTTTGTGGATATTTTGAATATAAATATCAGTAAAATATTTCAACACAAACAGTTTATTAAAAAAATGTTAAATACATTTTTTGACTAATATTTGTACAAAATATTTGAAATGAAAATTTTGGAGGGAAATTTTTTCGCGAAATTTTTTGGGGGGGAATTTTGGAGGGAAATCTTTTCGCAAATTTTTTTGGAGGGAAAATTTGGAGGGAAATTTTCAGTCTTTAAGCTATATATTGTAAGTGGGAGAGGAATTTGTATCATTCAACCTATTCTTGTTGAAAGCCATGGTTTCTTCTGATATCAAAGTTTTTCTTTGTACAACATCAACATCTTCGTCACGCAAGAACTCTATTCAGGGTGATGAATATAACGGGAGTTCATTCACCATGAATAGAGAGTCAAAAAATCGACTTGGTCGTAATCCTAAAGATGATGAGAACAAAATTGATGAGGCGCAGCAAAATGAAATTTCTGTAAATTGAGCACCAGTTATACCACTTACTCTTAATCCTAAGGATTATGAAAGCAACAGTGATGAAGGGCATGATGAAGAATTTCCAGAGTAAAAATTTTCACTTCGTCCTAATCCCAAGGATTATGAGGACAACATTAATGAAGAGGGAGATGAAGAATATCCATTTAAACTTAATCCTAAGGATTATGCGAGAACAACAAATGAAGAGGGGAATGAAGAATCTGCAGAGTCAAAATATCCACTCTGTCCTAATCTTGAGGAGTATGGCAGCACCACTGATGAAAAGGGGGATGTAAAATTTCCAGAGTCAAAATATCAAATTCGTCCTAATCGTAAGGATTATGCGAGTACCACTGATGAAGAGGGGAATGATAATGTTTCAAAGTCAAAACATCCACTTCGTCCCAATCCTAAGGATTATGCTAGCACCAGTAATGAAGAGGGAAATAAAAAATTTACAGCGTCAAAATATCCACTCCGTCCTAATCCTAAGGATTATGCAAGCATGACTGATGAAGAGGGGGATGAAAAAATTCTAGAGTCAAAATTTCCACTTCGTCTTAATCCTAAGGATTATGTCAGCACCACAGATGAAGAGGGGAATGAAGAATTTGCAGAGTCAAAATATGCACTTCGTCCTAATCCTAAAGATTATGTCAGCACCACTGAGGAAGAGGGGAATGAAGAATTTGTAGCGTCAAAATATCCACTTCGTCCTAATCCTAAGGATTATACCAGCACCACTGATGAAGATGGGGATGAATTTCCAAAGCTAAAATTTTCACTTCATCCTAATCATAACGATTATAATTTAGCCACTGATGAAGGGGGGGATGAAGAATTTCCAATAAATATACATTCAAGGCATTCAATTATTCCTAATCCTAAGGATTATGAGAGCTTCAGTGAGGAAGGGGAGGGGCAGGATGAAGAAATTCTAGTGAATACAAATTCAATGCTTCCACTTATGCCTAATCCCAAGGATTATGAGAGCACCACTGAGGAAGGGGAGGATGAAGAGTTTCTTGCAAATGATAATTTTAGAGGCACAGATCTGAATATTGCATTTTCTCCAAGTGACCATTTCAAGGACACTCATGGTGATGAAGAATTGAATCCTCCCAGGGAAGAATTTGAAAGCATGGGTCAAGATGGTAAAGAATTTCTTTTGAGTCAGGGTTACAAAAGTGCCGATGATTCTTGTGAAATGTTTTCTTCAACTGATGATGGTAAAGAAAAATTTTCAGGCAATGATGTTGATGAATTTCTTAACTATGTTGAGGATGATGATAGTGGGGATAATATTCCTCCTAATGGTGATGAAACTACTTTTATAAAGGATGATGGAATGATGAAGCCGTTGCAAGAAAATATTGCAACTAGGAGTAGGAGTAGACCTTTTCATATCAATCCAAAGCATTCCAGTTATACAAGGGCGAGGACAAAATATCTCACAAAAAGAAATTCTGTCGTTCATTTGATTTCAAGTGAATGTTTTCTAACGGATTTCTTGAAAAATATGGATTTCAACCTTGTTTTGGAGAAAAGGAAAACATATATGTCAATGAATAAAAGCATTCAAAATTCATATTTAGTGGGTTGCATACAATCTACACTAGCAGGTTATGATTATCATATTGGGAATGTATTACTTTGCAGAAAGGCGTTCAAAATGTTCATTCAATTGGTAATTGTCGTTTGTCAAGAATCCAAGATAGATTGGAAAGGGATCCCACATATTATTCAGAAGCACGTTATAAACAGGAGGTGGGGCCGTTTGCAAATACTGCTAAGACATGGATGAAAGACTTCTTTTCAAATCATGGAGAGTGTATGCCAAATAAAGACACAATACATATTCTAGATAATTTCTCGAGACGAGAAATATTCATGTTATACAAAGATTATGCAGAAGCTATTGAAGGAATTGGTAATTTTATTACATATTCTTATTTTACAAGGATATGGAAAACTGAATTCAACAATGTTCGTATTCCTAAGAAGACAAGGATGGGGATTTGTAGCACATGTGCTTCTCTGAAAGAAAAAATGGATAAATTTCAAGGGGCAGAAAGAGGTATGTGTTCAAAACATTGTTTTTTAAAATTTGATACTTATCAACTATGAAAATATATTTATTCGTATGTTTCTTTTATTTTATGTACAGATTCCGTTGTCAAAGAACTTCAAGACCATTGCAATCAGTAAACAAGTGAAAGGAAAAAGTTGTATAAACATCGAAAGAAGTGTTATGATCATCAAAATAAATATCTGGGATTGATAATTGATGGTATGGACCAAAAGAAAACACTTCTTCCACATTTTGTCTGCACGCCAAAAAAATTACAGGAGGAAAATTTCATTCAGTTTCACTTGGTTGGTTGTATGGTATTTAATGAGAAGACGTTTCCAAGAGTTTTCTTCACAACTCCAAATATTCACAATGATGCAAATATGACCATAACTATAATCCATGATGTGGTTACTCATTGGTCCGGGATTCTTCCTGAAGTTTTGTATTTACAATTAGACAACACAAGTCGTGAGAACAAAAATCAAGTTCTTTTTGGGTATCTAAACATGCTCGTTGAATTGGGGATTTTCAAAAAGATAAAGTTTGGTTTCCTTCTTGTTGGGCATACTCATGATCATATTGATCAAATGTTCAGTTGTTTTTCAGTAACATTGAGGAGGAAAGGTGTTGGGAACCTGCCATCATTAATTGAATGTATTAAGAAATCTTACATTCCAAAGCCTATTTTTCATGTGTTGGAAGAAACTATTGACATGTGAAGGTTTATTTTTTGATCGCATGGTGAGGAGAAATGCATTGAACAACTTAACAACATTAGCTTCCAGCATCAATTTCGTATCAAAAAAATTGATGGGATAACACTTATATGGGGAAAGAAGCATTCAACTGTTGAAGAATGGGGACCATCATCAGGTTTAGCATTTTTGAAGTTCATTCCAGAGAGACTAATATTTTCATCAAAGATATTGTTATTACAGTTTGTTGCTAAACTCCATAATGCACGAAGGCAGAAGAGAGGCATAAATTATTCTGAATATCTAGAGGAAATTAAAAGATGTAATAGAGATATAAATGAGTACTTCGATGTTGCTGATTCAGTTTTGTGGGAATATTTTTTCAGTAATCAAAGTGATATGATTTCAAGATCAATAAATGGGGATACGCTTTTGAAGACTCCTGCTTTTTTCTACAAAATATGCCAAATGAACATGAACATCAAGAAACATATTAACAAGTGAAACAAATGGCTTAGCCTCAAGCTAATAATTTCATAGGTGATGAAAGAGAAATCTATATTGTCTCAGAAGATCACAGACACCGTGAATATGGAAGACCCTTTACAGGGGTTTCGTGGCAGATCTGCTAGAGGGTTGCATGATAAAGGGGGCAGCATGGGACAGATCCACTTAAGGTCCATTCTAGATCATTAAGGCTATGGTGGCCATTGTTGAATGAAATTAAGAGATTGCTTACCACAAAATGATTAAAGCTGATCATCACAAAGGACCACGCTGCTGATGTACATTGGTATGCCACAAGTACCCACCCTTTCAATGGTGTGTACAAGCCAGAGATGGTAGTGGAAAAAACAATTGGAAGAAAGAGAAAAAGAAAGGGCACAAATATAAATCATCGCCACACAGATGTTTTAAAATTGGATGATGTTGACATACTTGTGTATGACTTCAATTTGACAAAGAGAGGAACTCTTCGGTTGTAGACCATAAATGTTTTGAAGAAATTGCTACCAGAACAATTACTGTTAAGATGGGACTCTGCAGAATGTAGACATAGATTTACAAGACTTTTGAACTCTGAAATGGTGGGCATGCATGTTGACTCAGATGCAACACTAGTTGATGAAAGAGAAGAATATGGATCATCTTCATCTACATCAAGCCATTCATCTGAAGATGTAGGTTATGATGGTGTGCCAGAACCTATGGTTGATTTTGAATAACTATCTAAGACACTTTTATGTAATTGATGTTTGCATGGTAACTTGAAATAAAATTTTTGACTTCCATCTCATTTTTCATGAAGTTATGAGACATTTCTATGTTTTTTGGATTATATGTTTTAATTATGAAGAATTCATCTCTTTAGAATATCGACAATACAACAATGAATTACAAAAATAATTTATGTTATATTCAATGTACCAATGCTGATATTTTAATTATAAGTAAAATAGAAAATAGAAACTAATGTTGAATTTTTAGATTATGCAGTGATATTACCATGATATTATGTATTGTTACCATTTGGTATAAGATACTTCTAAAATTTTTAATAATTATATGCGTCATTGAAAGGGAACACTTTGTTTTGATGCTTTATTTTTAGGATTTGGTTGAAATTACATTTAAATTTGTCTTATGCTAAGATTTGAAAAAATATAATTTTTTATCCTTTAAAATTAAAATTACTCCTACTTGTTTCTGTTCAATGATAAGTTTTTCATTTACTTGTTCATTTTATTAAATTGTTTAAGTATTATAATTTCTCCATAATTTCATTGTTCAAGTATGTTGAAAACTTAAGATTGAAAAACTTTAGATTTACAACTTGTCATTAATGTTTTTATGCGCTACCAACTTTTATCTTTAATGTTATGGTTGACAATAATTACAATTTTGAGGTTGTTTAGAGTCAAGATATTTTATGTTTAACAACATGGATGAAAATTGTTCGAAATGATAAGCCCTTCAGACATGTATTTGTTTATATTTAACATCATCTATCAAAAATGTTAGAAATTTACGATTTTAAAAAATGTCTGAATATGTTGTCTTTAATTCCATTGTTACAAGTGTCAAAATTATGACAATTTTTTTTTTGTTATTCCTGCATCAACTGGTTTTGTTTTGAGGGTGTTTTTTCAATCCTTTTTTCAACAAACAATTTTGTTTTTAGCATAATTTTATAAAGTGTTTAAATTTGACCTTAAAAAAAAACCAAGTGCATTATGGAAGACACACTTTTTGTTTTTGGGGTGTTTTTTCATGTTTTTTGAGACTTTTTGGGCTAGAGTTCCCGTTTTGAGGTCAGGTTACCTATTTCATCGGTAATAGTGTTTTTGTTGACCACTTGAGCAAAGAAGCCCACTTTATTCCTGTACAATATAATTATAAGACCATACAAATCACAGACATATTTATGCGAGGGATATTTAGGTTACATGGTATACTGAAAACTGTTATATCAGACAAATATGTGAAGTTTACTTCAATTTTTTGGAAAACGCTTCTTACTATACTAGGCACTAAAATATAGTTCAGTACAACATACCATCCTCAAACTAATCGGTAGACAGAACGGTAAACCCGATTTTGGAGGATATGCTTTGAAGGTATGTAATGCAGCAACCTACTAAGTGTGAAGACTACTTACACTTGGTAGAGTTTTCCTATAATAATGGGTACCAAGAGTCACTCAAAATGAGTCCGTTCGAAGGTTTATATGGAAGACAATGTCAAAAACCTATTAAATGGAGCAGTCTAGAGACAAAGTTAATGCTTGGACCAGAAATGTTGGCTGAGATGGAGAGAGAATTTAAGAAAATCCATCAAAATATAAAGAGTGCACAGGATAGAAAAAAGTATATGTAGATAATAAAAGTACTTATCGGGAGTTTGAAGTAGGTGACCATGTATATATTAGAATCAAACCCAAGAAAAGTACACTAAGGTGGACTACCTGTGCTAAATTAGCACCCCATTTTTGTGGACCTTTCCAAATTCTGGAAAGTATTGGGCCAGTAGCCTATCGGCTATCAGTACCCAGACTCATACGGGTGCATAATGTGTTGCATGTGTCAATACTAAAGAGATACATATACGATCCTAAGCACATAATACATTGGGAGAATGTTCATGTAGGAAAGAAATGGAAAACTAAAACATTTTAAGAAGTTGAATGATTGGATATTAATTCCACTATTTGATGGCTGCAAGTTGAACCAGATGGTGATTTTATGGTAGAGCCTCAACGTATCCTCCATCGGAGAGAAATAACATTGCGGAAGTGAGTTATCACCCAAGTTAAAGTGCAATGGAAGCACTTCAGCCCAGAAGAGCCATCTTGTGAAGATGAAATTTTCTTGCAAGAGGCATATCCATAAATATTCAATGGAATGGTACAACACCGAGTACGACGTTCATCTTAAGAAGGGGAAGTTGTAACATCTATATCAGATGTCATTTACTGAAATACATTTCTATTTTTTTACTAGACATTAAAGTTATTGATTTTTATTAATTGATTAACAAGTATGTTAATCAGGAAGTTATGAACTAAATTTTCTCACTTATTAAATAAATTTTTAATAAAATATATTATGAAGAAGCTCATGGTAAAAGTTTCCAAGATCTGAAAGTAGTTGAGAAAAGCACTTGCTGCCAGTTACCTTTCCTCTGGGTTAAAAGGAAAAGCCTAGAGGGGGAAACTAGTTCTGTTCCAGAGAAAAAAAGAACAATATTGAAGGTTGAGGGAATATTGACCTGAGCTGGAAGAAAACCAGTGGTCTCTGTTATCAATAAGAGAGGAGATTGGACTGGAGTCCTGAGGTCTGCCTCCTTGGTAATTACTATTGTGATTCCTACTTTAGTGAGGATCATGGGGGGAGTAAAGGACTTCATCGCCTCACTCAAGGTTGGGCGGAAGCCATCAACCTTCTAAAGTGAGGTAAGTAAACTAGGACGGAATGTGTTACTGTTTAATTTATTGTAAAATATATGTTTATTTCCAGAGAACAGAATGTGGTGAAAGGTACTATCCGAAAAATATTTTGGAAGAATAATATTTGTAAATTGTAGAAGATAATAGAAATGGATTTTCTAAATTTTATTTCATAGTTTATTAATTTGTGCGATGATAAGTACTAGTAAGAAGAAGAAAATGCTTTGGAAATATAAGTTTTAAATCCTTACAGTAAATGTTAAAAGAACTAGGTTTGACAGCTAAACCCAAGGGAGAAGGAAACCCTCAGGTTTTTACAAAATGTATGTCCTGTGAAATATGTTCAACTAGTACACGGACAATGGGAAAGGATCCCTTGAGGTGGTCTGGTTACCTTTCGAGTAAAACAGTTTATGTAAAGACTGTAAAATTATATACTAATATAAGTAAGAACTGTAGAAATTCGAACCTATGTAAATCAGAAATTGCATATAATTCAGAACAAGACAGATAGCATTTTCACGTAATTTTGAATAAGAAAGATAACATTTGCATGTAAATCTGAATAGAAATATAACATTTGCATGTAACTCTATCTGAGAAGGAAAGCATAAGCATATAACCTTGAACAATAAGACAACAAATATAGCTGAGGAATACAATAGTTAACGCTAATAAGAAATCTATATATGACTACAATAAAGTTAAACAGAACAACGTAATAACGGGGTTAAATTATAGATAAGGTAGAGAACCGTAGTGTGAACACTGCATGCTTGTGTTTATATATATATATATATATATATATATATATATATATATATATATATATATATATACTGAATGCACGCACGACAGAACACAAAAGTAAATAATGAAAACATTTTTTACTATAGATTCCATCTTAACATGTAAACAAGCATAAAGATAATATAAGCTACAATAGTATTATCAACAAAGCATAAATCCCCATTGTGAATGCATCATGCAAATCAACGGAGATGGAGAGGCCACCTGCCCGATCGTGTCAAAAGAATTTAAGGAGGGTTTAATATCTGGGATGTGGTATGCAGTGCACCATTCATTGCTCGTACCCGTAATGAATAACCACAATAATTTCCAATCTCGAAGGACAACAGAGAAATGCTATTATTTAATTTTCCAAGATATTTCATAAAGTAGTCATGAAGGGGAAATAATTATTTGATTACACATATAATTTGGAACATGTCATATGGGTAACAACGATATATATATATATATATATATATATATATATTCCAATCATGTTTGTAAATCATATCTATGATAACCATAGCATACTATTCTGTATTAATATGACTTTAATTTCTATGTAAGGTCAAAGGTATAATGACATATTTAATTCCTAGATAGGGTACTTATGAATTTGGTTGAGTAAGGGGATAAGTAAATATTTTTTTATGTTGGTTAAATTGATAATGTAAGTGTACATTACATATTCCCACATGGTTCAAACCAACATAAATAAATAAAATGAAAAAAAAAAAATTATGTAACTATACACATAGAGATATGAAACTTGCACAGAGAGGAACATTCTATGAATATATGAAGGAAATCAATAACTTGGAGTTGACATGTCCCTTCTAAAATAAAAATAAAATATTCTATGAATATATATTTTTGTTATTTTTAATTATAATATAATATCAATGATACCACTCTGATTCTTGTTAGTAGTTGATATTGCAATCCAATATGATAGACAGATTGTATGTCCATGTGAATCAACATAGTTTTATATTAGTTTTCTATAGAAATAAAGTAAATAAAATAAAAAATAATCTTATATTTTTAGTCTTGAGAAGAAGATATGTCATTATTTACTTTCAAAAACATTTCAATACATAACTAAACTATTTAAATATCCATATTAATTTATTTATTTCAATATCAATTACATATACATGTATAGTGGGAAAATATATATTTTTAATCTAATAAAAATATAATATAATATATATTTATTTTTCAAAATTAAAAGAATTTATAATTAAAGGGATTTATATTTTTATACTTGTATATATATTTTAATGTAATAAAAATATAATATATATATTATATAAATATTTCAAAATTAAAAGAATTTATACTTAGAGAGATTTACATTTTTATGCGTGTATATATTTTAACAAAAATTAAATTTGAGATTTGCTTCTTTTACATGGAATACTTGAATGAAAAAATTGCTTAATTACCAGCCACAAAAAATAATTTATTTGTATTCAACTATAAAAATTTTTATAATATATAATTAAAAACTTTATAAAAACTTACTAAATTTAATTAATAAACATATAATTAAAAATAAGAATGCTTTATATATGAAAATATTAAATATATATGTATATATAATATTAATATTAACTAAAAGTAAATTTATATTTTATGATATAAATTAAATTTACCAATTCAAGCACATGAGGAGAGCTCAATTGGTCATGTAAATCATTCAATTCAAAGTTCAGATAGCCACATGGTTCAAACCAACATGAAAAAAATGAATCAAAAGAATTTGGGTGATTGATATTAGTAACCATTATATTTCATAGCTTCATATTTAAATTATGTAACTATATAAATAGAGATATGAAACTTGCACCAAGAGGAGTGCTTTATGACTATATGAAGGAAACCAGTAACTTGGAGTTTACATATGTCCCTTCTAAAATAAAAATGAAATACTCTATAAATAAAAAACAACTTCGATCCTAATAAAAAATAAAAATGAATTTATATTTGTTGTTACTTTTAATTATAATATAATGTCAATGATCTCAATCTCATTCTTGTTGGTGGTTGATGTTAGAATATAGAATGAAGAACATGTTTTGCTCTCCATCTCAACCATAAATAATATATTTGTTTGTCCATGTGAAGCAACACAATTTTATATTAGTTTTCTATAAAAACAAAGTAAATAAAAAAAACATCTTATTTTTTTTTCTTTTAAGAAGAAGATATGGCATTCTTTACTTTTCAAAAAAAATTCAATATGTTACTTAACTAAACTATTTAAATATCCATGTTAAATAATTTATTTCAATATCAATTTCATACACATGTATAGAAGGAAAAATATATTTTAATGTTGACAATGTAATAAACACATTTCAATGTTCAAAAACAATATATATATATATATATGAAGAAAACAAAATGTTTGATTGATGTTGGTAACCATTATATTTGATAAATTCATATTTAAATTATGTAAATAGATACATAGAGATATGAAACTTGCACTAAGAGGAAAATTCTATGACTATACGAGGGAAACCATTGACTTGGATTTGACACATGTCCCTTCTAAAATGAAAATGAAATAATCTATATATAAAAAAACAATTTTGACTCAAATGGAAAAATAAAAATGAATATTTATATTTGCTGTTACCACTCTCATTCCACTCTCATTCTTGTTGGGCTAATATTGCAATCCAGAATGGACATGTGAAGCAATCTCAACCACAAATAATATATTTGTCTATCCATGTGAAGCAACATAATTTTATATTAGCTTTATATAAAAACAAAGTAGATAAAAGAGAAATAATCCTATTTTTTTTATTTTTGAGAGGAAGATGCGTCATTCTTTACTTTTCGAAAACATTTCAATACATGACTAAGCCAGGCTATTTAATATCCATGTTAATTAATTTATTTCAATATCAAATTCATATACATGTATAGAGAGAAAAATACATTTTAATGTTCACAATGTAATAAAACATTCCAATGTTCAAAGACAAAGAATAATTGACATTAAGAAAATTAATTGGGAAATGTGTAATTAATTAAATTCTTGATATAAATTTAATATGTGGCATTTAAAAATATTAGTAATGATAAAAAAATTCATTGTAAATTATAAATAAAATATTAGACTATGTAGTGTTAAGTAATTTTTCATGATTGAAGTGTATTTAAAAACATATGAATAACAAACAAACATTTCAACATGGACAATGTGGTCCATAAATGAAATATTTCTATGTCAACTATGTACATATTTATATTGAAATAAATGTATATTTTGAAATAGGGGTTCTACAATTTTAATTTAATCATTATTAACGATTGGGTGGATGGGTCTACATGTTGTCCATGTCTAGTTTCCTAGAGATACGTGCACCACAGAATTGGAAACTAATGCATACAGCTTTAGATGATAAATTTTTGTTACTTTTTATTGCCAATAAGAAGGAAGATAACTATTTCACCTTGTCTAGAGGTGTCCCTTTGTTTGGAAATTATGATTTCCACAAAGTTAAGAATTTGTGATTTCTTTTCACCTTAATAACCATACACAATAGTAGTAGTAGTTGTTGTTTAATGGAAAAAATATTTCTACCATATATTGGATGAAGATACCTATACAAGTTTCTATTGTATTTTGGATGAGTCAACCCATTAGCATCGAGATAGCACCTTCTAAAAAATCAATACCTTGGATGCCAATTATAAAAAAGTTCAAAGCATCATGGACATAAGCATATGAAGGACATTGATATATGATGAAATGGGTATATTATAGTGAGCCATCAACATAATCAACATCATGTTCCATGCATTAATTTTATTTTTGTGATTTACAAGAAAGGACAAAAGCATGAATTTTGAAAATGCTTTGAAATTGGAAGCTATTTAGGCCCTGAAAGAGAATTTTTCAAACACCCCCAAAATGATAAACTAGTGGTGAAGATAAAATTTCCTTTTAACTTGATTATTGATATATTATTTCTGCTTAATGATGAGTAATATTGGTACAATTTCTTCCACTTTTTCTTTTGGTGGATACAATATGCTAAGGGTGTCGAAGCCTTGATTGCTAATACACTTATGCCCATATCAGAGCGCCACTATTCATGAGGAGGAAATGTTGGAAATAAGAGCTCTTGCATATGAAATAGGTGTGGATACTATATTTAGAGATAGGTATCCAAAAATTTGAAGAATACCAGGTAACTATGATTTTAAAAAAATTAGATGTGGCAGTCATTAATAATTATAACCAAAAATTAAAACATGTGATAATGGTGGTGAAATTAGGAGTTATTTAAATTTCTATATCAATCTAGTATGCTCATAAATCTTACAAGTTTTGTGGATTTTAATTTGTAATTATAATTAGAAATTAAATGTATGCAAAATTTATGGGAAAATAGTCTATTTAAATTATTTAATTTACTGGTTGAGCCCAACTTACTTTTTAAATTATTTTTGGGGAGTATGTAAGAATGTGAAAATTCCTAAAGAGCACATCATCTCTCAGGCCAATTTTCAAGTTGGTACCATCAAAGGAGAATTGTATGTCTAAATAAAGTTCCATCTAGTATTTTGATGGAAATGGGATTTAGGATGTGTGCTTAAGGTTGTGTAATGTTGAGCCTCGCCAGTTGGAAATGTAGCTTGAATGGGTTGATGTTCCTAATGGATATGTGGGGCATGTATGTAGACTATATTTTGTACCTATAATTTTATTCTAGTAGAGTTGCCTTGTGGTGAAGGGTTGTATTTAATATCATAAGATTTTACTTATTACTTTCTAAGGTTTTGGATTTCCTCCTTATAACCGAAGATTGCATATATTATAAAATCAAAATAAATATTACACTGAATAATTTTGTAGTTTAAGACAAATTTATTCATTGAGGGAAGATGTGAAAATATGAAGGTATTGTTATTATAGTTAGAAGAATAGTTAGATTGTAGTTTTAACTTAATTTATTTATGATCACATCATAGTTAAGCCTATTAAAAAAATTTATGTGGTTAATTCTAAGGAAAATTAATTGCAACAAACTTTGGTCATTATCAAGGCTTAACATATGCTTGACCACATCTCCTTTGGGCATGCAAGTTTCGTTTCAAAAAGTTGTGATTTACAAGTTCAAATATATTTATAACATGATCTATGATTAGATATTGAATTCATGTAATAGTATTTAATTACAGTTTGTTTTTATTTAAACAAGAAACATGTAGCACTTTGATATGGTTTATGTGTCAGATTTACTAGATCAATCAATTAGCATGAAACCCAATGCTCTGTAGCTTAACAAGTGAAGGAAGCTTTCAGATAGAATTTTTTCATATATTTGGAGATGAAGTTTGATGAGCATAAATGGATAAATGTCATTAGTTGTTATTCTTTCACCAAGAACCACCCAATATTTAGCTGATCTAGAATAATGTAGGAACACAATAATATACGGAAATAAACATAAACATAGAGATGCAGTGGAAATAAAACTCCATTTCATTAAAATCAAATCACTGAAATATGTTTACAGACAAAGTGGAAATAAACTAGCTAGGGCGATGGTTTCTTATCTCTGAGAAGAGATGTGGCAACTATATGCCTCTAAACTATATTACAATGAGGCTCGAATGCCTATTTATTGTTTAGAAACAATGGAAAAACTTAAACATCCAAAAACCTAACCCTAGGAGATGAAGCACCAAAACTGTGGGCCCCGTTTGGGTAAATTGGTACATCAATCTTCCCAGGGATGTAACTTTAGCATACAATATTTGTTTGATGCACTAAATAGCTTGTTAGAAACATCTATCCAAGAATTTCAACTTTTTACATGAGAAACATTAAAGGAACTTCCATGTTTCTCCCGTTTTTCCCAAAAAATATAGTTTAGGGCCTCGAAATGGCTCCAGAAGTTCAGGACCCGAAAAATTTGCTAAAAATAGTAAGTTGTGCTGAAACTGAAAAACTGAAAGAACCGATAGTGGGGGTCCAAATGGAATAGGTTGGTGGCCACCAATATCCACCTGGATCATTTCGTCCCCCTTAGGAGGCAATGGTCCCCATTATGTTGAGTTCTTCCATGGGATGAGGCAAATTCAGTTGAACTTCGTATTGTATTTCGAAGATGTCATGGACCCGCCGAAGGACATGCTAGATGCGATCAGTAAATTTGGTTTCCTTATCAACCTCAGAAGGTACATGTGTGGATTATGTCTATGCGGTCACATGAGATATGGAAATGATAGGCGACGGTGTGCCTGGGGTCTGCTTAATGGAGTGCTTGACCTGACAGTGTAAAGGAACCTCTGTGGGTAAGGATAAAATGTCCTCATATTCCTCCATGACTTTGTCAATATACTGTTGCCACGTAGGGGAGCCCTATTTCGAGGCCGTGGCCACAATATTCTTCTTGCCTTGTGGGTGAATGGTAATGCAAATAAATTTCTTGGTTTGGGAAACAAGCTTACTGCGTTGTTTTGCAGTCATCAAAGAGATGGTAGGAGGTGGTAATACCTCTGGTATCTTGTAAAATTTATTTCCCAAAGCAATAATAACAGCACGAGCTCTAGACCCATGCACAAAATGTTCTTTCCACAAGTATGGTTAACCCAATAATACATCAGACACATCAAGAGGAGCAACATCACATAGTACCTCATCTGTGAATGGCTTGATGTTGTATGTAAGGCAGCTCTGCTAGCAGATGCAGAGATCTCTTCCTCCATGAAGCCACCCAATAGTATACGGTTGCGAGTGTGCTATGGTTAGTAGGTCGAGTTACTTTATGACCACTAGGTTCTTTTGGCTTTCGTTATCGATAAGGAATTGCAGTGGAGAACCGTTCACCCACATTTGCGAATGGAAGAGATGCTCCCCCTCCTCTGGCTCATATGGATCCTCCCCCTGGAGCTTGGTGGTGGAAAAAATGGCACTGGGATCCGCATTAATTCTTAGCTTCCCTTTTCATTTCCCTTGTCTGGTTGCGACTTAGGAATAGAACATACATCTGATTCGGGTGCCTTTAGTTCGGCCACCAGAAACTGTTTGGCCTGACACTCATTTGCATTGTGAGTGGGGTTATTATAAAATTCACACCACTTCCCCGTGTCCTTCTTTGTATTTGTGGTGTTTTTATAAATTTCCCCACTTTAGATTTGCCCCTTTTTTTGTGGTTCGGGGGCACCCATCCTTGGCTTCGAATTCACTGATCCAAAATCTCACTTCTTCTGCTTAAATTCCTACTCTATCTTGGCGGCATAGCGATATGCCATGCCAAGCGAGGTAATGTCAAGGTGTGAGGGTTCTGAAATTTGTCAGATTGGCAAGACCAAATGTACAAGGGTAACATCAAACCAGTCTTTGGAGTCCTAGGACCTAACTTTCCTAGACTCAGAGAGGGCTCTCTCTATAAATGTGTAAAATATGTGAAGTTGATTGATTTTAGGGTTTTGATTTTAGGCTAGTTATAAAGATTAGGGTTTGTTTGTTTGCTTGTTTGGTTGGGTAGGTTGATAGGAAGAATAGATAGAGTAAGAGACGTTTAGACCATTGGGCTATGGAGTCTACAAAAGGTCTTGATAAGTACAACAATAGGTCAAGGGTGTCTCGGAGGGCAAGTATAACAAAGCCAAATGGATCTTCAAGGCTTATGTGAGTGAAGTGAACATTAATTTGTGAAATAGGTAAGTTTAAAGGGTAGTTAAGAATCATTTAACATGTATTATAACAATAAACTTCTTAATGATACTATGCATGAATAAATAACCAAATACAAGGAAAACCATAAGCTTCTTTGACTAAACCTTAGAAATTAAACATTAAGACAACATTCCAGCAAACCATAGAGAGAAACAAACTTGTAAATTCTCTAGTGATTTCACCTTTAGGCAAAGAAAACATTCAAGATAAACATATATTAATGATCAAATAAAGGGAACTCCTAAAATTCCTTAATCATACTACAAATATCTTCAAAGCAACCATTCAAGATGAAAAAAAGGGCTGGGCAAACCATAAACATCTTCAGCTAAACCCTAATTAGCAATACTTCAAAGAAAAGATCTCAAAAACAATGTTTAAGTTACATCAAAGAGCAGGGCTAGCCATAAAATACTTTGACATTGGATCCATTAAATCATATTTAAGATAAAAAAGCATAAGTGGAACAAGAGAGCATTTAATAATTCTCTAATCTGACCTATCAGAGGAAAACATAGAAGCAATAGAAAGAAGACAGAGCTAAGGTGCCTCTAAACAACATTTCTTAGCCTAAACTTTAAGTTCTACTCCATGAGAAAGAAGAAACAAAATGAAAACATAAGAAGACAAGTAATAAATAAGAAAGGCACCACCATTAAATATGTTCATGAATCCTGCAAGTGAGCTTGCTCCATTGTCATGCAAATCAGGACACCCACAAAATCCAAAGCCAATTTCTCCTCAATATTCAAGTCTATGATATTCATATCAATAATCAATGAACATCTACAATGAGGCATCAATGTAGTATTTAAATAGAAAGGAGTACCAAAACCCTAAATAGGGTTTGAAACTATTATTAACTACTCATAAATACCAAATTTGTCCTATGATACCATGCACGGCCCAAGGCACAAAATATCTAACTTAATAAATGAAAAAATAAATGCTAACATAACTCCTCAACCAACTCTGGAGTGATTTTCCTCAAAAACACTCAAAATATATTTTTCATTAACTCCAAGTGTATTTTGTTAACTTTCTGGCAAGGGTACAACACCAAGGCCAAGGGCACAGTGCCAACACTGGGAAAATAGGTCATTTTGCAACTGATTTTCGAGGCCTTCCTCGTGTCCAAATGACCTCCATAATAGCTCATTGGAAATCTTTTCCTACCTAATTTCCAAAACTGCCTTTAGTTTTATGATTGGACTTCATTTACCTTCTCAAAAACGAAATCTCCCAAGACTTCTCAGGGCGCAGTGCCAGCTCTAAAAATAGAGTAGAAAGTTAATTTTTTGCATGTTTTTGGCACTTTTGGAGTACATTTCTGCTCCAAATGATCTAAAATTTTGTGAGGATGATGTCCTTGGCCTAAGGATTCCAAAAATTTCAATTTTTCCTCAAATGGGTGCCCCAAAAAGGAGTGCAGCACCAGTGGCGCTGCGCCTTTCGACCTTCAAAATAGTCAAAAATCCAAAAACTTCAAAATTGTGCCAAAATTTGGATTTACCTTGCTGATTAGGTTTGGGATGCTTGTAGGGAAGCATCAACAAGGATGTCAAGATTTTATTTTCCTTTTTCCTCCTTTAGGGCTTCAACCTTTGCAAGGGCTCTTTTAATCTTGGCCCTTGCAATCTTGTTTCTTAAGGCATAATGCTTTGCCATCTTCTTCTGGAGGTGAAGGTCCCTCTTGGTCATCTCCAACAGACCCTCCAAGTGTATATTTTCCCTATCTAGCCAAGGTTCCCAATCATACTCTATTTTC
Organism: Pinus albicaulis; assembly: GCA_034641835.2. NCBI lineage: Eukaryota > Viridiplantae > Streptophyta > Pinopsida > Pinales > Pinaceae > Pinus > Pinus albicaulis. Next base: position 36,404,812 of record MU968551.1, read on the forward strand.
ATGGCAAGCAGCTCAGTTGGATTGATTTTTTCTGCCATGGTTGTCTCTTGCTCCCTCTCCTTGGCTAAAGCTTTCTTCAAGCCAATTGTTCTTGGCCTCCTCCTAGGAAGTTGTTCTTCCTCTTCCTCCATGTCATCATAATTTCCCAAGAATTCATCTAGCTTTACCCTTGTCTTTACAGCCTATTTCCGAGCTCTGATAGCCCTGATATCATAAATAGTGTTTTCTGCCTCCATCTGCTTGTTCTCAACCTCAAAACAGTGAATCACATTCTTGGCTCTACCTAGCTCTGTTTTCAAATCCTTAATTTGAGCATATTTGTTCTTAAGAAGCATGCTTTTGATCCTCTCTTCATTTTCATCATCACTATCAACATGAATGACTTGAAATTCTTGTTCAGTATCATGTTGGTCTTCTTCTTCTTCATCCATGACCTTTTCCTTACCTTTATCAAGCTGCTTGGTTGATGTAGAAGGCATGGCCCCTTGCCTTTTAGAGGCAACAAACACATGCCTATTTCCCCTTTGGTAGGTCAAAGGAAGAGGTTCAATGTTACTTATCTCAGTGCCATATGTCTTACTTCCATCATTGTTGTCATCTTCACTGTCATCATGGCTCTTATCATCACTGCTCTCATGGCTGCCATCATCACTACTACTTTCTACTTTATCACTGACATATACCTCAATGCTCTATGCCTCACTGATATCCTCCTTAATGTTTTCATTGCTCTTTTCCTTGTGGATTTCTTCTTTATTGACATTTGCCTTACTGACATCATGCTCACTAATATCATCTTCCTTGCTTTCTTCTTCATTGGTCTTTCCCTCACTACCACTTGCTTGCTCATTGTCACCTTCCTCATTGTCTGATGCACTAGTGCCATGAGAGGATTGTGAGGGATTGTGAAATGGTGGTGAAGGAGGTTTTTTATCCTTAGGTGAAGGAATGTGAGTATATGGTGATGGATGTGTAGTGGGGTGTGATGGTGAAGGAAGAATGGGAGGATGAGAAGATGAAGGGACATCTTGCTATTTTTGGCCTTGTGGATTGGTGAACACCTCATGAGCAATGAAAATCTCGCATGGAATTCCCTTCTGCTACAATTGATGCTTAACAACAATTTTGATTAGTGAGTGATGGAAGAGGCTTTGCATCTGCTGACAGAAATCTCTCTTCTTCACTATATAGGCCATTTTTTCAATGATTATGTAGATTTAATAGGGTAGGTGCAGCATCCTCACCCTATTAAAGTGCATAAGCAGCTAAATGTGATAGGAGTAAAGTCGAGAGAACCTTCCCTCACATGTAAAATATGTTGGAAATACTGAGGGGGGTGGGGGTGAATCAGTATTTATTTCAATTAGAGCATTAGTTAATCTTTAATTATTATCAGTTTTTGTACAATGATAGCAACAAAAAACAGGAACACAAATGCACACAGTTTTTAAGGTGGAAACCCACTTCAGGACAAAAACCACCTAATTCTTTTCTAATAATTCTTTAATATTCAAATCTAATTGAAAATAAAGCTACAACTTCCTAGAATCTAGAAAAACATTCTTCTCCAGCACCCACTGGATGGATGCTCCAATGCCTGAGATTCTTCAGTAGTCAACTAACGGATGCCCCAACACCCAGTGAGCTACAACTCACCCTAGCACCACCCTACCACCCTATAGAAGAATAAAAGAAGAATGGACTCCTGTACCAGGGAAAATGGTCCACTTTACAATGATATAGAATGATGTATAAGAAGAAGATATAGTAGACGATAACCCCAACTATGAAACAACCACCTAATGATGATCCTAGATCACCCGACACTGCCTCTTCAACTCTTGGCAGATAGACACTAGTAGAATTTGTACAATAATGTATTTACAATGACTTAGTACAATGATACCTTTACAATGATTGTATGCAGTGTTTCCCACTTGAAGACTTCATGTGATGAAATTCTTGCTGTTGTTATGTACCTTGGTTACTACTCTTGTCATGCTACCCTCTGCTGCACCTTGCTTTGCTTTGCTTCCCTAGAAATTTTTGTCCTTTGCAGCCCTTGACAACACATGATCTAGCTTTTTCTTTTCCTTCTAGGAGCTCGATATTGAATCTGGTGTATCTCTATTATTTCATATCCCCAATATATGATTTTCAGTACTGTAGTATTCCTATGAGTCATCTTTCAAATGCCACAGGTCTGACCCAATTTGGATTCTTAAAGGGAGAGCTATACCCAATCTCTCATAGTGCCCTAATTATGGACTATTTCAGCAGAGTGAACTTGTATGACATGCCACGTGTCATTGTTTCTTCATTTGGCTCTAAAATTAATAGAACTAAAAATACATACTGTAAAATATCTGCCATTTTTTATGGAATTCCAATCTGATACTCAGAGAGAAAGAGTTATGACGATTTTCCAAAGGTCACTTCTTTGAGATGAATTTCAGGAGCCTGCAAAAACACTAACTTCCACAGATCATATCTTCGAAAATGTTGTGCACCGTGATCTGAAATTTTCACAGTAGCTTCCTCAGGATTTCTGATTCTCCTCATAAATTTCCACCTCTGAACCTTCACAGCAAAAAAGTTAGAGAAAAAATTCCACAATGACCTGTTTCAGATGACGAAATCCCTTGCATGAGGAGCATATGAGGATCACAATTTATATAAATGCTTAGGTTGAGAGGGGATTCAAAAAGTGAACGTCGGAGGGATTTTAGGAGCTTAAAAAATATTAATTATGAGTTTTCAATGACCTCTGCCACAACCCCAAGGGGTTTTAGCCCACTAACTGGGGGTACAAACTTCAAACATGAATATCTCTCAAACCGTGAAGAATTACATGGCGTGCCATATATCAACAGAAACATCTCGACAAGTAGAAAAAATCAAAAGCATTATTGACCCAAAATATATTAATTTGGTATGTCAAAAATCCTATGCAATATTGGGTTAGCCCCTGGTGTTGCTTGCGTTGACATTAATGATTGCAACTGCTGATCAAAAATCTCCCTCTTTGTCATTGATGGCAACACAAGTACTCCCCCTGCGATCACGACACCTCTTCCTACAACATGCTCTCCCCCTTTGACATCAATGGCAAAGGGTAACTCCCCCTGACACACAACCATCATGTGGACCTGTACACACTTCCACTCCCCTTTTATATTCTGAATAAGGAAAATCTAATGAGAACTTGGGAGAATCCCAAGCTTCTAGTGAATATATTCCAATGCTTCACAAGCACTCTCATGATCATCAACACTTCCTGCCCAAACTGCATCTGTAAAGGAATGAATAATGATATTGTTAGCCTTGGGATACCACAAGCCATATTCTATTGTTCCTTTTAGATATCAAAGAATTCTTTTGATGGTAACAATATGCGATTCTTTTGGTGCTGCTTGGAATCTTGCTACTTGTCCAACTGCTTGCATAACATCTGGCAGAGAAGCTATTACATATAGAAGACTACCAATCATAGATTTTTACAACCTTTGATCCACATCCTTAGATGAGTTGTCTATGCTCAATTTGCAACATGTTACCATTGGAGTAAGGATGGGTTTGCAATCTTCCATTTTAAATTTATTGAGCATTTCCTTGATGTACTTGGCTTGACATATAAATATTCCTTTCTTTTGCTAAGATATTTGCATCCCTAAGAAGTACGTCAGCTCACCTAGTAAAGACATCTCAAAATCACTTTGCATCTTTGTAGAAAACTTCTTACTTAGTTGATCATTATTGCTACCAATTATTATATCATCCACTTTAGCTATTATACATGCTTTAGTTGCTTCATCCAGAACATATATGTCGTTTGGAGCTCGACTTGTTGTAGCCACAATTTCACCATACACGCCTTTCCTGATTTCACATTTTGTGGAGTTGAATAGTATTGTGTGTCCTTGATCACACATTTTTCCAACACTGAGCAGATTTTGATTCATGTTTTCAAGCAATAGAACATTCTTGGCTAGAGCATATTTTCTTCCGAGAGTGATAGTACCTGATCCTATAACATTTGAAGATCCATCGTTTGCAAATGACACGATTCCATCCTTCTTCTCTTTTAGAGATAGAAATTTATTTCTATCTCCAGTCATATGCGTTGAGCAACCGCTATCAACATACCACACATCTTTTTTGTTTTAAGCCTTGAGAAAGAAAGCACAATTATCAGTCTTCTTCTTCTTCCATGTTCGTTCGTTTTATGGCTTCGAAGATTCTTCTGGAGGATTTTCAAGTTTTCAGTCTTTGGCTATGTGTCCAAAGTTTTGACATTCGTAACATTGAATATTATTTATTAAATTTTCAAATATATTGATGTTTCGCTAAGCCATGGGAGGTTCATATTTGACAGATCCCCTAGAATTATTTTTCGTTCCTAGGGTATGTGAGACATTCTATAGCTTTATGACCAAATTTTCCACATGAATAACAGTAGCCATAAAAAATATTTTGGTACCTGGATGGAAATTTTTGTCGAGGAATTGTCTTCCAAGGTTGTTCTTGTGAATCTTGTCCAATGAAGTCTACATGCATGTCAGACCTCATAGGTTCATTGTATTTTGTTGTAGAAGGTCCTGCTTCTTCTTCTTTGTAACCGATTCCAGTTCCGTCGTTGTAAGATCATTGATTGTTGATGAGTTCTTCCAATGCCCTTGAGTTGTTGGCATAGTTTTGGATAGTTTTTCCTTTCTTCACTTCCTCATGCAGTGAGACTACTTCGGCTTCTAATTCTTCCCTTTCTTGGTTGCTTTCTTCCAACTTCTATTGAAGTGACTCTTCAATGCATTTGTGTTCTTCAACTTCAATTTTGAGACCTTGAACTTGTTCTTCAAGAGTATTGGAATGGATCTTCTCTGCCTTGAGATATTTTATAAGCTTGATTGCTTCCTTATAAAATTATTCTATGGTCAATCCTTCTTCTTCGTTGTTTGATACCTATTTTTTATCGTGCTTGGGTTTATTGCGCTTGGCAATAAACAATACTCTCTCATTGGCTTCTTCTTTGCCATCACTTTCTTCATTGGATGATGAGCTATCTTATTTAGAAAGAAAGTTCCTTTTGGATCCTTTCTTTTGGCCTTGCTTGTTGAATTTCTTAAAACCTTTCTTTCCTTTTGAGTTGCCATCACTTTTTTTCTAACATTTTTCTGTGAAATTCCCAACCTCACCACAACCGAAACATATCAATGGAAGTTTACCTTTGAATTTTCCCTTACCAGTTTTTAGTTTTCTCATAAAGTAAGCATATTCTTCATCTGCAAGACCTTGTCCATCATCTCCCTTTTCTTCACACTTGCAGGTGCATGTCATTTCAATTGAAGGTTGTTTGTCCTTATTGGTTTTCTTAGATGCACCGAACGCAGTTTCTAGATTTTAAGTACCCTCTTCTTCATCAAGTCTCATTTCATATGATATGAGAACTCCATGTAATTCCTCTTTGCTGAGTTTGTCCAGATTTTCACTGTATTCTAAGACCGATACCTTTGTGTTGAATCTCCCCGGTAACATTCTAAGAATATTCCGTATAATATTCTTCTCATCAACTGGCTCTCCCAATCCTTCCAAAGTATTGGTTATTTCATCAGCGTATTGGAAGTATGCAGCAATGTTGCAATCTTCTTTCATTCTGAGTTTCTCAATTGTTTCTCTATAGATTTGAAGCTTTGCTTCTTTGACATTTGAGTCACCTGCATATATATTCTCAAGCTTTTCCCATAGATTTTTGGTGATTTTACAACCCAACACCTTATGATAAGCAGATTCATTAACTCCACTTATAATAATATTCTTTTCTTTTGCATCATTTACCAAATTCTTCTTACCTTGTTCATCCTTGGTTGATGTAAATCCATTTTGAACAGTGTCTCATACTTCGTAACCTTGCGCCAAGAGATAGACCTCCATTCTTCCTTTCTAGAGTGCATAGTTATTTTCATTGAGTAGAGGTACACCATTCCGTGTATGCTCCATGACCTCCTTCTAGCTGTTAAACTGCTATTGAGGGAACCAAGCTCTAATACCAATTGTTGGAAATACTGAGAGTGGGGGGTGAATCAATATTTATTTCAATTAGGGCATTATTTAATCTTCAATTATTATTAGCTTTTGTATAATTATAGCAGAAAACAAGAGGAACACCAATGCACACAATTTTTAAGGTGGAAACCCACTCCGGGACAGAAACCACCTAATGCTTTTCTAATAATTCTTTAATATTCAAATCCAATTGAAAATAAAGCTCTAAATTCCTAGAATCTAGAAAAACATTCTTCTCCAGCACCCATTGGATGGATGCTCCAATGCCTGAGATTATTTAGTAGTCAACTGAATGGATGCCCCAACACCCAATGAGCTACAACTCACCCTAGCACCACCCTACCACCCTGTAGAAGAATAAAAGAAGAATGGACTACCGTACCAGGGAAAATGGTCCACTTTACAATGATATAGAATGATGTAGAAGAAGAAGATACACTAGAATATAACCCCAACTATGACACAACCACCTAATGATGATCCTAGATCACCCGACAATACCTCTTCAACTCATGGCAGATAAACACTAGTACAATTTGTACAATCATGTATTTACAATGACTTAGTACAATGATACCTTTACAATGATTATATGCAGTGCTACCCACTTGAAGACTTCATGTGATGAACTTCTTGTTGTTGTTATGTACCTTGGTTGCTGCTCTTGTCATGCTACCCTCTACTACACCTTTCTTTGCTTTTCTTCCCTATAAAGTCTGGTCCTTTGCAGCCCTTGATAACACATGATCTAGCTTTTTATTTGCCTTCTAGGAGCTCAATATTGAATTTGGTGTGTCTTTATTATTTCAGATCCCTAATATCTGATTTTAGGTACTGTAGTAGTCCTCTGAGTCTTCTTTCCAGTGCCATAGGTCTGACCCAATTTGGATTCTTAAAGGGAGGGTTATACCCAATCTCTCACAATGCCCTAATTATGGACTATTTCAGCAGAGCGAACTTGTACGGAATGATACGTGTCACTGTTTCTTCATTTGGCTCTAAAATTGATAGAGAGGAAACTAAGGATTGCTCACTATTTGCCACATTTTACAAAATTCTAATCTGATACTCAGAGAGAGAGTTATGATGATTTTTCCAAGGTCACTTCTTTGAGATGAATTTTAGGAGCCTGCAGAAACACTGACTTCCACAGATCATATCTTTGAAAGTATTGTGTACCTTGATATGAAATTTTCACAGAAACTTCCTTAGGATTTTGGCTTCACCTCATAAAAATTTCTACTCTAAACCTTTGTAGAAAAAAATTTAGAGCGAAGCTTCCACGATGACCTATTTCAGATGTCAAAATCCCTTACATGAGGAGGATATGAGGATTACAATTTATATAAATGCTTAGGTTGAGAGGGGATTCAACAAGTGAACGTGGGAGGGATTTTAGGAGCTTAAAAAATATTAATTATGACTTTTCAATGACCCATGCCAAAACCCCATGCGGTTTTAGCTCACTAACTGGGGGTACAAGTTTCAAACATGAATATCTCTCAAAGTGTGAAGAATTACATGGTGTGCCATATATCAACGGAAACATCTCGACAAGTAGAAACCATCAAAATCATTATTTACCTAGAATACATTAATTTGGTAGGTCAACATTCCTATGAGATATTGGGTTAGCCCTTAGTGCTGCTTGGGTTGACATCAATGACAACCCCTGATCAAAAAAATACCTCATAATGATTCTCATCATAGGTTCATATCTATCAAGCAAGTGAGAGAAAGGAAAGATGGATTTATTTTGGTCTTTGTACCTAGGTTTTAAATATGGCTCATAGTAGCTCATGTCAATATTGGCCTACTTGAACCATTTCTCCCTTACACTAGGTATGCATGTGGCATTGGCAATAACATCTGTAGATAGCTCAAAATTGACCCTGCAAGGTTAAATTTTTTTTCATGCAATTTAATGATTAATAGCCTAGTTAGCTCAGGGTGGTGTTCCACCTGTTGTACCTTCTCACAAAAATCAAATAATCCTACATGCTTGAAACATTGAACAGTAAGGGGAGATGCCATTAGCTCCCTCATGTTAGGGGGTTAAAACCTATTTATCTTTCCACCTTTATTCTTCATGCCTCCTTGGAATTTCAGGACCTCCACCACTGTCACTATCTTCCTCCCTTGACATTTTAAAAATTCTGCTGTGAGAAAACCCTGGGACTCCAAATTGAAATGAGATGAAGGGATGGTGGAATGGAAGCCTTTACAAGTGAATGAGATGAATGAGTGAGGGTGTAAATATATGAGAATGAGGAGCAACCTAAAAATTCAATGATAACCCTATGCTGACATCTATTTAAACTCTGTTTTTGAACACTTGGGCTAAATGTGAAATTGAGATAAAAGAGAGCAATGGAAAGTGAATCTTTTTGCAAATAAAGGGACACAGGGTTATGAAGGAAATGGTTTTTAAGGGGAAACCTAGATGAGTGAAAACTTACACAACACCCTATTTCACCCCTTATCTTGACTCATACCCTTAGTAGGGAGGTGAATGAGGCTTAAACAATGATTTTAAGCATGAAATTTAGAGTTTCTCCTTAGGGTTCCATTCTTTTAATCAAATGATGACAAAAATACTTGGAGAATCCTTGGTGATGATTTGAAGAAGTATTGAGGTGATTTGAATGGTCAAAATTCTTAGAAGGCCCTCCTAGCCAAGAGCGTAGTGCTCAGTCTGAGGGTGCAGCACTCAGTTATAAATGCGCAATACTCAACCTAGGCGCACAGTGCTCAAATTTCCTTCACCGAGTGATTATCGGGAAAAATCGCAACACTCTGCGAGGCATGTAGCACCTAGTTCCAGGCATGCAGCGCCTGTGTATTCTGCACAGAAAAAAAATGCTAGGGGCGCAGTGCCAACCTGAGCACGCAGTGCTAAAGAAAATCATCCAACTTCACCTAGAAAAAACACAAAATTTTTCTCCTAAGCGCTCTTGGTCCTTTGCAAGTGAACAATGATTTGTTTGAAATACAAAATTATGCTTGGGAATTAGATCTAACTTTGCAAACCCACTTTCCTAATGTTTTAAGCCTTTTTCACTTTTCACTGATATTCCTTTATACTTTTGCCTGTAGGTACTAAAATCATGATTTTGACCTTTCTTTTGCATCTTAAGGCATAATATACTCATTTTAACATCTTTGGAGTTAGATTAGACATGATTACACCTTCAAACTTTTTGTGGCTTCCATTCCAATATTTAACTTGTCTGTCTCACCTTGGCTGGTACTTAGGAAATTTTTGTTCCTTTTGATCTTGAAGATTTGACACATCTATTTGATGGGATGTTTGCACACAACATAACCTTTACAATCCTTCCTTTGTGGTCATCATGGAGTTCAACTCATCATTTCACCCTCTCTGGTCACTTTTCCAAGACCCTAGGCATCTGGAGTTCTTTAAGACAATCATCAGTGTTGTCTTCTAAGTTCTCTATAGCCCTTTTAAGTTCATTCATTTATGTCTAGTTCACCTCAACTTTTTCCCTATCTCATAAATAATCTCTAATTAAATTATCTTCATGTTTGGTTTTTGGTGTACCTCCTCCATGGTAATTTATGCATTTGATCCCTGCTTGGCACACTGCTAGACCATCAAGCTCAAAAACCCTAATTCTTTACAAGAACAAGTGTTTTCTATCTTCCTTGCTGCAAGATGTCTTCATTCAGGAGCAAACCTCCTACCTCACCAACTTTCTGCACAATAGACCCTTTAACACTCCTACAAAAGTGTCAAAGTTCACATTTACCTCTTGCAGACCTTGAATTTGATAAGGTAGTCTTCTTTGGAAACTTTTTAGATCTTTCCTTGAATAACCATGTCTCAACATTTCAATACCTCCGAACCAGATTCTAACAAAGAAAAATAGTGTCTGAAACACCAATTGATGACCTTGGACCATATGAATCCCTAATTGACCTAGTGGGGTTATTCTTTGACCTGGTCTTTGACTGAAAACTGGCTTGGATTCTTTAAGTGAAAAATAGAGTATTTGTCAAAGTGTTTTATTGAAGATCCAGAATCCAATGTACTTGATTTATCTAAAGAGCCTACAGAAATATTTTTGAGACCATCAATGCTTGAGGAACTCGAGGATCATGGGAATGATTTAGGCTATAGGTAACCCTAGATTGAAAGTGGAGTTATGGACAAGGGAAAAACGTAGTAATGAGGTCATAGGTAGGAAAGAAGGATAGAGATGAGAGGCACAAGCCATTAAGGATTTTTTAGGAGTGGCAGGGGTGACCATGAAATGGCAAGGTTGATAGACTAATGAATAATTTTCTAGAAGGATAATGAAGACAGTGAGATTTCTAAAACTCACAATGTTCAAAGAATGTTGTTTTTAAAAATCTAGAACCAATCTATAGTCATCTACCAATAGTGAAAAATATTGATGACTAACACGAGGAACTCATTTTCATCCTGAATGTATTGGTGCAAATAATTGTAGTACTTGAGCACCAAATGTCTCTTTGAATCTTTAATACCCAACTTTGTGTGCAGGGTATGGAACAGATTCATGAGTTTGTGCACATCTTGATCCCTTTGCTGCCGCAGCGTGGTCCATTGGATGTACTTTTCCTCATAGCTCCCCACAGGGTAATATCGTTCCTTAATGTTGTATCGAAATGAATGTACCAGTTGAAAAATATCAGATGTCTTCGTGACACTTGAGGGGAATGGTACCCTTGTATTATTTCCTTCAGCACAATCATGACAAACACCTTCATGATCATCTTTGAACTCAGGCATCCTTGTCACCACCTTCCTTGCTTCGGGAAGGGATTTGTAATAAATATGTGCAAACCTTCAGTGCCATATCTCGGTTTGAAGAGTTCTGTCACATGTCATGGCCCCTAAAGGACTTCCACCAACCTGATAGAGCCTGTCAACTATAAAACCAATAGTAAGAGATTGATTGAATTACTTCTTCCAAATGCATACCTTTCCATCGATGAATGCCACCTTGAATCCTTTGTCTTCAATTGCCAAAATAGAAACTAGATTCTTCTTCAAATCAGGTACATACAACACATATTGCAAGTGGAGGACTTGACCTTGAGTTAGATGAAGGTTCATAGTTCATGTCCCTTTCACGGGATAGGGGGCATTATCTCCAAGGTTAATCTCCAAATTATTATCCTTCTCAATCAAATCAGAAAGGGCCTCTTTATATCTAGTGAGGTGCCTTGAATCATCACTATCAATCAACCAGACATCCAAGGTGACAGGAGGAGATGCAGCAGGGAGGGAAGATATAAGAATATATTCACTTTTCTTATTATCAACAACATTGGATTCATCATACTTGGAATTCATTGACTTCTTGAAAGGTTGACCATTTCCACTTTGATCAGAGGGAGCCTCCCTATTCTTTGCATTAGTAGTAAAGGCAGTAGGGTCACCTCTATTCCCATTTGAGCGATGGTCTCTCTCCATAATTCTTGTCTCCCCTTGAGTGCATCACGTCAACAATTCATCAAAATCAGGAATCATATTATTATTAAGAATAGTAGTATTGAATATATACCAATCATGGGGGAGTCATCCAAGAGAAATGAAAACGAGGTCACGATTAGCTACTTATTCTCCAATAGCTAAGAGATCAATCATGATTTCTATGAGCCTCATAAAATAGGATTGAATGGATTCTTCTTTTCCCTTCTCGATATTCTTCAACGTGTCCTTGAAGAAAAGAGCTTGATTAACATTGCTAGCCCTAAACATACTAACCAACTTATTGTGCATCTCTTTATATGTACCCAACTCAGAGATATAAGCAACCAAGAGCTTATGAATAGAATCCTTGATGATCATATTCACCTTGACTTCCCCTTTTCTATACTTTGTCTTTGTGGTAGTCAGTGCATTTGATGGAGGCTCATTTATCTTCTCTGCACATAGTCCATGACTTCTTGACCTTCCAATATCAAATCCAAATAAATATTCCAGACATGATAATTAAACTTATCAGTCATCTTATCATCACTCCTGAAACCCTTGTATGTGGAGGCCATTGGTCCTTGAGAGCACAACTTCTTCGGTGCTTTATTTTCACACTAGGTTGGGCTTTGTCTTCATCTTAGCTCTGATACCATGTTAAATTTAGATGACCATGGTATGTTCTATGCTTAAAATAATTCACTTCAATCTTTCTTATAGGCCCAATTCAGATTAGAAATCATATAATCATTGAAAGTAAATTATGATAGAACATAATAATAGATCGACAAAAGACAATACAATATAATAAATCATAATTTAAAATTCTTATTGTCCAACAATGATAGAGAGAAATTTTTTTTACAACAGTCAACAAGATCGCTAGCCAAAAAAGACTTTCGCTGGTCAAACCAGCTCTTCCAACCTCTTAGAGGTTCATTCAAACACATACAAGATCATCCTTCCTTCAGTGTCACACACAACTTATGAGACAACTCCGAAAATAGTCAACACAAGTCAACAAAAGGATTTATGGCATCCAGATTTATGGAATCCATATTTCCATCGTCCATTTCTAGCATCCATATTTCTAGCAATCATTTCTAGCATCATCCATATTTTCATCATCTAGATTTCCAACATCCATGTTTCTAACATCCATATTTCCGGCATCCATATTTCCAACATCCATATTTCCAACATTCATATTTCATACATACATATTTTCGGCATTTAGATTTCCGACATCGATATCCGGCATCCAAATTTCTAGCATCCATTTCCAGCAACCATATTTCTAGCATCCATCTTTCTGGCATCCATATTCATACATGGGAGAGAGAGAAGCCTCTTCTAGGCTTTATGAATCAATCAGATCTTGAGGAAAGTGTGTAATGGGATGATGATAAAAGGAGCATCAAGTCTCTCCAATTTATATCCATCAATGAGGGTGTGTGACACATCTATTGGGCTTGTGAGCCTACCTTACAATTTAGTCTAACCTTGACAAATTTCACATGTGTGGAAAAGAAAAACAAAATATAAGTTCTGCTCATCCAAACAAGATGATATATAGATCAATATTGCAGCACTTCGAAAGCAGAATCCAAAAAAAATACCATCATCATCATATGAGCAATGAAAGATGGAGTTTTGACCTAGTTTCCCAAAATTAAAACAGTTACTTAGGACATCATCCTTACCTACCACAAGCAATTTCATCACATGAAACTAGGTATAAGGGTCATTAAATTTCATCCAACTAATGAAAACATGTAATACATTAGGTGACCTTCATCGACTCATCCAAAAATTATCCATCAACTCCAAATTCTTTCAGCAGCACAATCAACTTGTCCAATTACCTCCAACACTTATAGAAGAAGTAACAAACCATCAACTAGTCTCAAACACTTATAGCGGCACCTCCAACACAAGTAACAAAAACTACAATGATTCCAATATATGTAGAAGAATATGCAAAGCATGTAGCAACGATCCAACCACCTACAACAACAACATCTTAAATTATATATAGAAACATCATCAACCTATGAAAATCCAACATACCCTGCCTTGTAGCCATATCTATTGAGCCTCCAAATCCATGTTGAAATCAATGCCAACAAATAGGGACCACCAAGATAAACACTCATCACACATTAAGAGTACTACTAACATCATAAGGAATATAACAAGCAACATCATGACCATGTTGACACCAATGGCAACATTACAATGGCAACATATTGTTGAGATGTTTTTAGGTGTGATTATTTAATGATAGTAGACGCATAAATACATATTGAAAATTATTAGGATGTATTTTCTTGGTAGAAAATTGTATCTATTATACACATTGTAGAAAAATCAATACATCAAAGTATTCTTCTTTGATATATTCCACTAGTCCCACTATAACAACTTCGCAAACACCTCTTTTTGAGGAAGATATTTAAGGTGATTTTGCATACTCTTCACATCAAATTTGCGATGATATTTTTGAATTTTATCTAGATTTCCATATACATTCCATTATATATATATATATATACACATCATACTCTACATTCAACCTATTAGCTAGTTGTTAAAATTGCTAAGTCCACGGAACTAATTTTCAATTCTTTGGTACTCCATGTTAAAAACTAGGAAAATACATAGAAAGGGTGGATGAATCATTATTTTGAAAATTTAAAGGATTACTTTTCAAAGTAAGGAATACTTAGCAACATCAATAAACAATAACACACCATACTTATAAATCAGGACACACTATATTAACACGGAAGCCAAACTAGGAAAAACACCAGTTTATTTTTAATTATTATACAAGATAAAGCTACAAATTTAAGTTACATCAATTTCTTTGTGTAGGCTTCAACCTTCTCTTTGTATGCAAGCACCAACATGTTGATTTCTCAGGAACCAACCTTAAGGAAGTTCCAACTCCTTATTTATCACGACCAACTGAAAGAAGGTCCAACTCCCTGTTATAGAAGCACCAACTTGCATAGAATTTTAGATCCTTATTTCATATAATTTTCACATAGATCATCAAGGCTTCTTTGCAGCAAAAACGATTCTCTATTATGCTCACAAAATCTCCATATCTCAAAGACCTTTGATACTAATATTTTAATTTTTCTTGCACACACTGAACACAAAACTTACACCCGCCCACTCATATCAAGTTGTTGCTTATAAATATTTAAAACTTCTAATTTTAGAATTAACAATCAGTTTAATTCAACTCTATTTTAACTTATACTTTATTTATTGTTGCTCACTTAATTTGTAGATTTATCTGAAGTTTACATGTGAACTATTTTCCTTTGCTCCCTGAATGTTGTTGTGGAATGAAACTCTATGTTATAAAATATTTTATTTTAATTATGGAGTATAATTTCAGTTTATTAGACTTTATAAATTTGAAGGAGTGTCAAATATGGCATAATGTGGCGAATTAAGTAGAACACCAAAATGCTTTCCAACTAGTACCACACCCTTATCATCAGCTTGAGAGTAAGTGTCAAGATCCATAGTTGGAGAGAACTTAATTGTCTGTGCATGTTAACTACCTATTAAATGTTGTAAGGCTATCGGAATTCCAATTTTGTAGAATACCCTTAACTTTCAGATCACGATGGATATGGCTTAGAATCCTGGGCTTTACACATCCAAGGGATAGAACCATGTCATTCAATAAAAAAACTTGTACAATGACCCCAAAAGACCCTTAAGCCTTTTTGGACTCTAGCGCCAAAAAACTAATAATATAGGAAAGAGCTTACAAACTAGTCCTTGGCATGAATCCAAATACACTGACGGACCATTTGCTGCTAGTAACGTTTCCCATTCCTTAGTTCTATCAAATCCAGCATGCTCATTATTTGTTCCTTTATTTGGACCTCAGCAACAAGATGTGAATGTTCACGTATGTTGATAGAAATATCTCTATCTCTTAGCTTTTTCAACCATGTGGTTGCATCTCCACGAAACACATAACTTTTGCTTCGGGGCGGATGTGAAATTTTCGTGTTACTTGATGGAGACCTCTTTGTTTCATGGTTCTATCAACTGCAACGATTTTCTTAAGATGCATCAAGCATGTCCTTTTAAGGCACAATTACTTCATCATCTGTCATTCAACTTCCACATGTCACTCAATGAATGTTGCCACGTGTCACTAAAATTTGGCCCCCTTGGCCACCCAAAAATTCCAAATCACCATGCCATGCGTCACCTGTACAGAACATGCCATGTCATATGCTAACCTCATGCTTGTGTCAGAGTGCCATTTCATTGGAACATATCATCCTCTTCAATCATTAGGATTGCGCAACTTGTGCCTATACGCCATGTCACTCTATCATATGACGAAATCTATATGGTAAGATGAGGTATTGATCAGGATGAAAATCACGTTTCTCCTTGATAAATTCCTTCGAAGGTTGGACACCGAAATACATTAAAACATTAAGAAACTTGTAATTTAATTGTTTCAACTACGTATTTATTTAGGACTCCTTGCACATGAATCCCCAAACACTTTACAGACTATAAAAGCCAAACTCGGTCCTAAGAGGGTTTGGCAGTTTAGGGTGGTGAGCCCTGGTAATGCACCAAGAGTGTTGCAACTCCCAAGGGATGCCCTACTTTACTTTATCAACCTTGGGTTTCTAAAAACTTGGAGGTGACAGTGCTATATACACAGTAGATGCATTCTACTCATTTCATCCTCTACCGCTGTACGAAAGGGTGCTACTTCTAGGGGTTCTCAGTGAAGTTTGTCACACTTCAATGAAACTGAAATAAATTGCATAAAGAAAATGATAGAAAGGAAACTAAACTAAATTGCTGAAAAGAAATGATAGGAATGAAACTAAGCTAGATTGCTAAAAGGAAATGATAGAAATGAAACTAACTTAACTTTCTGAAAAGAAATGACAGAAAGGAAACTAATTTAACTTGCTGAAAATAAATGGAAGAGAAACTAATCTAAATTGTTGAAAGAAATGGTAGAAAGGAAACTAATTTAAACCACACTTAACTTGGTCAATCGGCTAAGCACACCCTACTTATCTTATGCTCTATCTACCATGCTTGTATCCATGTAGCTAATTTATCCATGACTTAATTCTAATTGAAAAAGTGTGATTTTTATCTTGGAGAAGAAAGGGGTAAAGGTGCTAACGAAGGGATAAACACATGAAAAAATAATTAGAAGTGAAAAGAAGGGTTTGGAATTTATTAAAGCTTATAATATCGCAAAAATTATTTGCAGTGGAATAATTTGAAAATTGCGATGGTGGAGAAGTGGGAGAACAGTTCAGGAGCGGACCGAAATATGATTTGCGAAAAGGGAAAATGTTGCGATCTATGGTATGCGATATCACAATATCGTAATCGGCATACATGAGCGGTAAGTGTTAACAAGGAGCAGATAAAGATTGCGAAATGTGATTTGTGAAAAGGCCAAAGGTTGCGATCTGCGATATGCAATATCACAATATCGCAATATCACGTGGTTGGAGGAGTGGCAGAAGTGTTGTTCAGTAACGAGCTGCGAGATGCGATGAGTCGGATGACATGGAAGTAGGACTAGTGGCAGAGCGCGATACCAATATCGTAATCAGCAGGCAGGAGCGGTAATTATTAATGGGAACCAAATAAACAATGCGATTTATGATGGGGATGAAAGCTGTGAAATGCGATTTGATATAGGGATGATGTGGCAGAGTGCTACAGTGATGTCGTAATCGGTGGTTGGGAGTAGTATGTGTTAATGAAAACTAATGAAAGATGCAATTTGTGATTTGTGATGCGGTGAAAAGGAAATGTGGCTGCAGTTTGCAGTAAGTCTTAAAGGAAAAGAGGAAGGTTAGGGTCTAATGTTTTTGAATTTTTTTTAAGAGAAAGAAGCAAAGGTAAGGTGCAAGGAAATATCGCAATCGGGGCTTCAAATGGGGGAGCATAACTGGAGAACACAAGACAGCTATGATTTGCGATGAGTGAACTATGGTGAGCAGGAGTTTCAAGGAGCAAGGTCAGAGGTCTAATTTTAGTGCTTTTCAAGCACTTTGGGAATGAAAAGGTGTAACAACTGCAAATAAGAGAAAAAGGAGGGAAATGGAGGAGTAAAAATAGTGTTCAGTCCATGAAGACAAAGAGGAAAATGAAGCGGGAAGGCACCAATGAACTTCTATGGAACTTTAATACTGATTCCCATAAACAAACCTACGGATTCATGCACGGAAAAAAAACCAAAATGCGTGATAAAAAAAGTGAACAGAAATAATTTTTTGGCCTGTGGTAAGGTCAACCCTACTCGAACTATATTGACAGAGATGAAAGGGGAAGGCTTGATCACAACTTTTGGATTTTTCCTCTACTCTATTACTCTTGTAATAAAATGAAGAGCTATAACAGAAAACTGAAAGAAAAACTAAGCAACAATGAAACTATTAGAAGAAAAAATAATTGAATGGAAGAAACAAAACTAGCTAAATGATAGAAAGGTAAGAATGAAAACAATAGAGAAGTTGAGGGACATGGGTTAGGCCCTAACCCACGAGCCCAATTTTCTAGAACTATATCAATAAAGAGTCATCTAAATACTCATTTCATTACAAAAATACAGTCTCATTACATCCCTAAGGTCTTAAACAACCAAATCCTAATAGCTTGTAGCCAAAGTTCCTAATAGAATCAAATCGAACCTCATTATCTCTTGATAAACTTTATTTATCCTAAAGGGTAGCTATCAACAACTCCCTAAAAATAGTGATTGAGTCCACTTTGACTCCAAGTAAACCATAGATTGAGTGTACTTTGGTCTTCAAGTTTCTTGGTTACCTTTGATAGTTAAGGAGGGTGGACAACCCCCTTGAATCTCTCCAATATTTCTCCATAATTTCATGATGTTGTGCTCATTTATTCTCCAATATTGATCTTCCAGTTGCACGAAGCAAGTTCCAAAATTATCTCCTTCTCCAAATCTGAATAATCTGCCAAATATTCTCACAATATTCTACAAAAATAACCAATATTTGGCACAAATATGCAATTACCTTTAAACCTTCCTAAGAACATATTAAAGCATAAGAAATCATTCTTAAGTGCAGAAGGAGAGATTTAATATAGTTTTTCATGTGCATAAGGAAGGTAGATGTGCCTAAGAAAGTTTAGATGGGCCTTAATATATGTCTACTTTAGAGGCCCATAATCAGCCCCCTACTGAAACTGTTGCTCATCCTCTGAGCAACCTATTCATCCTCCTTGCCTTATGGTTCTTCCTACATGTTGGCCTATTTATTTTCTATTTATTGGCCCATGTGTTGCTCCCCCTGCTAATATTCTTGCTAATCTTCTTGCATTTCTTCTTGTGGGTGCTTCATGGAGGTCCTCAGATGCCTTCATGGGCAGTCCTTGTCTTCCATTACATTAACTACTTACTACCCCATTTCTCAAGTCCTTTTTACTTTTTTATTGTTTCTCTTCTTGGTGGAAAAAGTGAGGCTAGTCACTAAATAAGGTTGAGGTTGCTCTGCTACTGATTTTGGCTATAAAAAAAAAAAAAAATTGTTCTCACACTTTTTAATGTTTTATTAATCTAAAATAGATTCAAAGAAAGGGTTAGATGATTGCATACCTGAGCCTTAACATTGATTTGTTTTTGCAAGTGATATTGAAGCTGTTGATATGGAAATTGAAGCTATCTTCGGTGGTTTTGATGTTGCATGTCATAATCTACTGGAGGTTCTTTCAAAGCTTTTGAGCACAGGAGGAGGAATTCCAAGTTTGACTACCTTTAACCAGGGTGTTGATCGAGTTTTATTTTTGTGCCAAAATGTTGTTTTTCTTCTTGAAAAGGTTGTAGAGCACCTGCATTCATTAGAGTGAGATAGATGGAGAAATGCATTTTTTTTTTAGGCCTATTAGCTGCCTCAATGAGGTTTTCCACTAGTAGGTCTGCCTAGGCGCCTCAAAGGAAGTTTTCACCTAGAAACTTTTTTTCTACTTTTGTTTTCAACCCAATAACTGCCTTATGGAGGTTTTCAATCAGTGAGCCAATCTCAGATGCTTCAAAGAGGTTTTCATCTGAGATTTTATTCTTTCCCTTTTTTCTTTTTTTTCCTTTTTTCACTTTCCTACTCTACTTGAAAAAAAAAACCTTTTTCAAGTATAGGAATACTTCCAATGGAGCCATGTACACATAAATATGACTTATAAAATCATGTGCACACTTGGAATACATGCTCTGATGTGTACTTGAATATGAGATATGAATTGCTTTGAATGGGATAGTATCAAGTAGTGTTGGAGAAGAGTGTGTTGCTACAACTTAATGATTTTTTGGAACCATATGTCAATATAGTTGTGATGCCCCTGGTCTACTTGTTGAGTTGGATTACCTTTGATGTCCTCTTCTATTATGACATTCAAATCTTCCTGTTTTTGCTATTTTTTCTCTTGAACACATGGAAGAAATGCTGGTAAACATGAGGAAACTTTCTCAAAATCTGATTCTGATGCCGGATCTTCATCAAGTGCAACCCTTAGTATTTTTTTCTCCTCATTTGGATCTTATTCTTCTTGATGTTGTCCTCCAATGAAATTAAGAAAATATATTCTTTTCAATACATTTCTTGATCTAGGATGCAAACCATTTAGATCAAGAGGATGTGTTTGGAAGTGTTGTACATCAGCATTGTAAGTGAGCTAAGATACTTCATTGTATGGGTTTGAAAATGGTGGTACAAATATACTTGAGTCGGGGTGGATATATGAGATGGATATGGTTGAGGTTGTGGTTGTGGTCGAGGTGGATGGTAGGGATAACATGAAGTTGGGTATGGAGGATATTGAGGGAAATATTGAGATTATTTTGGATTTTCCCAATAAGTTCCTTTCCAACCGAGTTTCCACGATTAGTTTTGGGGTTTTAGATGGCCGAGGTTGCCAAGGAGGGAGTGTGTCCCAATTAGTTTGAAATGGATGTGGATAAGCTTGAAATTGTGAAGTGGGTCCTTGCATCATATCAAGTTGACTAGGCTGCCACAATATACTTGGACCTACATAACATAGCTTATTTTGTGATTTCCTCCCTCCATTGTCTTCCTAGTAAACTTCTTTAAACCTGGGGAATGATGGACACCATTTAGTATCATATGATTCTGCATGGATAACGAAAATATCAACATCTTCTTTTTTGCTCATTTTTCATTCTTAACATTTCTACTTGTTCACTTAGATTTCTAAGAATTTATGTTTTAAAGTTGTCAAGAAAATTTCCAAGTTCATATTTCCTTGCCAATGTTGATGCTAATCTACTTACTCTTTCCCTTCCTCTCGATATGCGCTTGCATGTTTCACAAACTTCTTCAAATGACAGTTGGTATACATCTCCTCTACTGATGAGATTAAGGAGATCAATCCACTCATCCCTAATTGTTCTAAGTAAGAGGGTTTTTAGTGTGTCAAATCCTAAATGATGCAATTTTTCCCTCTTAACATTATACATGAACCTCTTTATGAGATCCTCAAGGCTCTCATCTTCTTCTTGGTTCATTCTAAAAATTTCTTCTCTAAGATCACGATCTGTATATTTTTCTAGAAATATCTTTTGCATATCATTCCATGATCTTATTGAATTAGTACCTAGACTCATGAACCATTTAAGAGATCTATCCTTCAATGTGGCAGGAAAAAATATTATTTTTTGAGTCTTTGATAAGTAGCCATAAGACCTACAAAGTATCTCAAATTCAAAGAGAAATGTTTCCAGATCCTCTGTCCTAATACCATGGAAGTTGGGAAGAAAATATGGAGGGATGTTCTTCATATGTAAATTGATGTCCATATCTTGAATGGGAAACCCAATAAGATATTCTTCACTATCATTATGTCCATCCATCTCTAATACCTTCAAAAGTGCATGGTGATGTGGTTCTTATTGCAACATGTGGTCAAGTGGGGGGGTTGGTATTGGAGAAGTATTTAAAAAAAATAAAAAATCTGAGTATCCCTGCTCCTATGAGACATGAAAATAAGATTTTTTGTACTTTTAAATATTTTAGAAACAACATGAAAAATGAAATCAGAAAAGAATGCTAAAATCGAATCAAAGCATATACTAGACACCTCCCCGGCAACGACGCCAACAAGTGGTCAGCCCTGGTATTGCACCAAGAATGTTGTAACTCCCAGTGGATGCCCTACTTTACTTTATCAACCCGGGGTTGATACAAACTTGGAGGTGACAGTGCTATATACAAAGCAGATGCATTCTACTCATGTCATCCTCTTCCGCTCTACGAAAGGGTGCTACTTCTAGGGGTTCTCAGTGAAGTCTGTCACACTTCAATGAAACTAAAATAAATTGCAGAAAGGAAATGACAGAAAGGAAACTAAACCAAATTGCTGAAAAGAAATGAAAAGAATGAAACCAAACTAGATTTCTGAAAGGAAATGACAGAAAGGAAACTAATTTAACTTACTGAAAAGAAATGACAGAAAGGAAACTAATTTAACTTGCTGAAAAGAAAAGGAAGAAAGGAAACTAATCTAAATTGCTGAAAAGAAATGGCAGAAAGGAAAATAATTTAAATTGCAGAAAGGAAACTAATTTAAACCACACTTAACTTGGCCAATCAACTAAACACACCCAAGTTATCTTATGTTCTATCTACCATGCTTCTACCCATGCAGCTAAGCTATCCATGACTTAATTCTAATTGAAAAAGTCTTGATTTGCACCTTGGAGAAGAAAAGGGTAATGGTGCTAATGGAGGGATATACACATGAAACAAGGCTTAGAAGTGAAAAGAGGGATTTGGACATTATTAAATCTTACAATAGCAAATTTTTTTTTTGGAGTGGAATGATTTGAAAAGTACGATGGCTGAGAAGCGGGAGTACAGTTTGGGAGCAAGATCGAAATATGATTTGCAAAAAGGGCAAAGATTTCGATTTGCGATCTGCGATATCACAATATCATTATTGGTAGACAGGAGTGGTAAGCATTAACAAGGAGCAGATAAAGATTACGAAATGCGATTTGTGAAAAGGGAAAAGTTTTCGATCTGCGATATGTGATATCGCAATATCGCATGGTTGGAGGAGTGGTGGAAGTGTTGTTCAAGAACGAGATGTGATATGTGATGAGTTAGATGACGTGGCGGTGGGACTGATGGCAGAGAGGGATACCAATATTGCAATTGGCAGGCAGGAGTAGTAAGTGTTAATGAGAACCAAATAAACAATGCAATTTGTGATGGGGATGAAAGCTGCTAAATGTGATTTGTGATAGGGATGACATGGAAGAGTGCTACATTGATGTCGCAATCAATGGTTGGGAGTCATAAGTGTTAACAGAAACCAATGAAAGATGTGATTTGTGATGGGGCAAAAAGGAAATGCGGTTGCAATTTGTGGTAAGTATTAAAGGAAAAGGGGAAGGTTGGGGTCTAATATTTTTGAATTGTTTTAAGAGAAAGCAGCAAATGTAAGGTGTAAGGAAATATTAGAATCAGGGCTTTAAATGGGGGAGCATAACTAGAGAACGCAAGAGATTTTCGATTTTCGATGAACAAAGTATGATGAGTGGGAGTTTCGAGGAGCAAGGGTGGAGGCCTAATTTTAGTTCTTTTCAAGTGATTTGGGAATGAAAAGGCACAACACATACAAATAAAAGAAAAAGGAGGGAAATGGAGGCATAAAAACAGTGTTAAGGTTGTGAAGACAGAGAGGGAAAATGAAGCAAGAAGGTGCCAATAAACTTCTTCAGAACTTTAATACTAATTCCTGCAAACAAACCTACGGATTTATGCATGGAAAAAAAGACGAAATGTGTGATAAAATCAGTGAATAGAAAGCATTTTTTGGCATGTGGGAAGGTCAACCCTACTCAAACTATATTGAAAGAGATGAGAGGGGAAGGCTTGACCATATCTTTTGGATTTTTCCTCTACTCTATTACTCTCGTAAGAAAATCGAGAGCTACAATAGAAAACTGAAAGCAAACACTAAGCAGCAATGAAACTATCAGAAGAAGAACTAATTGAATGAAAGAAACAAAACTAGCTAAATGACAGAAAGGGAAGAATGAAAATAGCAGAGAAGTTGAGGCACATGAGTTGGGCCCTAACCCATGAGCCCTGCTCTCTGGAACTAGATCAATAAAAAGTCATATGAATACTCATTTCCTTACAAAAACATAGTCTTATTACATCCTGAAGGTCTTAAATAGCCAAAGCCTAATACCTCGCAGCCAAAGCTCCAAATATAATCGAATTGACCCTCATTAGCTCTTGATCATATTTACTTATCCTAAAGGGAATTTGCCAAAAACTCTCTAAAAATAGTGATTGAGTCCACTTTGACTCCAAGTAAACCATAGATTGAGTGTACTTTGGTCTTTGAGTTTCTTAGCTGCCTTTGATATTTAAGGAGGGTGGACAACCCCCTTGAATCTCTCCAAGATTTCTCCATAATTTCCTGACATTGTGCTCATTTATTCTCCAATATTTATCTTCCAGTGGCAAGGAGCAAGTCCCTAAATTATCTCCTTCTCCAAATCTGCATAATTTGCCAAATATTCTAACAATATTCTAAAAAAATAACCAATATTAGGTACAAATATGCATTTACCATTAAACCTTCTTAAGAAAATATTAAATAATAATAAAACATTATTAAGTGCAGAAGGAGAGATTTAATATAGCTTTTCATGTGCATAAGGAAGTTAGATGGGCCTAAGAAAGGTTAGATGGGCCTTAATCTATGTCTAATTTAAAGGCCCATCACAGGGGTCTGGGAAATTTTGTTGCACGCTTATGTCCACTTCCCAAAAGACTGAAACTAGGTCCCTTGTTGATCCAACTCTTTTAGCCAAGAATTAATGTTAAAATATTTAAGGGTCCAAACTTGTTGCTCAAATAACTGGAAAAGTTGAAACTGTTATATTTGCTTGATCCTTGGGATATTTTCTAAGTGTCATATACTGTTGGAACATTGAATTCAATGAAAACAATTTTCTAACAATATCCCCAACATCAATTACTCCTCCTTTGACATCAATGACAATGCTCTAACATCAATGTTGCTATGAAAAATCTACAACTGCGGACAAAAGTATCCTCCCTAGACCTACTGGCTTGGTCTATAACAAAATAAGGACAAAGAATATAACGTTTCTCTTAAATTAATTGAATAATGAGATGAGGCCTACCTAGAATCTATCACAAGATTCATTGTCTTCTTGGCTTGTATGCTCTAATCCTAGCTCTAATCGCTATCATTAAAACCTGCATATATAAACAAAACGTGCCGAAGATCTACCATACCGATGTAGCATTATCCAATCACTTCATTCAATGGATCATCATAACATTGAAACATATGAACATAAACATCATATATAGGAAAATAATGTACTCATTGTATTAATAGAAATGGGGAGAGTCACAACCAAATATATGAGTTGATCATGTAGAGAAACTCCCCAAGTTGAATTGTCCTTCCTTGCCACAAAGCAGACCTATTATGTCACCTCAATGCATGGAATTATGTCTCCCCTTAGGTTCAGGGAAATAAAATGAGGGCAATCAATCTCTAAAATCCAACCCCTAGCTCGTGGATGGCAGTAAATATATAGGAGAGGATGGTAGTTTAGGAATTATTATTGATTTACCAATCTATGCTTGATATCCACTTTTGATGGGAGAATTAGCTCAAGGGATAAGGGATGAAATATCCAATGTAGGATGAGATGGGATTCAAATGTATTATCTAAGGTAAATAGTTAGAACAACTCCTAGAAGCTTCTTGAAGAGGAAGCTTCAAGATTCTTTTTTATTTTTCACAAATTTCTAGAATCGGCACACCCCAAGGAGGGGAAACCTACTAAGGATCAACGTAGGAGCACAGTGGAGCAACCCTCTTTGAACTTAGTCTCTTAAGGATGTAGGGTGTGTTGGGCTTTAAAAGAAAGGAAATGAAGCAGTTAAGCCCAAAAACTCAGGGTTTATGGAGAGGTATTTCTAAGGCGTTGTGCAAGGATGATGAAAAAGGGTAAATGGATGTTTATTGATCGTGTAACAATCCTATTGGCCAAATGTGACAAAATTTCCTATAACATATTTTCCTTTAAAGCGCAAAGTCAGAGGAAGTGGTTGATGACATAATTGCTTTACTTGGTGACAAGTCTTGATCAATAAAAATGGTTCAAGATAATCATCTGTTACAATACATTTATCTCTTGATGTATCCTACTGAGGGAGGAATACCCATACTTGGCACATAATCTAGAAATACATGTATAATGATCTAAAGGAATGTCCAATAATGACAAAGGGTGGGCCCATATCAGGATTATTTTCAATATGATCATAGCCATCATAATTTGTATTCTCATATTGATCGTCAAATTGCAACCCGAATGGATGAAACTAGATCTGGGGTCTTATATCTCATTCACATGATCTCCCATTATATGGGTCTAACCATGCGAATTAATGAGATGAGGTCAAACATGGTACACACAACCCGATTACCATCCAATGATGTAAGTCGTTAACAAATGCGAGAAAAACCACCGATGATGTTAATGGCTCTGAAGGTATAACAATAAAATTTGTATGGTTTGAATGAATGATTTGATGTCAAACTCCACGTAGAATATGTCAGTCGAAGGACAGTGATGTAAACATGTACCTGAGAGTGAGGAAACTTTCAATTGATATATTAAAGAACCAAGGTACCGAAAGGATGTTTCTAAGTCAACTTCCTAGATAATGAGTTGATATTGACATTAAGCGACCCGTAACATGAGGGCCTGGATGTATCCCCCATTAACGACATGAAACAGGTATCATGATTTTGATACAAAATGATGCTAACACGGAACTGGATCAATAATGACATACATGGAATGAAGGCTTAAGATTATTTTAGAAGATATCAATTGAATTACTTATCTTGAACACACCAGTGGTACTGAATGGAGTTGGTAGCATTGAACCAAAACTGAAAATGGAGGCTTTGAAAAGGTGTGATGAACCAAAATACAAGAATATTTCCCAACCCAAAAACCATGGTGATAAAGTGGAAGAGTGTCATGTTCAAGAGTGACTCATTGCCATTAACAATTACAGTACCCTTTTTCCCAATTTCCCTAGCCATTGTTGGTCAGTACCTATTTATTTTTTATCAAACTTGAGGATAATACAATATGCTTGATTTGTAAGTTCATCCTTGAAATGAATACTTTAGAGTATGTTTAAAAAAATCAGAGAAGGAGTGGTTAGGTCTCGTCATGTTCAAAAATTGCATCGTTGTTTGATGTTTTAAAGAGTCCAATGAAGGAGAAACACGACATCTTTTTCATGTTTAGAGAGTTTGAAAAAAATTTGAAAAATAAAAATCCAAAGGTTCCTTTTCATAAATAGTCCCTTGAGTCTGAAAAGGTAGAAAACGATAATTAAGAGAACCTCTTAGTCATGTTCAACTGATATATTCCTTTTTCCTAAATATTTTATATCAGTCTAGAAAAGGGTTAAAATTATAATGATTAGACGTCTTATAATTTACTTTAACGAGTTCAAAAAGACAATTTTGTGACAATATTTTCATATTTAGGGAGTCTGAAAAGAGATGAAATATGACCCCTCCTAGAGAAATGAGTGGTATAAAAGGATAGAAATTGGTTCTGATCATGATGGAACTGCTCAAAACACATTTGAGGTTAAGTGGCTGGCTAGTAAGACCACTCATCATAGTTGTTTTCTACGAAATGGTAAAAACCATGTGAAAGCATATGGTCAGACATGAAGATGTTGACAATGGAATGAGAAAAAAAAGGCTCATCTAGTAGAAACAGATTAACAAAAAATGGAAATCACGTGGGATAGAATGAGAATGGTTTCATTTTTGCAGAAGCTTACAACATGGGAAACTATGCTTGAAATTGGTTTCATTTTTACACATGCTTGAAAAAAGAAAAAATTATGCTTGAAATTGGTTTACATACCCCCATCATAATGACTCAATTCGAGGTACATTCCCACCAAGCTTCAGTTTATTCACATAAGTATACTACTAGTTCCTAACAGTTGGATGGAATGAAGATTCATTTACGAGATCAAGTGAAAGACTTGACTAGGAATTTATGATATATAATCAAAGACTTAAATTGGAGGGGATTTGTTTCATTTTTTAATGATCTTGACACAAGAAAAGGAACTCTTCTTAGGATCTTGTTTCATTTTTTAATGAGATTGACACAAGAAAAGGAACTCTACTCAGGGAACTTGATCATGAACTACATAAGTACATGGCTTCGAATAGGTTTTTATTCTATGGAATGTATCAAATAATCCAATGGAAATATCAAAATCCAATTCCCCCAGTAAATGATGCACTACATCACCCATTAGATCATCAGTAGACACATGCATGGAACACGTTTCCAGATAATTAGTAATGGAGGGGAGGATACCACTTTCATATAAGGGACATTTAGGGAATATGGTTGATTGGGAGGCAAATTAGGACCAACGAATGAAATCTATTCAATGGTCACAGTTCTTCCATCATGCGAGAAACTTACAAGAGCTGCCATGATATAAACATAATCATGCCCGAGGAGTAAATTAAAATCCAAAGAGACTTGGACTACCATCACATTGATATAGATAGTCTTTCCTCCCAAAGTAATAGACAACTTAGGAAGTATCCCTAATGGTTGACTGGTTCCTCTGTTAAAATCCAACAGATTCTGGGTAATGGGCAGAAGCTACGAAGAACCTAAATATTTCCCATTAGTTGAGGACAAAAAGCTAACATATGCACCTTCATTTATTATTTTTCTAGGTACGATCATATTATAAGCCTATTATATGACCTAGAAGGGAAAGTAAGGAGGAAGACGATGTCATGTTAGTTGAATACAATCAAAGGAAGTGACAAAACTACTTGGAGGGGGTGTCATGGTTACGGGAGAACTTCTACCTAATGCAATGGGAATGGGAGAAATTCTCTCCAATTTATTGGGAATGAGATGATTTCCCCCTTGTGTCATGGGAATGGGAGAACTATCCCCTGGTTCATTGGAACATGATGAAGTGAGAAGAACCTGAGTAGTATGAATTTCACTTTCTATGAGAAAGCTAAGATCAAATGAAGGTGGAGTCAAATCAAATATTTTCTCAACCAATATTTTATCAGGAATACTTAGGGGATCCACATTCAAAAAGAGTGGGATTGATTCGAGACAGATTCTAATGAATCACTTCATCAAGTAGTGGAGGATTAGAACAAAGTTTCTGATAACCAGCCGGAAATTGAGGTTGATAATTTGTATGGTTTTCTAAAACTTTTGAGGTTTCATCACATATAAGGAAAAAGGTGAATATGATGATTCCCTTCACATAACTTACAGGGATACTTGACTTTACCCTTTTTCCCATGGACCTCACTATCACTATGTGATGGTTTATCACCGGCATGATCTCTAGATGCTAATGATAAAGGCTTATGTGAGCCTGTAGACCATGTTGGGGTTCCCATGTTTTGGCCAGATTGGCAAGACCAAAAGATGAGACAACATCAAACCACTTTCAGACCTCAGGATCTAGCCCTCCTGGTGTTAGCCCCTTATAAATTTCTTGACAAGCAAGCAAGGGGCTAGTTTGTTCTATAAGCCTGGAAGGAATGCATTTCCCTTGAAAACACATCATCCTTGCAGTCTTTTCAAGTTCCCTACCTTGTGACTATTTTCCCTCTACTGATCTAAGTCAATAAGCCTTGCTGATAAAGAATTATGCTCCAAAGGCTTTATTTCGCCCCTTGTATCCCTGCATTTTCCCCCCACATTCTATCCTTTTCCCCCCTTCTTCTAAATCCCCTTTTGTTCCTCAGAATATCCCGATCAACCTCCTAAATTCCTCCAAAATCTCCATCAAGTCCCATCCTTGCCCTTTTTTTCCTCAAAATTCCCCTCTATCTCTCTATCGTTACCCTCCTCAGGCCTCAAAATGCATTAAGAACGGTTAAAAACCCACTTTCGGACCATACAATAGGCCTCAGCCCCTTCTCTACTAGCCCCGTAGCCTTTCTCTCCATGTAACCTTGCGCCATGACAAGGCACCAAAGCTAAAAGCACTTAGCATGTTTCGTATCAGGGGCAACAACAGCCGTTGATCTTCACAGAATGGGCGGCGATCGCCGCCCCCGCAGTTTGCACTGTGCAACTCGTCCACCGCCCATCGTTGCATTTCCTCCGTCCGTTAACTCACCAGATCAACAGTCTGCAACTCTTCCATATCGGACATGATTTAAAACTGTTGCTCTATACAGATCCAACAGTGCGGAATCCGCCCGTCACGGTGGTCCCCGCCCGCTTTCACTGTTCCAAAACCATATGGTTTCCATCGCACCGCTTATGGAGGTCGGGTGGTATTTTCCTTTCGGCCAGCGATTCCATACAATGGTCGACGCATGGCTCCTGTATGGTTTCAAAAATTCTTTCCCATCGCACGTTAACGTTCGACATGGGATGCACAGCGATATTCACGTTTGTTGTCAGATCTGCCCTTGCTCATCCAATGGTCATCGCTCGGCGAAGCTGCGCAGGGTTTAACCCATAGCCTCCATACCCCCGGCCCCTCATTCGTCATCCTCCGCCGTGTTTCCCACCGTCGATCTCCTCTCAGATCCAATGGTCCAAATTGTCTCCCACTGTTGACTCTTCCATCGTCGCCCAGTCCTGCCATGTCACTTCCACGTGTATCCACCGTACCTCTTCCATCTCATTGCATAAATTCACTCAAAGTTCGATGTTTATAAGGTTTTCGCGTTTATTTTTTTTTATTCCGCCAACATGTGCCATCTCTGTTCTCCACCATTCCACGGCATTTTCCGCCATTTCTCCCCAGTTCCACTATCATCCGCATCATCCTCCCCCGTCCATGGATTTCATAACAGGTTTCGTGTTTTTGCAGGGCTATCAGAGGCGGTAAACTGCCATGGTTCACATGTACTACTTCAATGGTGTGTTGTGCAGACAGAATTAAATCCAGAAGCTGGTACTACAATAGAAATGCCCGGAAATGGTAGCGGCGGCATAAATACTATCCAAGGACAATTCAATCTCCGCAAATAAAAACCTATCCAGCACCATTAAAGCCCAAATTTTGCAGATCGAGACATTTATGAAGCCGTGGGAAAAAACCAGCTTATGATCAGGGATTTCAACATTCAGTGTTGAAGGTTTTGAGCTTTAATACAGCAGTTTAGAGGTAAAGCACCAGATCAACAATCCCCTAAATCAGGCAAAAGATACAGCACATAGAAATCAATGCATATCAGGGGTTTATTCAGTAGTAGAATGTTTTTTATCCACAAAGGACAGAGCGCCCATGCAGTGTTCAATCTATGCCGTGTTCTGGAGAGATTTTTTACCCTAAAATAGCCCCAATACTATCAGAGCATTTACTTCATCAGTATGGCAGATTTCTTTATCATTTCTTTATCCTTTGTTTATTCACCAATAGCACCACACAGTACTATAGCACGAATACATCAGAGTCATATCAGAGTAATTTGGAGTCTGAAGAAGATCATTCGTTCACCCAAAGAACACTAGAAATTAATGCACAGGATTTAAACAGAATGGGCTTTGGCCCTCTTTCTTTTCAAAGTTTAATACTGCATTTATTTCTCCACCTACCTTCTCTGCTCCTCCGGAGCTATAAATCCATGAAGAACTCATTGTAATGGTTGGTTGATCATTTATCAGAGAAATGAAAGTAGTTTCTTTTGAGACAGTCTCTGTGTAAAGATTGTAAGATAGGTTGAAGGAGATGTTTTCAGACTGAATATTCAGATATTGGCAATGTTGTACTCGATTGGTATTGCTATTTAATATGACAAGCACATTTCTTTGGATCCTGATCTAAAGAAGCGGTGATGTTTTCCTGTCTTTGTGTTTACATTCATTTCATTCTGTTTCTACTGGCTTGCACCAGAATATTGGCATAGGATTTACCCTTGTTAGGTACCCTATGTTTCTACTCTCCTTGCCATTTATGTTTCTCTTCTGAATGTATTATCTAAGAAATGATTTCAGTTTGGTTTAACCAGTGAAGTGGATGTTATTTCCTGCTCTCTGATGTATGAATTAAATGAATTTGGTTCTTAGATGTTTCTTGTTATAGATTTAGTTGGAGGATTTGGAAACACTGGGGATTAGAGTTAGCCTTGTCCACTAGGATCCTTGTGCGACCAGCTGATATTTAACTTTGTGCTCTAAATCTGTTTTGTCTCCTCTCCTCCTACTTTCCATATCACATAATCGTCTTGAAGATCCTATGTTTCAGATGACTAGCCCAATTGAAAGCCTGCCTATTGATTAGCAAGAAAATCCTTTCTTGACTCCATTTCCCAATGGTTTTGAATATTTCCTGAAACATTTCACCTCTGCCTTATCTCTCTTTTCTCATCCTGGTCTACACTGAATCCTTCTTTCCTGATAACTAGCAACCAAATCAAAACAAATCAAACAAACAAACCCCGAGCCTTATAACTAGCCTAACATCTTCACTACTTGAACTTCAAAGACAAACACCTTTGAACATATCATAGAGAGGTCCCTCTCTGGACCCAAGAGGGCTAGATCCTGAGGTCTAAAAGTGTTTCTGATGTTGTCTCATCTTTTGGTCTTGCCAATCTAGCAAAAACATGGGAACCCCAACACCTGGGTCCAGAGAGGGATCTCTCTATGATTGTTTAAGGTATATGTATTTGAAGCTCAAGGGTTAAGATATTAGGCTATTTATAGGCACAGGGTTTGTTTTTTTTATTGTTTGTTTGGTTGTTGGTTATCAGGAAAGAAGGGTTCAAAATAACAGAAGGCTGAGAAAAGAGGATTTAGGCAGAGGTGAAGTATTCCAGGGAGCATTCAAAACCATTGGGAAATGGAGTCAGGAAAGGATTTGCTTGCTAATCAATATGCAGGCTTTCAATTGGGCTGGTCATCTAAAACATTGGATCTTAAAGATGATAGTGTGGTATGGAATGGTAGGGGAGGAGGAATGATAAAGGTTTAGAACACAAAGTTAAAGACCTGAGATCAGAGAAAGACTTTGAACTCTCAATGCTTCAGCATCCAGCTTGAGGGATCTTAGAAAGGATAGTTGGTCGCACAAGGATCCTAGTAAACAAGACTAACTCTAATCCCCAGTGTCCCCAAATCTTCCAGCTAAATCCTAACAAGAACATCTAAGAACAAATTCATTTAATTCATACATCCGCTAGCAGGCAATAACATCCACTACACTAGTTAAATCAACTGAAATCAACTTTTAGATAACACATTTAGTAGAAAAAATCAAAGGCAAGGAGAGCAGAAACATAGGGTACCTAACAAGGTTAAATCCTATGCCAGATTTCTGATGCAAGCCAGTAGAAATGAAATGAAACGAAATGTAAGTTAACATAAATACAGAGATAGAAAAACATCACCACTGCTTTAGATCAGGATCCAAAGAAATGTGCTTGTCATATTAAAAAGCAACACCAGTCAAGTACACCATTTCCAATAGCTGGATACTCAGTTAGAAAACATATTCCTCGGCCTATCTTACAACTTTACATAGAGACTATGTCTCAAAAGAAACAGCTTTCAATTCTCTGACAACTGATCAACAACCTTTACAATGTGTTTCTTCATGAATTTATAGCTTCAGTGGAGCAAAGCAAGTAGGTGAAAAACTAAATGAAGCATTAAACTCAGAAAAGAAACAGGGCCGAAGCCAATTCTGTTTAAACCCTGTGCATTTATCTTTGGCACTCTTTTGGATGCAAGAGTGGTCTTCTCTAGGCTTCCTTTTACTCCGGTATGTCTCTGATGTACTTTGGTTGCAGTACTCTATAGTACTTCTGGTGAATTAAACAAAAACTTAGAATCATGACGCTAAGATATGCCATACTACGCAAAAAATGCTTCTGATAGCATAGGACTGCTGTCGGGGGGGGGAAGATTCACTTGGACACAATATAAGCTGAAAAAAAAATGTGTATTGTGTCCATGCTCAGGAAGAAACATTCTGTTGATTTGAAACCCTGATAGCATTGTTTTCTGCGTGCTGGTCCTTTCATGCAATCCATGATGTCTTTGAACTGGTACCTTTGCCTTCTAAAATCCCTGAAAAAGCGCAAAAATCTTCTATTTCTTGCCTCGAGCTCTCTGCCGCTCCCGTACTGTCTTTGTTTATGCAATCCGAGCTTTAATGGCATCGGAGAGGGTTTTCAGAATTTGAACTCTCTCCTTTGATGAAATTTACAATGCAGACACCTTTCCGGAGATTTTTCTGTAAAATCAGGCTCTAAATTCAGCTCCTTTTGTGCACTATGCCTTTACAATAGCACATATGAATCATGGCAGTTTCCCGCCTACCTGTAACCCTGCAAAACACGAAAACAAATTAAAAAAACCATGCATGGAGAGGGTGGTGTGGATGACTGTGGAAACAACGACGTGATACGGTGGACAACGATGCATGCAGAGGATATTATGGAGGAAAAACGTGTAACAGTGAGAAATGCACTGGGTGACGTCGAAATAGAAATTCCACTGAAACACATCAAAACTTTGACCCTGAATGAAATTATATAGGGGATGGACGAGAAAACGATGAACACATGTGGAAAAATGACGTGGCGATACGGGGTTTATGGGCGGGCGAGCATTTAATCTGGGATGTCTGCTTTCCGGCAGAGATCGATAGTGGAAAACACTTCAGAGGGCGATATATAGTGGGCCAGGGGTACAGATGCCTTGGGTTAACTTTCGCGCAGCTTCGCAGCACAATCGTCGTTGGATGGGGAGCCCCAGATCGGACGACTGATATGCATATCGCTCCGTGTCTTGTGCCGAATAGTTGCGGGGGGCAGTTTTCAAACAATGTCACTGCCATGTGTCATTTGATGAGTGGAATCGCTCCGAAAATAAAAATATCGCTCGCCTCCGAAAGGCGGTGCGATAGAAACCGGTGGTTTTCAAATGGGCGCGGCTGCGGGGACCACCAGGCGGATGAAATACAGACCGTTGATCTGCAGACTGAATGGATGATTGAGATGCGATCAGCGAGGTAAATGGGGGAGTGACGAGCGCGTTGCGAAACAACGCTGACCATCAGATCTTACACAGATCGACGGCTGATATTACAGCGCGGGCCATTATAACAATATTTCAATCGCATATGAGGTTTTCAGTTTACAAAGGGAAAGGGCACGTATGGAACCTCCAATTGCGATAAGTGTCTGGGGCTCAAACACTTGGTCTCAGGCGTGTGCATATGGGGAAGTGGTTTGAGGGGCTGAGCCTGTGATAAGTTGGAAAGTGGGTTTTTGGCCCATTTTCAATGAATTTTGAGGTTGGGAAAGGGTAACGATGGGAGGAAAAAGGGGAAACGGGGCAAACAGGGGAACTTGTAGGATTCAAAGGGAATTTTGGGAGGATTTAGAGGGTGAGTGGGGAATTTGACAAGGGGAAAACAAAGGTTAAAATGGGGCATTCTGTAGGGGTACAAGGGGCATAAGTAGGCCTTTAGGAGCACAACTTTTCCAATCAGTGAGGCCTTATAAAGGGAGTCAGAAGAGGGAATTTTATCAATGGATAAGGTAGAGGCACAAGAGACTTCAAGGATGATGTGTCTCCAGGGAAGATGCATTCCTTGAAGGCTCAAAAACAATTTAGCCCCCTACTTTGCTTGTCAGAAAATTTATAGGGGGCTAACAGTGGCTCCACATGGGGATGGCTTCTTCTTGAAGGAGTCAAGAATTCAAAAAAATGATATTTGGTGTAAGCCAGATGTCTGTTGCTTGAGCCACCTTTCTTCTTTGATTTTCAACTGCCACAATTGTGAAGACATCAATTTAGCAGAAAAACTCTCCCAAACAATCTACCTACCCATCCTACAATCCTAGCATTTTTTCTTCTAGGGTGCATTTGAGCTAGTAGACCCTTTACATTTTTTTATTTTTTACAAATAAGAAAATAAACCTATTCTATTTCTACCCTTATTACTCCATGAGACCATATTAAAATGTTGGCCTCATCTGTTTCTCTACCTATTCTAACATCTGCTGGGATTAAACCGTGCAGCAGATTTCTTCTCTATATTCTATAACAGAAGTTTAAAAACAGTCAAACTAGGATTAGACAATGTATTTTGCTATGGATCCAAGGCATAAAGACAGTTGCACATGGACAGAACTTTGCATAAAATTGAAAACAAAATCTTGAAGGTTTGAAATATGAAGTTTGAAGCATCCTTCTTTCCTTTGTGACTCAAGTTTTGAGCTTGTTAGAGTCACTTTCTCTTTTTTTATTTCAGCTCTGGTTTTGGACTTGTTAGAGCTGACTCTTTTTCTTCTTTTCTGGTCCAGGTTTTGGGCATGTTTGAACCAGATATATTTGATTTCTTTGGCTCAGGTTTTAATCACATTAGAGCCAATATTTTCACTTCAGAGGTTCATGTTTTGAGCATGTCTGAAACTCTCCTTTATTTCTATTTTTTTTTTTTTTTTTGGAACATTTTTTTTTCTTGAAAACAAACACTGCAATGGTATGTACAATGGAAATGGAGACTGGAAATTGGGAATCAACAGAAGTAGTGTTTGAGCATCCTTCCATTGACAAGACCCCCAAACATCTCAGTACCATCTAACTCTTGTAGGAAAAAGGCATTTGGACCCACAGTGGCTTGGATGATGTATGGACCTTGCCACAAACTGTCCAACTTGTCGTGCTTTCCTTTGTCCTCTCTTCTTGAGTCCCACCTCAGAAATTTATCCCCAACTTTGAAATCAGGAGCCTTAGTTCTTTTGTCAAATAATTTCTTTATATTTTCCTGAACTTTGATAGCTTTGTTATAGACCTCTTCCCTTGTTTGTTGGAGATGAATTGTCTTGTTTATTCTCCTCACCATACTGTCTTCTTCGTTTTGTATCTCTTGAAAAAGTTTAATCACTGGTATTCCAAGGCTGGTGGGAAACACTGCTTCTGTTCCATAGACAAGCTAATATGGTGACATGCCAATGGATTTCTTTGTTGTAAGCCTGTCAGCCCACAAATCATGCACTAACTTGTTATGCCATGACTTTTTGTTCTCTTCCAGCAACTTTTTGATGATGGTCACCAGGCTCTTGTTGGATGATTAAGCTAATCCATTACCTTGAGGGTAATAGGCAGTTGAATGACCGAGTGATATTTGATACCTGTGACAAAAATCAACCATCTTCTTCAATCCGAAAGCAGCAGCATTATCAGTGATTATTTTCCTTGGGCATCCAAACCGAGAGAGGATATGATCTTCTAGGAACCTAATGATGACTGAATTTGTGGCATTCCTAGTAGCCATAGCCTCTATCCACTTAGTGAAGTAGTCTGTGGTTGTTAAGATCCATTTGTGTTGTGTAGAATAAGCAGGGTGGATTTCTCCTATGAAATCTAGGCCCCATTGCATAAAGGGACCTTCAACAGTGATGGTTTGTAGAGGTAAGGGGAGGAGTTTTCTTTTTCCCTCAAAAATATGGCATTTGTGGCAGGTAATTATCATCTTATGGATATCATTGAAGAGTGTAGGCCAATAGTAGCCAGCTCTGAGTATTTTTTTTACAGTGGCTTTCCAGTTTAGGTGGCCTCCACACTCTCCTGCATGGAATTCTTGTTTAATCTTTTCTTCTTCAGATTCAGGAAAACATTTAAGCAGTAGGTCATTTTCAACCTTCCAGTATGAACATTCATTCAGAATATAGTAACTTCTAGCCTTCAGTTTCAAGAATCTGGCCTTGGTCTTTGATAGTTCAGGAGGGGCATTGAGGTGTGTAAGTACATACAGAATGTCAGAATACCAAGGAGAGCTCTGAAACTTCTCCTCAACAGTGGGATCAGGTAATCCCTACTGCTCATCCAAGGCATCTACCATGTTAATGTCAAGGGCTTGTAGATTTGATTCAGCCATTAGTTGAGCTAGGCCCTAACCTTTGATCAGTTTGGTGGGTTTTATCTCAAGGTCGTACTCTAAGATCACAGCAATCCATTTGCCCCTCTTCCCATCTGGGTCTTGGGACAATATGTCTTTAACCACTATATTTGGCACATAGGCTATGGTGTGGGAATGCAGTATGTACACCCTAAATTCTTTCAAGGCCTTAATAAGAGCATAGGCCTATTTTTCCATAATGTTGTATTTCAAGGGTGCGTCTCTAAGTGCTTTGCTGAAGAAAGTAATGGGATGTTCCATTCCCTCTGGATTTTTCTACAGTAGAACTGCAGCTATCATATGCTTGGAGGCAAATGAAAAAAATCAGGAAATCTTTTGAGAAATCTGGGCTGACTAGGACAGGAGCCTGGGGGAGTGCAAGTTTAACTGATTCAAAATATGTCTTAGCTTCGACAGTCCATTTAACTCCTACACCTTTCCTTAACATGTTTTTCATATTCCTAAGGTGTTCAGCTAAGTTGAGAATAAACCTCCTGAGGAAGTTGATTTTCCCAATAAAGGAATGTAACTCCTTGATGTTCCTCGGGTGTGTGATTTGTAGTATTCCCTCAACTCTTTGTGGGTCTATCCTAATCCCTTTCTCAGATATGATATGGCCCAAAATTTTTCCTTTTTGTAGCCCAAATACAGTCTTTTTAGGATTCAATGACAGACCGAACCTCCTACATTTTTCAAACACTTTTCTCAGGTGTTCTAGGTGTTCTCCCTCAGTCTTGGAATAGACTGTTATGTCATCTAGATAGATGAAAATGGAGTGTCCTATCTCATCTGAAAAATCTATGTCCATTGCTCTTTGGAAGGTTGAACTAGCATTCATCAGCCCAAAGGGCATCTTTACATACATAAAAGTGCCCCATGGAGTGGTAAAGGCTGTCTTGTGTTGGCCTTCTGGGATTACTAAGACTTGGTTGTAACCTGAAAAACCATCTAGCGGGGAGATCCTTTTAGAGCCTACTACCCTCTGAAGAATATGTTCCATTTTAAGCAAAGGGTAATTGTCTTTGAGTGAGGCTCTATTAAGATTCCTGAAATCTATGCATAATCTGATCTCACCTGTTTTCTTTCTCACAGCCACTAGGTTTGATACCCAATCAGAGAACCTCACAGGAACAATTATACCTACCTCATATATTTTCTTAATCTCTTTTTCCACTGCAGGCAATTGTTTTGGGTTTATTCTGCGAAGTTTTTGTCTGAAGGGATTCTGATTTTCCTTCAAGGGTATTTTGTGCTATATGATGTTTGTGTCATAGGCCCTCAATTCCTCATAACTCCAAGCAAACACATCCATGAATTCTTTGAATAGGTCAATGCATTTATTTTTCATGTCTGAAGGAAGGGACTTAGCCAATTTAATCATTTTGGGCTTATCTCCAGTGCCTATGTTGCATTCCTCGACATCAGAATCTGCATGTTCTATAGTAGGCTTTTTTGCTACATCATCAAAGTCGAAAAGGTCTTATAAAGGTGCCAGACCTCGAGGTATGTTCTTATCTTTGGTCTGCAGCACCTCTACTTCTTCACTATATTTTTTTTCACATTTTTCATTTGGATTTCCAATATGTTCATTTAAAGTGTTTATTTCTATGTTACAGGGTGTTTCTTCCTCATCTGAGGACTCTTCACTTAGGCAGCTGCTGTCAGATTTAGAGTCTGGATCAGAAAATTCAAACTCATTCCTGCCTACTAGGAAATCTTCAATATGTTTATCTCCTTCAAAAACCAGCCAATATTTTTCATTGTCCTGCACTGCAGGTCTGAATTTGGTCTGAATGATGATCTTTTGGTCACTAGGAGGTTTATGATACGAACTAGCCATGTAGGCTAGTCCATTTGAAATTTTGTTCTGACCTCTAGGGACAAACACCAGATCGTATTCCACAAAAATTTTCAATAGATCCATAACATCATTCCTGTATGCCCTCAGTCTTGGATGTTTTGTTGTATATTCACCATTCACCTCTTTAATGATCAGCTCAGAGTCCCCATGCACAGTTATCCTATGGGCTCCTAATTTTCTCAACAGGTTTAAGCCTACGATAAGAGCCTCGTACTATGCAATGTTGTTTGTACATTTGAAGTGCATGTTACATGCATGGCTCTCTGCGTAACCAATCTCTGTGTTATGTATCCACACTCCTGCCCTAGCAGTTCTCTTGGTGCATGACCCATCGAAATTCATTTCCCATAAGGTTTCATTCTCGGGTTTATCATCGTTTTTTTCTTGGTGGGGTGTAGGAATTTGTGAAGGGTGACTAATCAGTTGACGGCATTCTTCTTCTGGCTCACTTTGATTTTTTGTTTCCGTGCACTGTTCGAATTTTTCTACGTCTTTCTCCTCTGAGTCTAGAGTAGCCATTATGTTAAATTCCATGGGTTCTGTTTCCTTGTCTGTATCTCTGTTGTTGGACTCTGAACCTTCTGAGGATTCATCATTACAGAGGATGAAGGAGTGAAGATATGTATGTACAGAGTATAAAGGTGAGTTTTCAGGATTTTCGAGGCTACTGACTAGAAATTTCATTTGTGCCTCTCTGTACAGTCTTCTAAGTTGGCTAAAGATTGGGATTGTGGCATAAGCCCCATCCATCTACATTGTTCCTTGCATCTTGGCTCCCCATGATCTTGACAATAACATGCCATGCTTGGGTGGGACATCTGCCACAACAACATCCATGACCATACATTTTGCTGGAATTTGGGTAAGGCTCACACATAAATCTTAGATCAGGCCAAGACACTTTACTCTGCTAGAGTCAAATGAATATAGGTCTTTATAGGTATGGGTTATCTCTAGGCCTAATATTTCCATCATTACTTTAGGAATCAGGTTGTGTGATGCCCCAGAATCATGCATTGCATTATGGAGAATCTTATCATGGATATTAAGACTGATATAAAAAGGGGGCACTACCCATTCCTGAAACTTCCCTTCTATCTTTGGACCAAACAGAAGGGTAGGTTGATCATCACTCAGATTTACAGTGTCACTGTTCTCTCCTAAGTTTAATGCTTTCAAAATTTGGCTTTTATATACATCCTAAGTGGCCAACTCAGAGAGTGGGATAGAGATTTTAATTTTTGCAATCTCACTCTCCAAATTAAAAGTGGACTGACTCTTTGGAATGTTCAACTCTGTTTTGTTAGTCACCACCTTAGTGGCTGAATCATTGTGCTGATTCTCACTATGTACAGTGTTAGAAACTATTTTCTCAGGAGTACTAACTGCAGTGTTAGTACTGCTTGTTGGTTTACCTTTTCTATCAGTGTTTTGGTTGTATTTTTCTTTGTTCTTTCTAGAACTCTTGGTTGTTGATTTGTTACTTTCAGAAGTCACTTTAGAAGTTTTCTCAGGCCTTTTCTTGATGGTAACCTCAAAAGCCTTTTGTTTGGAATTATTTATGCTTTTCTTGCTCCTAAGTTCATATTGTTCTCTAACCTGCATCATGGCATTTTCAAATCCTAACTTGTAATCTTCATATTCTAACCATTCCTCATCCCAATACGAGGGTGAGGGTTCATCTTCTTCTGTGTAATAGTTGTGGATTGAATTTTCTATTTCAAAAATGTTTATTGTGTTCCCCTCAGACTCGTCTATGATTCCCTCATCTTCATCTAAAAATTTCTCCTAGAATGGGGGAATAACTTGCTGATCTGATTCTCTTTGTCTGTTGGGAGTGGCATTGTTTCTTCTAAAGTTTTGGTTCTGGTTATGGTTTTGATTTCTGCTTAGGTTACTAACTGTGACAACCATTTTTTCCATCATTTTTTGTAGCTTCTCTATGTTCTTGGATATGCGGTGATTATTAGGGTCATATGTGGAAGCTACATTTTCATCTCTATATGTTACCCTTTTCTTAGCTCTCAATCTTTCTTTTTTCTCAATCAGATTTGCCTCTACACTCACTGCTCCTTTTTGCATATCTTCCAATGTGTTGTAATCCCTCTCCCTAAGCTGGTAGGCCATGTTAGCATCAAGGCCTTCAGGATACTTTACTAAAACCATACCTAGGGGAGGTTTCATGTGTGGAGGAAGAGCATTATAAACGTTGTTAAACCTTGTACAGTAGTCCTGAACACTCTCTCCTACATTTATTTTCAGGTTCTTGTATTCTATTAGGATTTGGAGAGGGTTAGCCTTAACTTCCCATTTGTTTATGAAGGTCTGATATAAGGTTGGGAGGTTTTGGATAATATTAGGAGGTAGGCCTTTGAACCATTTTTTCACATCACCTCCTAAGCTCAGGGCAAAGATTCTCATTTTTACTATATCATCATCTATTTCCATGTAGTCAAAAGAATCTTCCATCCTATCTACATGGTGTTGGGCTGTGGTAGACTCTTTTGCAGTGAAATGTGGGATCTTTGATTGATAATCATTTGGTAAGGGTACTAGAGGCTGAGGTAAAACCAGAGGTGCATACCAGGCTGCCATGATGATTTTTTTATGAGGTAAAGGGTTGACTTGAGCAGCTGGCATATGGATGACAGGGATGTTATGACTAGCAGAAGACTGATGAGCAGATCTAGGATGACTGAGTCCCAAGTTTCGAATGAAGTGAATATCAAGAGGTGTAGATGGAGGGGTCTGTCTATTCCCAGGTTGTTTACCACTTTGAGGTGGTGAACCAGGAAGCTCAAGGTCTGGCTAGTCTAGGACACTGAATGACCTAGTTCTTGGTAAACTGTTTCGAGTGCCTAGGTCAAAAAATGGGTCTGATAGAGCTGTAAAGTCTTCTGGTGTAGAGTTAGCTCTATGGATGTGGCTGGAAATAGTTGATTTTTTAGGTGTAGGAGATCTCTTGAGGATGCTCTCAGGGTTGTCGACTATTTCAAGGGGGTTTGGGTTAGGGTAAGCTCTTGTGTGAATGGTTCTTGAAGCCATAATGTTGTTTCTGACCAAGCAGCTTAACCCTACTTGTTATTCTATTGTGGTTGATGTTGTAATGGCTCTGGTCTCCCAGTGGAGTCTAATGTGAACCAAGATAATCAGCAGGCCTACTGATCACCAGTGGAGTCTTTGATCATTAAGCAGCTATGGAGTTTCCAGGTGGAAAGTTTAGGATGTCTCTGGATGGTACACTGTCCACCACAGTGCTTATAAGATGTCCTTTTTCAAGGTCAACTTCCAAACACAGCAAAATCAAACCATAGATTAACTGGGAGGGCTTTTACCAGATATGACACCTCTGAAAGAGTGTGAGATCTGGAGGCTACCTGGCCCTTTCCAGACTCTATCTAAGAGTGTGGGAGAAACACAACAAATGGTATAGAGGTTGATCTGTGAATAGGAGTGTTTAACTGCCAACCTAACCAGAGATTATAGGTTTCTGAGGCTCTTATGATGTAGTAAGGTGAGAAATACTCAGATTTTTCCCCAACAGAGTCACCATTCGTTTGGTGATGACAATGGGAGATAGACAGATGTTATCAGTTTAGGCACTCAAATTTTTTTCCCTAGTGGAGTCGCCATTATGTTAGGGTTCCCATGTTTTGGCCAGATTGGCAATACCAAAAGATGAGACAACATCAAACCACTTTCAGACCTTAGGATCTAGCCCTCCTGGGTCCAGAGAGGGATCTCTCTATGATTGTTTAAGGTATATGTCTTTGAAGCTCAAGGGTTAAAATATTAGGCTAGTTATAGGCACAGGGTTTTTTTGTTTGGTTGCTGGTTATCAGGAAAGAAGGGTTCAAAATAAGAGAAGGATGAGTAAAGAGGATATATGCAGAGGTGAAGTATTCCAGGGAGCATTCAAAACCATTGGGCAATGGAGTCAGGAAACGATTTGCTTGCTAATCAATATGCAGGCTTTCAATTGGGATGGTCATCTAAAACATTGGATCTTAAAGATGATAGTGTGGTATGGAATGGTAGGGGAGGAGGAATGATAAAGGTTTAGAACACAAAGTTAAAGACCTGAGATCAGAGAGAGACTTTGAACTCTCAATGCTTCGGCCTCCAGCTTGAGGGATCTTATAAAGGACAGCTGGTCGCACAAGGATCCTAGTGGATAGGGCTAACTCTAATCCCCAGTGTTCCCAAATCTTCCAGCTAAATCCTAACAAGAAAATCTAAGAACAG
Organism: Pinus albicaulis; assembly: GCA_034641835.2. Classification (NCBI taxonomy): domain Eukaryota; kingdom Viridiplantae; phylum Streptophyta; class Pinopsida; order Pinales; family Pinaceae; genus Pinus; species Pinus albicaulis. The sequence continues at coordinate 36,448,496 of MU968551.1, forward strand.
ATTCATTTAATTCATACATCAGCTAGCAGGAAATAACATCCACTACACTGGTTAAATCAACTGAAATTAATTCTTAGATAACACATTTAGTAGAAAACATCAAAGGCAAGGAGAGCAGAAACATAGGGTACCTAACAAGGGTAAATCCTATGCCAGATTTCTGATGCAAGCCAGTAGAAACGAAATGAAACAAAATGTAAGTTAAACACAAATACAGAGATAGAAAAACATCACTGCTGCTTTAGATCAGGATCCAAAGAAATGTGCTTGTCATATTAAAAAGCAACACCAGTCAAGTACAACATTGCCAATAGCTGGATACTCAGTTAGAAAACATCTTCCTCACCCTATCTTACAACTTTACACAGAGACTATGTCTCAAAAGAAACAGCTTGCAATTCTCTGATAACTGATCAACAAACTTTACAATGAGTTTCTTCATGAATTTATAGCTTCGGTGGAGCAGAGAAGGTAGGTGAAACACTAAATGAAGCATTAAACTCAGAAAAGAAAGAGGGTTGAAACCCATTCTACTTAAACCTTGTGAATTTATCTCTGGCACTCTTTTGGATGCAAGAGTGGTCTTCTCTAGGCTTCCATTTACTCCGGTATGTCTCTGATGTGTTAGCCCCCCTATGAAATTTTTGACAAGAAAATAGGGGGCTAAATTGTTTTTGAGTCTTCAAGGAATGCATTTCCTCTGAAAACACAGTCTCCTTGAAGCCTCTATGTGTCTTTTATCCTTTGATCAAATCCCCTCTCCTGATTTCCCTTATAAAGCCTCTCTGTTGATGAAGAAATGCCCAAGGCCCCCTTTTTCCCTTTTATTTCATCCCCCTTGTCTTCCCCTTCTATTCCCCTTTTACCCCTCAAATCCCCCCAAAATCCCCTTTAAATTCCTCCCTTACCCCTTGTTTTCCCTTTTTCCCCTTCTGTTCCTCTATCGTTACCTTTCCCCGGCCCTCAAATTACATTAAAATGGGCTAGAAAACCCACTTCCGACCTTATTATAAGGCCTAGCCCCTTTCTGCCAGCCCCTTTCAAACCACTTCCCACACATGCCCGCGCGCTGGGACCAAGCGCTTAAGTCCCAAGCGCTAATCGCAATCGGAGCATCGGGCGGGTGCAATTCCTTTGCATTAGTGAAAATCCCCGATGCGATCGTTTTATCACGCAAAGTCTCGCGACGTGATGTGAACCGTCGATCTGTCACAATATCTAACGGCTGGGCGCTAATCGCAGCCCCCCGCTCAATCGCAATCGCAACATTCACATCGTTCCCTCCGATTAATCGCAACCCTGTCCTCCGATTCCCTGATTGCGATCCTCCGAGCTCATCCTGGCCGTTGATCTGCCCCGTGATCCGACGGCCAGCGCTTAATCGCTCCTGCTTCCCGATTGCTTCCCCCACCGTTGATCTGTCCCGCGATGCTACAACTATCGCTCAATTGCAACCCCCCTTCCGATCGCAATCGCAAGTCACATTGGAACAGCTCCGATTGCGATCCCCCAATTTAATCTCCGCCATCCATTCCTCCCCCAGATCGATGGTCAGCGCTCAATTGCATCCCGACCTCTGATCGCAATCGCATGCTCTCCCCTCCGTCTTCCGATTAAATCTCCGTCGTCCATCCTCCCGCAGATCCGACGGTCATCGCAACTCCCGATCACAAGTCCTCTCCCGATCGCGCTGCCCTTCCGATTTAATCTCGGCCGTCGGTTTCCTCCCAGATCAACGGTGAGCGCTCAATCGCTAGTTCCCTTCCCTCTGTCTCCCGATTCAATCCTGTCCGTCCGTTCGACCCGCGATCTGACAGTCATCGCTCGATCGCTTCCCCATTCTCAATCGCAATCGGAACTTTCAAGAGGTGTGTTGTGATTGACACCCGCTCCGTCCTCCGATTGCGATAGCCCGATTGAATCCTAGCCGTCCATCCTTTCCAGATCTGACGGTTCTCGTTCATTCGCCCTCCGCCTCCACCGGGTCCCACCTCCACGGCTTCCGCTCTATTGTTTTCATCATTTCCTTGTGTAATTCGACCCAACGCTAGTCTTTGGGTTTTTCACTATGTGTTCATGTCTCTGCTCCTCTCCGCTATTACCACCGTTCCACCACCATTCCTCCGGGTTTTCACTGCATTTCTCCACCACTGCTCGGGTCTTAAACAGAGCTATTTCGTTGTGCAAACAACTCATAGAGGTATTCTCAGCACTGCCAGTAGATCAGTAGATGGTTTCAAAGTGGTTAGTGGTTTCTGTTGACATAATTAGTTTTAACCCGGCGAGTCAAAGGATTCAAGCACTGTTTGAAGATTAAGAGCGCACCAGAAAAGTCATTACTACGCTACCTAACATCAGGACATTCTCTCCAGACATACACCTTCCTACAGAAATCTCCATGCCTCCTCGAGCCCTTAAACATATTAATGCACTGATAGAACTTCTCAAGAGACTGTCAAGCAGCATTAAAGAGGAATGGAGAAACCGTGTAGATCTTTCACCAGTTCATCTATTCTAGAAGGCTAGCGCGGAGCTCCAAGCACCAGAAAGGACTTAAAGAACATATCAGAGGTCAATTCCCGGCCTAACAGAACCTCCAAACAGTCTGCAGAGTACTCAGAGCACCGCATATATCCATTAAGCAGTGTGGGCGTGGACACTTCTGCCATTCTGTCTTAATGAGTCTCATTCATTTTCTCATCTACTTTTGTCTCTTCCTCTTCTCCTATGAAAGATCCCCGAGAACGAATTGTAAAGGTTGTTGCTGCCTTGCTGGGCATCTGCTGTTAGAGGGATTCATTCCGACTGTTAGAAAAATCTTGGGAGAGAGTAGCAGAGTAGTTGTATGTAATAGGCTGGGAGGATAAGTCTGGACTGTAACAGCCATTGGGCTTATTGTACATGACTGGTTTTGCATCAATTAATCAAAGCACATTTCACAGGATCCTGGTCTATTACTATTGGTGATGTTTTCTTACTCTGTTATTTACATTTTCATGTTGTTTCACGTTCTTCTGGGCTTGCATCAGAATAATGGTATAGGATTCACCCTTGTTAGGTGCCCTATGCTGTCTGCTCTCCTTGCCATCAAATTTTTCTGCTAAACTGTGTTATCCAAGAGTAAATTCATGGGTTTAACCAGTGCAGCGGATGTTATTGCCTGCTGGCTAATGTATGAACTTGGGGGTTTTCCACTTGGATGCTTCTTTGTCGAATCTATCTCTGTTTTTTCCCTTGGAGTTGCTAAAGCAGATATGGAGTTAAATGACCTCTGGTCTGATCTATAAGCTGCCCCTTTGTCCACCTTTGAGAGCTGCCTTTAACTATGTCTAAGCAGGTCTGGAGTTAAATGACCTCTGACCTGATCTATAAACAGAAATTTGGTTGCTTTCCTTCTTTCACTTTCCTCCTTAATGTTCCATCCCATCATCTATCTAAAAGATCCTTTAGTATAGATGGCTTGCCCTTTGAAGGCCTTGGCTAGTTGTTGCAAGTAATTTCCCTCTCATGACTCCATAACCTAATGGATGGCACGGTCTTGGCCCATTATCCTTGCTGAAACATCCTGCTGCTTTGTTCCTTTTCTCCCATTGCTTTCCCAGTCCATGATCTCCTAACCAACCCAGCAACCCTCCAACCAAATTATTTAAACCCCCCTCTGTGCTTCATAACTAGCCTAATATCTTAATTAGAGCTTGAAAGACATATCATTCTTTGCTCTATTGGAGAGATCCCTCTCCGGGTCCAGGAGGGCTAGATCCTAGGGCCCCAAAGTGGTTCTGATGTTGTCTCATCTTTTGGTCTTGTCAATCTGGCCAAAACATGGGAACCCCAACATAATGGCGGCTCCACTGGGGACGAATCTGAGAGTCAAGAACCGCTGATAGTTGGTCTATTTCTCATTGTCGTCACCAACATAATGGCGACTCCACTGGGGACAGAACTGCTTTGTCTCTAGATTGGCTTTTCATTGCTGATGGTGGACAGCATCCAGCTCCAAACAGTCATAATCATCCACTTGGCGACTCCACACTCCCTATGATCCAAAGACCTGATGGCTCCACTGGTGAAGAACACTGAACTGGTTGAGAAGAGACAGTAGCCTTCTTTGCAGAAGCATGAATCCAAGCATGGACAGGGATGCAAAGTATAATGCTTTGTATAATAAAGTATGCAGAATAACAGAAGTGCTTGGTGAAATGCTGGAGACGTACATGGCTAATATGAATACAGATGATGATTATTTAGAGCAGGCCATGTCGTCTTCAGAACAAGAACAAACTCAAGATCTAGAAGATGAGCAGGACCTATATGATGCTCAAGAATCTGTAGAAGATGAAGAGGAAAGTGATCAGGGACTGCCTGATTGCTTACCCTTGTCTTGTGTTACGCTGACCAAAGAATATCAAGACCTATTAGCAAAGGCTGATAGGGGAAGCTGCCTTGAGGAAACAAGAGTTTACACAGAAGAGGCAGAGCCTGAGGTGGAAGAAGAGGCTCAAAGAAACATCCAGCCTCCAAATCAGCCTACACAAGAGGAAGAGGATTGCTGCTCTTTTTTCCATGATGAAAGGGAAACCCCTCTTTTGACAGAAGAAGAGATTGATTGGATATTAAACCAGCAGTCCACCCCAGACATCTTCTATAGAACACATGCTCCTGCTCAGTCATTATTTGAGTTTGTTGTTTCTGAATCAGAAGACTCCTCTGTGGATCAGGACGAAGAAAGACCTGCCGTGCACCAAGAACGATGGACTTGGTCAGGTCCGCCTATCTATGACACTAATGGGGAAAGTTATGAAAGAATTAGTGACGAGTGTCATGAGATCGGACGCCAGCAGTCTTTCCTTACAGAAGATGAGGAGGAAAGCAAAGAAGATATTCTTGAGCACGATGAAAGCAAGGAGTTTCCTCTTGAAAAGGAGGGAGTAATGGAACAAGCCCCTGCTCAAGAATACATGGACCTTTTCACAGAGCTTAGCACACCAGAGCAGAACATATCGGAGCTCCGAGAGGACTCAACCCCAAGATACGATGAGTCCTCCAGTTCAGAAGATGAGGGAGATTCTCTCGAGAGAGAGAGTCTTCTTCTTGATCCAGTGGAAGAAGAAGAGATCCTGGTCGAAGCCAGCCTGCCAGACATTTGCAGCCATGTATCTTTTCATGATCCTTATGCACATTTCCTGCATACATTTGAAGAAGGATCAAAGGTCTTTTTGAGCAGCATGATGCAGACAGGAAGAAAATTTTTCAAAGCTGCTGTTTTTGAACAAAAAGAGTGGGAGCTGCCTTGCCTATCCAGCATGCTCAAGGAGTTGAGCAAGAAGGACCAGCCATGGGATCACTTGATGGACTGGTTACATTGGAAGACCATGTTTGTAAGCTAGATTGTAAATATTCCAGTTAGAGTAGGGTAGGTAGGAAGCTCAATAAAGCTCAGTCTATGAGCAAGTAGATTAGTTCTTTAAATTTTTGTCTTAGAAGGTAGAGAAGAAACCTGCTAGACAGTCTAATCCTAGCAGGTAGTAGTGTAGGTAGAGAAACATATGAGACCAACAGTCTAATCTGGTCTCAGGAGTAATAAGGGTAGAAGTAGAATAGGTTTATTTTTCCTGTTTGAAAAAGTTAATCATGTAAAGGGTCTGCAATTCCAAATGCACCCAAGAAGAAAAAATGTTAGGACTATAGTGTGGGTAGGTAGTTGTGTAGGAGAATTTTACTGCTGATATGTTGTCTTCACAGTTTGTGGCAGATGATCAAAGAAAGAAAAGGATAGTTCAAGCAGCAGGCATCTGGCCTACACCAAGAGATCATTTTCTGGTTTCTTGGCTCCTTCAAGAAGAAGCCATCCCCATGTGGAGGCACTGTTAGCCCCCCTATGAAATTTTTGACAAGCAAATAGGGGGCTAAATTGTTTTTGAGTCTTCAAGGAATGCATTTCCTCTGAAAACACAGTCTCCTTGAAGCCTCTATGTGTCTTTTATCCTTTGATCAAATCCCCTCTGCTGATTTCCCTTATAAAGCCTCTCTGATATGTGAAGAAATGCCCAAAGGCCCCCTTTTACCTTTTATTTCATCCCCCGAAGCCTTTGTTTTCTTTCCCCTTTATTCCCCCTTCTATTCCCCTTTTACCCCTCAAATCCCCCCAAAATCCCCTTTAAATTCCTCCCCTACCCCTTGTTTTCCCTTTTTCCCCTTCTGTTCCTCTATCGTTACCTTTCCCCGGCCCTCAAATTACATTAAAATGGGCTAGAAAACCCACTTCCGACCTTATTATAAGGCCTAGCCCCTTTCTACCAGCCCCTTTCAAACCACTTCCCACACATGCCCGCGCGCTGGGACCAAGCGCTTAAGTCCCAAGCGCTAATCACAATCGGAGCATCGGGCGGGTGCAATTCCTTTGCATTAGTGAAAATCCCCGATGCGATCGTTTTATCACGCAAAGTCTCACGACGTGATGTGAACCGTCGATTTGTCACAAGATCTAATGGCTGGGTGCTAATCGCAGCCCCCCGCTCAATCGCAATCGCAACATTCACATCGTGCCCTCCGATTAATCGCAACCCTGTCCTCCGATTCCCCGATTGCGATCCCCCGAGCTCATCCTAGCTGTTGATCTACCCCGCGATCCGACGGCCAGTGCTTAATCGCTCCTGCTTCCCGATTGCTTCCCCCACCGTTGATCTGTCCCGCGATCCTATGGCTATCGCTCAATCGCAACCCCCCTTCCGATCGCAATCGCAAGTCACATTGGAACGGCTCCGATTGCGATCCCTCGATTTAATCTCCACCGTCCATTCCTCCCCCAGATCAACGGTCAGTGCTCAATCGCATCCTGACCTCCGATCGCAATCGCATGCTCTCCCCTCCGTCTTCCGATTAAATCTCCGCCATCCATCCTCCCGCAGATCCGACGGTCATCGCAACTCCCGATCACAAGTCCTCTCCCAATCATGCTGCCCTTCCGATTTAATCTTGGCCGTCTGTTTCCTCCCAGATCAACGGTCAGCGCTTAATCGCTGGTTCCCTTCCCTCCGTCTCCCGATTCAATCCTGTCCGTCCGTTCGAACCGCGATCGGACGGTCATCGCTCGATCGCTTCCCCATTCTCAATCGCAATCGAAACTTTCAAGAGGTGTGTTGCGATTGACACCCACTCCGTCCTCCGATTGCGATAGCCCGATTGAATCCTAGCCGTCCATCCTTTCCAGATCTGACGGTTCTCATTCATTCGCCCTCCACCTCCGCCGGGTCCCACCTCCATAGCTTCCGCTCTATTGTTTTCATCATTTCCTTGTGTAATTCGACCCAATGCTAGTCTTTGTATTTTTCACTATGTGTTCATGTCTCCGCTCCTCTCCGCTGTTACCACCGTTCCGCCACCGTTCCTCCGGGTTTTCACTGCATTTCTCCACCACTGCTCGGGTCTTAAACAGAGCTATTTCGTTGTGCAGACAGCTCATAGAGGTATTCTCAGCACTTCCAGCAGATCAACAGATGGTTTCAAAGGGGTTAGTGGTTTCTGTTGACATAATTAGTGTTAACCCCGCGAGTCAAAGGATGCAAGCACTGTTTGAAGATTAAGAGCGCACCAGCAAAGTCATTACTGTGCTACCTAACATCAGGACGTTCTCTCCAGAAGTACACCTTCCTACAGCAATCTCCATGCCTCCTCGAGCCCTTAAACAGATTAATGCACTGACAGAACTTCTCAAGAGACTATCAAGCAACATTAAAGAGGAATGGAGAAACCGTGTAGATCTTTCACCAGTTCATCTATTCCAGAAGGCTAGTGCAGAGCTCCAAGCACCAGAAAGGACTTAAAGAACATATCAGAGGTCAATTCCCGGCCTGACAGAGCCTCCAAACAGTCTGCAGAGTACTCAGAGCGCCGCATATAGCCATTAAGCAGTGTGGGCGTGGACACTTCCGCCATTTTGTCTTAATGAGTCTCATTCATTTGCTCATCTACTTCTGTCTCTTCCTCTTCTCCTGTAAAAGATCCCCGAGAATGAATTGTAAAGGTTTTTGTTGCCTTGCTGGGCATCTGCTGTTAGAGGGATTCATTCCGACTGTTAGAACAGTCTTGGGAGAGAGTAGCAGAGTAGTTGTATGTAATAGGCTGGGAGGAGAAGTCTGGACTGTAACAACCATTGGGCTTATTGTACATGATTGGTTTTGCATCAATTAATCAAAGCACATTTCACAGGATCCTGGTCTATTACTATTGGTGATGTTTTCTTACTCTGTTATTTACATTTTCATGTTGTTTCACGTTCTTTTGGGCTTGCATCAGAATTATGGTATAGGATTCACCCTTGTTAGGTGCCCTATGCTATATGCTCTCCTTGCCATCAATTTTTTCTGCTAAATTGTGTTATCCAAGAGTAAATTCATGGGTTTAACCAGTGCAGCGGATGTTATTGCCTGCTGGCTGATGTATGAACTTGGGGGTTTTCCACTTGGATGCTTCTTTGTCGAATCTATCTCTGTTTTTTCCCTTGGAGTTGTTAAAGCAGATCTGGAGTTAAATGACCTCTGGTATGATCTATAAGCTACCCCTTTGTCCACCTTTGAGAGCTGCCTTTGACTATGTCCAAGCAAGTCTGGAGTTAAATGACCTCTGACCTGATCTATAGACAGAAATTCAGTTGCTTTCCTTCTTTCACTTTCCTCCTTAATGTTCCATCCCATCATCTATCTAAAAGATCCTTTAGTATAGATGACTTTCCCTTTGAAGGCCTTGGCTAGTTGTTGCAAGTAATTTCCCTCTCATGACTCCATAGCCCAATGGATGGCACGGTCTTGGCCCATTCTCCTTGCTGAAACATCCTACTGCTTTGTTCCTTTTCTCCCATTGCCTTCCTAGTCCATGATCTCCTAACCAACCCAGAAACCCTCCAACCAAATTATTTGAACCCCCCTCTGTGCTTCATAATTAGCCTAATATCTCAATTCGAGCTTGAAAGACATATCATTCTTTACTCTATTGGAGAGATCCCTCTCCGGGTCCAGGAGGGCTAGATCCTAAGGCCCCAAAGTGGTTCTGATGTTGTCTCATCTTTTGGTCTTGCCAATCTGGCCAAAACATGGGAACCCCAACATGATGTACTTTGGCTGCAGTACTCTGTAGTACTTCTGGTGAATTAAACAAAAATGTAGAATCATGACGCTAAGATCTGCCATACTACGCAACAAATGCTTCTGATAGCATAGAACTGCTGTAGGGGGGAAGGAAAGCTTCACTTGGACACAATATAGACTGAAACAAAAATGTTTACCATGTCCTTGCTCAAGAAGAAACATTCTGTTGATTTGAAACCCTGATAGCATTATTTTCTGAATGCTGGAACTTTCATGCAATCTATGATGTCTTTGAACTGGTACTGTTGCCTTCTAAAATCCCTGAAAAAGCTCAAAAATCTTCTATTTCTTGCCTCGCGCTCTCTTCCGCTCCCGTACTGTCTTTGTTTATGCAATCCGAGCTTTAATGGTGCCGAAGAGGGTTTGCAGGGTTTGAACTCTGTCCTTTGATGAAATTTACGATGCAGACACTTTTCCAGACATTTTTCTATAAAATCAGGCTCTAAATTCAGCTCCTTCTGTGCACTGTGCCTTTACAATAGCGCATATGAATCATGGCGGTTTTCTCCCTACTTGTAACCCTGCAAAACGTGAAACAAAATTAAGAAAACCGTGCATGGAGAGGGTGGTGTGAATGACTACGGGAACGGCGACGTGATACGGTGGAGAACGATGCATGCAAAGGATATTATGGAGGAAAAACATGTAACAGTGAGAAATGCACTGGGCGACATCGAAATAGCAATTCCATTGAAAAACATCAAAACGTTGACCCTGGAATGAAATTATATAGGGGACGGACGAGAAAACGACGAACACACATGGAAAAATGACGTGGCGGTATGGGGTTAATGGGCGGGCGAGCATTTAATCTGGGCTGTCTGCTTTCCGGCGGAGATCGACGGTGGAAAACACTTCGGAGGGCGATAGACAGTGGGCCATGGGTACGGATGCCTTGGGTTAACTTTTGCGCAACTTCGCAACGCAATCGTCATTGGATGGGGAGCCCCAGATCGAACGGCTGATATGCATATCGCTACGTGTCTTGTACTGAAATTTAACACGTGATGAGGGGGTCGGTTTTCAAACAGTGCCACTACCATGCGTCGTTTGATGAGTGGAATCGCTCCGAAAATAAAAAATATCGCCCGCCTTCGAAAGGCGGTGCAATAGAAACCAACGGTTTTCAAATGGGCACGGCTACGGGGACCACCGGGCGGATGAAATACGGACTATTAATCTGTGGACTGAATGGACGGTTGAGATGTGATCAGCGGGGTAAAACGGGGAGCGACGGGCGTGTTGAAAAATAGCGCTGACCGTCAGATCTTACACAGATCGACGGTTGAGATTACAGCGCGGGCCATTATAACAATATTTCAATCGCATCGGAGGTTTTGAGTTTACAAAGGAAAAGGGCACGTATGGAACCTCCGATTGCGATAAGTGCCCGGGGCTCAAACACTTGGTCTCGAGCGCGGGCATATGGGGAAGTGGTTTGAGGGGATGAGCCTGTGATAAGGTGGAAAGTGGGTTTTTGGCCCATTTTCAATGAATTTTGAGGTTGGGAAAGGGTAACGGTGGGAGGAAAAAGGGGAAACGGGCCAAACAGGGGAACTTGTAGGATTCAAAGGGAATTTTGGGAGGATTTAGAGGGTGAGTGGGGAATTTGACAAGGGTAAAACAAAGGTTAAAATGGGGCGTTCTGCAGGGGTACAAGGGGTAGAAGTAGGCCTTTAGGAGCACAAATTTTTCAATCAGTGAGGCCTTATAAAGGGATTCAGCAGAGGGAATTTTATCAATGGATAAGACAGAGGCACAGGAGACTTCAAGGATGATGTGTCTCCAGGGGAGATGCATTCCTTGAAGGCTCAAAAAAAATTGAGCCCCCTACTTTGCTTGTCAAAAAATTTACAGGGGGCTAACAGACCATACTTCTAATACGTGTAGAATACCAGGAAATATCTAAGAATTCAGTCACCCTAACATAACATGCAAGGGAATTTAACTTTAAGAGTTTGATTAGAAGGTTTCTCCATACCAATTCCATGGGTAGCAACGGTTTCTTCGTTCCCCCCTGTTTATTTTTCTTCTTCATTTTTGTCCTTTTCTTATTATCCTTAGCTTACTAGTTAGTAGAAGAAAGACTTTAACTAGGTGAGGAGGAGTAAAGTGAGGAAGAAACAATAGATGAAGAAGGAAAAGGGTCAAATTTAGAATCAACTTGAAGTTGATACTATTCAAGTGGAAGAGAAATTGGTTGAGGAGAAGTTTAGACACTCAGAACTAGGGAGGTCGAAAATAACCAAACTAGGAAACCAGTGGTAAATCAAGGAAGGGACAATGTTTCCATATAAGGAGCACCAATATTCCCAAAAGGAGGAAAAGAAGCAGGATTCCCATCAGAGCGATTTCCTTAAATGGTGGACTCGGGAACTATCGACATTAGTCTCAACCTAAGATCCACTAAGGAGTTGTTCCACGAAGACGATTTTATTCTGCGGTCAATTAATTGATTCTAAAAATTAAAGACACAAATAAAACAAAGGGGTAACTAGGAAAAAATGATTACCAAGTCACTCTGAACTACAATATACGACCTTGATAAACCAGGCATTTACATATGGGAAGAAAATATCCCCAAATGATGTGTTTCATGTATCAAAGTGTACAATGCGACCGACTCGGTTACCTATGGTGAGGATATAAACCTATAGGGGGGTTCTAAAATATACTCAGCGATACATGGAAGTGAAATCTGTAGTAGTTTTTTCTAATGTGTAACCGTTCGATGAGAGTGTTCCCCTATACTTATCATGTATGGACCATCGTCCAATATACCCAAACAAATGTGGAGAATGGTCTAATACAATTACATACATGGAACAAGATATCACCCCCAGAATGTAACCCTGACAAAGAATGACATATCCTTCGTTCAAAGATGTTGGAACACATCTCTAGCCTAGACCCCTATGTGATTCGTTAAGTTTTAAATGCTCTTTAGATTAATTGAGGTGAATTCTAGAGTTTATCATGAATTATGTTTCAATTTCAAGGCTCAAAACATGATGTCACCTGAACATACCTATGATGCAACTAATATCACAAAAATAACTCTTTTGATTTTCTTTTTAATAATAAAATGCCTAATTAAGTAGGGGAAGAAGAAATCAATAAGAAATTCAATAAACAAGTGATGCAACAATCGATCTCCTCAACTTCATTATTCCAATAAAAATCAAAGCTATATGCAATGCATGATGCATAATATTTTTCTTTTGGATTCCACTTAATTTTGAGATGAAAAATTATATATTTTCCTAATCATTGATAAAAGAAACTATTAAGAATGATGACTGAAACACAAATTCCTTCAAGAAATCCAATGATTAAGCAATCAGTTTTCTAATGACCTAATTAACAAGAACAAAAAAAAAATCTAACCAAATTCTTATCAAAGCCACACAAAACCAAAAGAAAACCATATGGAGGCTTCTGAGATACCAAAAGACACTCAGGGACATAAGGAAGAGCAGCCGGAACAAGGCTGAGCAAAGGGAAAATAAAAAAAAAGGAAAATTAGGGAATGAAATAGGGGTCAACGAAGGTGTTGGAATGGCACTAGTGCTCTACAACATAGGTAGATAGAGGGTTGGGGTGCACTGCAACACAATCACAGATAAGGCTAGGGTGCATTGCAATGCTCTGTCTCCAAGTTCCGACAAAAAAAAATTAACTAAACCTCAATGAAGTATTACTACGGTCAATTCATATTGAGTGAGACAATAACGGTCTAAAAAAAAAGAAAAATAGGTACTAAGGACAAGGAAACCACTAACGGAATGAATCATTTTTTAGTGAAGTTTCTAATTTCTGATGAAAAATGTACGATTGCAAATAGAAATAGCTTCCCTAGATGCAGTGGCCTGGTCTAGAACAACATAAGGACAAATAATCTAATGTTTCCCTTAAATTAATTGAAAAATGATATGAGGCCTAGCTAGAATTCGTCATAAGCTTCACTCTATTCTTGGCTTGTACACTCCAATCCTAGCTCTGTTCACTATAATTAGAACCTGCAAACACAAACATAATAAGAAAAATATCTACGATAATTATGTAGTATTATCCAATCACTTCATTCAATGGATTAGCATACCGTTGAAACATATTAACATCAACATCATATATATGAAAAAGAATGTACTCATTGTATTAATAGAAATGGAGAGAGTTACAACCAAATATAGTAGTTGATCATGTAAAGAAACTCCCCAATTTGACTTGTCCTTCCTTGCCACAAAGCATACCTCTTATGTCACCTCAATCCATGGAATGACGACTCTCCTTAGATTCAAGGCAAGAACGTAAGGGTAATCAATCTCCAAAATCCAACCCATAGCTTGTGGATGGCAAAAAATATATAAGATAGGATGGTAGTTTAGGAATTCGTATCCATTTACCAATATAGGCTTGAGATTCACTTTTGATGGAGGATGAGCTCAATATATGGGAGGATGAGTTGAACGGACAAGAGGTGAAATATCCAAGGTAAGATAAGTTTGGATTCAAAGGTCTTTTGTAAGGTAAATGGTTATAAAAACTCTTGGAAGTTTCTGGAAGAGGAAGCTTCAAGATTATTTTTATTTTTCCTTAATTTCTAGAATAAGCACACCCCAAGGAGGAACACCCTATTGATGATCAGTGCAGGTGTAGAGTGGAGCAACCTGCTCTGAATGTAGTATCCTAAGGTAATATCATGTGTTGGGCCTTAAAATAAAGGAAATGAAGTAGTTAACCCCAAAAACTCATGGTTTAGGGAGAGGCATTCTTACGTCTTTGTGGAAGGATGATGAAAAAGGGTCAATGAATGTTGATTGACCCAATTAGTAGGCCTATTTTCCATATGTGACAAAAAGTCCTATGACAAATTTCAACATTTTGACATCAATGAGAACACTTTGGTAACATTGTGCAAACTCTCATTATTAACATTAGCAAGTAAGAGGCCCAACCAATAAAAAAGGGACTCTCTAATGATGGTATTGGACATATTTGAGTATAAATTCATGATGGGGTTGATTAGTAGCACCTTTATTCTTCACATAAACTACATAGTCGACATCATATGCATTGTATTTTGAGGAGGGGTTTTGCTCCCATTAATTATTCCCTCTTTACATCACTCTTCTCATATTGTGTCTTGAATAAGTTATTTCATGAGTACCTAAGATGGATTCAAATTTTTTGGAATCATTAATTTTTTTTTGTTGTATATGAGTACCTTACATGGCTAATTTTTTTATTACTCATTCACTAGCATACTTCCTAGTTGGGATTCAAGGAGGGTGTTGGGTTACATTGCACATAGTAGCTCACTGGAACCTCATAAGAACCTACACTTTATGCATCATTATAAATTTTTCGATACATTATTAGGGGCACATATTACTACTTTTAATTTCCTAGTAAATTTCCCTATCATTTAACAAATTTATATTTTTAGTAGGTCTATTTTTAGAAGTGTGCAATACTTAAGATGACACATGGGATTGACTTCACGTTAGTTAGAGGATGTCATGGATAATTCCACCCCATTAATTTTTACTACCTCATGGGTAGACCTTACTAGAGTAACTAGGCACTTCATGTCTATTTTATAATGGTTAACTCTAGTTTTTCTCTCTCCTCCACTTATTTGACTTTCACCCCTATTCTAGAGTTTAACTAATATTTTTAGCATTTAACTATAATTTTTCTCTCTCCTCCACTTGTTAGTTGACTTTTAATCCTATTTTGGAGTTTAACTAAGTTAACTAAATTTAACTAATTAGTATTTTGCATGTGAGAGTTATTAATTAGTTCTACCTGAGTTATAGCTCTATTTACTTCCACTTCTCTCCATTTTAGGATATGTTTCTCAATTTTGGTCTCTCAATCTAGTTTTGACTTGTTTGCCTACTAGGGAAAATGGCTTTTGAGTTATATTGAGGGCATGCACATGGAACCCCAACTTAGTTCAAATTGGTTGGCCTCCTACAGTGTCTATATATTGTATTCATGTTCAACAATAATAAATCATCATTTTTTTGAGTAATTTAAATTGTCTCTTTGGTTCATTAGTCAATTTCTAGGTACTTTTACTCTTTCTTCTTTCTTGTTTGTAAGTAGCTAGTGTAGTATATTTTCACACTTAAATCTTGAAATTGCAGTTAAAATCCAACAATAGAATTGCAGTAATTAATATTTAAAATACTAAAAATTATTATCTAAATTTTAAACAAAAATAATTAAAAAAAATAAACTTACTATCTTTAGACTAAATTACTATTTAAACAAAATCACTAATAAATTAGAATATTTTTTACTTATCTAAAAAAGTAATTGTCTAAAAAAATTTTAAGATAATTAAATTCATTTTTAAATAAAAAAATGTAGTTTAAATAATTGAACATTAAGATTTAGTAAAAAGATGTTAGATTTTAACAAAATATAGTAAAAAAAATGCTTTAATAAATTATGTCCAAACAAAATAAGAAAGCCATAATATGACTAGAAATTAAGTGAATGTTAATTAACATTATCAAAATTATAATTTTTATAAAAAATTATAAATAATTTAATATTTAAAAAATTAAATTAATATTTTTTATATATTAATTGTAATATTACTCTTTTTTTTACTTTTAAATTTATTTAATGATATATATAACACTAAGTATAAATTTTTGATACAATAGGTTGATAGTAAAGATTATAAAGGTAATTAACAAAAAAAAACGCAATTACATATGGCAAAAAATAATTATTAGTGTTAAATAAATCTTATAAAAGCGATAATATGGTTTAATTTCAAAATATTATGAAAGGATAACCAAAAAGTTTAGCCCAATTTTAAATAAAATCTAAATAGCAATTATAACTTACACTATTGTCGACCCCTTTCAAAAACCTGCAACTAGATGGACTAGCATTAAAACATAATCTTAAAATCAAAGTTCATAATCCAAATCTTATTTAAGGAGGAATACGAAGATAAAGGCTTTCATATAATCCCATGGAAATGATAGGATTAATCCTATATGATTAATAGGATTAACATTTTAGGTTAGGTAGAACTGACATTTTAGGTTATTTTGGGATGATATGATTAATAGGATTAACATTTTATGTTGGGTAGTATTAATATTTTAAGTTTTTTTTAATGTAATTTAAAAAAATTGTGATTTAAAAAAAAATATTTATAAGTTTTGTCTTGTAGATATTATGATTAGGAATAGTTTAATTAATAAATATTTCTTATTATTTTTTATTTTTATTAAATTTAATTAGTAGATTTTTTTTTTAAATTTTAAGTTTAAGTTATGTAATTTGTAAAATATATTTATACATTTTAAATAAAAAAGAAAATAATTTGAATTAAATTATATTATTAATTTCAAAAAACCAAAGAAACTAACCTATATGATTAATAATATATAATTGAATGTTAATGATTTGCATTTAAATGTGAAAAAATATATATTGACTTTAATTTTTATTTAAAAAACAAATCTTTAATACTAAGATTTAGTTTTTATTAGAGCGTTAAATAGAATTTGATTAAATTTTTAAATATGGACAAAATTTTATTATGATTTACTGTATTTTTTTAAATAATTTTTTTATTTAATATATGATTTATGTTATTTTATTAGTAAGGAAATAAGTTTATGGTCAAAAGTGTAAAGACATGTTATAAGAATGTATGTAAATGTTTATAATTTTGTGAACAAATTTTTTTAGTGTTACGGTTTTTTTTAAATTTTGGTAATGAGTTGGTCTTATGATAAATTTTCACAATTTTAAAAATTTCTTTTATTTCTTGCTAGGTAATGTGATTCCTATGATCACTGACACACCTAAGCGTGCTAGTTTTTTAAATATTATTCAAAGAGGTGCTTAACTAGGGTGGCTTGACCAATAAAACTAAACCTAAGAACTATGGTTTGTGGGTTGTTATATTGACGAATGAGAAGTTTTATTGGTTGCAATCTTCTTTGGTCATGGATGACAATAATGATTATAATGACGTTAAAAAAACTAACCCATGTCTTCCTTTTAATGTTGTCAAAGAATATTGGTTTGATCAATTTGTTTTCTCATCTAAGTGTATTTAAGCTTATAGGAACAAAACCTAACTCATATCCCCTTTCCAAAGTGTTTAAGTTTATAGGAACAAAGCCTAACCCTAAAAAACTAACCCATGTCTTTCTTTTAATGTAGTCAAAAAAATAGTGGTTTGAACAAATTGTTTTCTCATCTAAGTATGTTTAAGTTTATAGGAACAAAACCTAACCCATGTCCCTTTTCTAAAGTGTTTAAGTTTATAGGAACGAAACCTAACTCATGTCCCCCTTTGAAGAAGTCAAAGGATAGTAGTTTGAACAATTTGTTTTCTCATCTAGTTGGACTTATGTATATAGAGACAAAGCCTAACTTATGTCCTACTTTTAAAGTATTCAAAGAATACTAGTTTGAAAAATTGGTTTTTTTTCATCTCAATAAATTTAAATTTATAAAAATATGTTATAGTTGATTTCTGTGTGACATCTGTGAAATATTGTATCTTATGTAATAATAATAACTAATATTTTTAAATTAGAAAAATTCTACACATTCCCTTTAAAATAAAGCAAAAAATTTATCCTATAAAAATATCTCAAATAAAAACAAATCAAATTTCAAACAAAAAAAATTACCAATAAAAATTACAACTCTTAACATCACAATAAAAATTACAAATCTTAAACATGCTTGAAACAAAGTTGCTATTGAGTCAGACAATCTCTGGTATTCATTAAAACACAGCAAACCACAGTAAAAATTCAAAATTCAGTCCGGAGAAAGAAAGTTACCACCGGATTGGACAACTTCTGAATCTTACAATAAATATACCAGACCACGTTCCGTACCATACACGGATGATGGGATTGATGGTAGTTTCTTGCAGCATTTGAGGGACTCACTGAGTGCGTTGAATGAGATTCCAGCGGGGTATATATTGGGAATCGCGAGCCGAGAGAGTAGGACTCGGCAGTACCACGACTCACAGATCGACGTAAAATACAAAATGAATGATGGAGTAATCATCCATTAAATTATTTAATCACCTCCTTGCTTCTCTGTCTCATTATACAACTAACCTGTCAGAGACATTCAATTTTGGCTCCAATTCCCAGATCGTCAGATACATCTGATATGACCTAACCTGACCAGAGGTTGAACATGAGAGCACAGCAGCAAAAGCTCCACAACCCATTTGTACAGACCAAACTTCGAGCCTGCAGAATGCAGGAAATACGACACAAGTTTTGCTTAATTTATTTGGCTCAGTTAGCTAGGCCATTGCACTTTACGCTGGCCTGCACACTTCTCCACTCTGCTTCCTCCCACAACTTTATTATATTCTTCCTTCAACGACATCTACTGCTACCGCAGCTGATATATAAAAGACCACATATTCCTTTTGTTGGTATGAGTGCACAGGTCAAGACGTTAACAGTCTTTTATCTCTGTATTTAAAACACTCTGATACCCTAGTTCTCCCTGCTCCTACACACAGAATATCATGGAGCTTTCATGCTTTGGGAACAGGAACATGTGGCTTGCCTGGTTGCAGACTCCGTTGTTATCGCCACCTTCGAAAAATGTGAGGTAGATTGAGTAGAAGATAATTAACATAATAATTATATTAGTAAAATGGTTGATATAAGTAGTTATATCATTTTTATAAGCTGATTGATATAAAGGTGGAAAATGTTATAGATTGACTTAAATAGTTGTGTTACATGATGATTGGTATATATGGATTAAATTTGTTGCTTATTATTGTTAGCAAATTTTGTTGCAGTTTTTATTTTTTAATAGGCTGATTCACATGTAAAAGGTGGAAGATGTTTCATATTTATGTATATCAACCACATTTACTAATGTAGTAATTGTGTTAGTTGAGAATTGGTATGCATGGAGTAAATTTGTTAATCATGATTTACCAATATATAAAAGTTAGAAAATACAAATACAAAGATATATCAACAGCATTTACTAATACAAATGTGCTAATTGAAATAGACATGTATATCAACCATAGTTACTAAATTCAAATAACCATAGTTACCAAATTCGAATGATTCAATATGGAAAAAAATATGTAAAATTCAATGCGCTAAAGATTAGAGAATACATATATTATAAAGATTAATAAATTATTATGATAATCCATATATAGACAATGTAAAATTCAATAGGCCAAAAATTTGAGAATACATATATTATAATATTTTATGTCTATTTATGATAATCTTAGAAAAATGGAAAAAAAACATCAAATTTATTAGTATTGCAAATTTGGAAAGTAAATCAAATATACTAATATGAATAACAAAAACTCAATCCAAATTCATTAGATTAATTTTTATGTGATATTACAGAAATAAACCTTTTTAATTGAATTGCAAACCAACAATTGCAATAAACAGCTATCATCTAATCTAATAACTATCATCCAAATGAGAATAAGGAAAATTATTTTAAAGTTTTTGTAATTTTTTTAATATAAAAAAATATAACTTTTTAATAGTAAACTTATTTTATTGTCAGTGTAATTTTTTAAATACAAAATTTCTAATACATGTTTTAATATAAGTAC
The DNA here is from genome assembly GCA_034641835.2 of Pinus albicaulis. NCBI lineage: Eukaryota > Viridiplantae > Streptophyta > Pinopsida > Pinales > Pinaceae > Pinus > Pinus albicaulis. The sequence goes on from MU968551.1 coordinate 36,468,272, forward strand.
TAATTGATGAATGGAGAATGGAAATTCGAAAACATATTTTTAAGCGTCGCAACAGGCTATATGAAGATTATAAGAACATGATCAAAATTCTTTATACCTATATCACCACACTAACTATAATATCAACCACATTTACTAATACAAATATGCTAATTAAAATTAACATGAATAGATTAGATTGGTTAACAATGATGCCAAACTCCACACCCGTTGTTTCCACCACCTTCGAAAATCGCGAGAACCCGAATACATTGATTACATGATAATTAACTTTACAGGTGGGGCCAAAAACTTGGAGAGTGAGATGAATCAGAACGACATGGAAGTATGTGCAGAGTTTTGACTTCCTCGTGTAAAACAAATATGTGAAATTTACATTCTTATATGGTATAGAACAGAAATGAGATAAATCTAAACCGCATGAAAGTATGCGCAGAGCTTGGACTTCTTCATATAAAACAAAGTTGTGAAATCTACATTCTATATTGTTAGAACGTGTACAACAGGCTTGAAAGATCTAACTAGAATTCTATTTGTATACAAGTTTCTAGAATTGCACATCTTCACATTACATATTCTGTGAAAAGTGACAATTTGAACGTTATCATCTTATATTTTAAACACCTGTGTCTTTCAGTTATTTCAAGAGATGTATAGGATTCGGTACTGTCTATATATATAGATATAGATATTCTATCACCTTTGTTCATTTTCCAAGGTAACGAAGCAAGAAATTAATATAATGAATTATAGATTTAATCTATATATCTAGGTCTATGGATGTATGGATAATGACGATGATATATTTTAAAGTAATTTAAATTATTCTGAATTTTAGGAATTTGATAAAGAGAACGGGTAAAGAAAATTACTAGAGGTAAACCATGTCGATCTATAGGGTCTAAAAGAGACAGCGATCAAAGAGATTAAAACATTAAAATTATTTATAAAAGGATTTCAAGTGGCTTAAAACTAACAATAAAATATTTAATTTGATCATTTCGTTTAAAGTTTTATGAATTAATTTATTAGCTCTAATTTTGATATAAGTATATTTAATACGGTTGCATAAGGTATATTAAAAAGAATTGATTTTTTCTTCAATCTCCTTTAAGATGTAATTATTTTGTTTATGAGAATTATATTTTTTTCCAATTTTAATAAAGTAAAATTATCAAGTTTAGATGATTGTGTTTTTATGATAGAATAGTTTTTTTTTATACACTATTGGAATTTAAACATATTCTCCAAAATATAAATAATTTATTATAATAATTTTTCTTGTCTTTATGTGGAAGAAGTGTTGATCACGATTGTAGCTAAATTATGGAAATTTTATTAAGATTTTAATGAATGTTTAAGAGGCTTGTTTATAAAAGCTACATAATATGCTTATAGTTCACAAATAACACTACAATATTTGAAAATCTATATAAATTTTACTAAGAAATATAATTATATTTCAACTAATTTGATTCCATCTATATATTTATAAGAAAATTAATTCACAACAAAATAATTAATAAGTAGAATTAAACTTCAACAATTTTTTTTTATTTAAAATGTTTTAGAATGTAAATACAATCTATATACAATTAAGCTCAATCATTCTATTCTATCTTAACGAAGGAAAATACAATATAATGAGTCTATCAACACATGATTTAAGATACATGATATCTAGACCTCATTACTAAAGTTAATTTGTGGAGATGGGTTTATCATAATTTCTCTTCTTTCAATAACCTTAATACTCATTTCTAAGGCCATCCTTTTCTTCTACTTGTTAATAGATTTCCAACGATATAAATTTCATTCAAATTCAAGCTTTGGATCCAAAGTGAGGGCCACTAGAATATTTTTTCTTTTGTGCCACATTAACATCCATATCATCCATGTGTTACCACCTTAATGGAACACATCAACATGTTAAGAAAATAGTCTATAAGGCATCAATATTATCATGAGAGAAAATAAAAACATGAAATGTCCAGTAATTTAGTTCCCCCATATTTGAAAGCTCTAAGACCCAATAGTAAATAGCTCAACAACATGCCACATACTGGACTTTAGAATATGGGGTTATTAGCCACCTATCAGGTCAACATGCCATATTGACCTACCAAGCTAACAAGCCACGTTGACCTGCCATGTCAGCATGTCATGTCATATCAATGTTAGGTTTCGTTAGTATCGAGAGGAAAACCCAATAGACAATGTTCCAACACCTTAACAGTTGATCACCAAATAACCTAATATCTTGATACCTAATGTCTTGACATCCAATATCTAGAAATATGATAGTCAGAGGTCCCAATAGTTGATATCTCAATATCTTGATACACAATCATCTGATATCTCAAAGTCCTCGCCATTGAGGAAGAGTAAAAGAGACAAATTCCACTCTTGCATCATTTGATTAATGTGTTTTCAACTTTCATACTTCACCTTTTCGTCAGTTGAAATTTTATCCATCGAGTCACCAAAACACCAAACAAAGATAAAACTTCACTCTTGACTATAACAATAATCAACGTTAATAATCCCTATTAATTGATTTTTTTTTAGATATATCATTATTGGGGTTTGCATTTAGCAGTTGTTTGATGTGTTCACAACAGTTGATATCCTAATATAAACACCAAACAAAGATAAAACTTCACTCTTGAATATAACAATAATCAACGTTAATAATCCCTATTAATTGACTTTTTTTAGATAAATTAGTATTGGGGTTTTCATTTAGCAGTTGTTTGATGTGTTCACAACACTTGATATCCTAATATATTGAAATCTGGATGTCATATCCTTCAAACTTAAGCGCCTTCTCACTAAGTTGTTGGTCACATACCCCCATTAGACCATATTACTATGGACTAATTTGAAAGTATGCAAACCCAACATTTAGAAAAATATGCTAATAACCCCACAATTTCAAACTTCCTTTAGGCTTCCAAGCTGGCTTCAAAGGTCAAAAAGAAATCTAATAGGGAAGAAACCTTTCACAAATACTTTTAAAGACTTATAAATCTTCTCTAGCCTATGAGGGCACCTAAATATTGACGCCTAAAAAAAAGACATAAATTGGCCAATGGTAATATCTTCTCAACTTCACCCAACAGAGATGAAATAATCTCTCCTTTGGACTACAAACTACAAAATTACACTATTAACTCCAAACCCTTACATGTAGAAGGGCTAGCCTTCTAACTTAGCTCTAAAGGAAACATTGTCTCCCATCACTAAATAACTTGGAGTCTTCTCATTCAAAATAGGGATATAATCATAGTTATTTTTTCACATAGTTGGCCTCGTAAAATCCATTCACATTATATAGTAAATCAAAATCCTCAAAGCTCAAGTCATCATATACATTTATCTTACTAAACCACAAATGCCATATATATAATATGTAACTTGTTTCAGTGAGTAGATCTATTCACAACACTCATTCATGAGGAAAATAATAACTAGAGCTCAAATAAAACTATAAAATATGCTCAACTCATCGCTTATACATATTTAGTAAACGAGAATAACATCTTCCAACATATCATTACAAACATACATAATACCTGTTAGGGTCCTATAAATATAGGATTCATAATTTTGAATTGACTTTTGATAGTCTTGTAAAATATGTACATACCTTGTTTTCTGCAAGTTGTTTTCCCATATTTTGAATAAATCAAAAAATCAAAAAATCAAAAAAGAGGGTAAAAAATCCTAAAAGAAAGATCAAAGGACTTAAAAAATATAGACCCCAAAAGAAAAAAGATAAAAATAAAACATGAAAGTGTGCAAGTCCAAAAGCCACTGCTTTTTACTTTTTGAAAATGATTATGGCGGAGTGTCAATAAATACTATAATCCATGATGAGTTAAACTGTTTAAACTTGACTTGTCATGTTTTCAATTGATTCGGATTTATGCAGGAACGAAACAGAATAAACATATAACCATAAATACAAAGATGCAGCAGAAATAACACTTCATTTCATTAATATCAAAGAACTGAAATTTGCTTACAGATAGAATGGAAATAAAACTAGCTAGGGTGTTGGTAGCTATCTCTGAGAAGAGATGTGGTGGCTACCAGCCTCTGAACTGAGTTACAATGAGGCTCGAGGGCCTATTTATTATTTAGAAACAATGAGAAATCCTAAATAGCCAAAACCCTAGCCCTAGGAGATGAAGCGCCAAAATTATGGGCCCCGTTTGGGTAAATTGGTGTTTCAACTTCCTAGAGACATAAATTTGGCATACGATCTCCGTTTGACACGTACCATACCTCATTGGAAAGATCTATCTGAGGACTACAAATTTTGAGTGAGAAACATCGGTCGATGGACTCATGTTGCTCCCTGTTTTCCCAAAAACAATCGTTTAGGGCCTCAAAACGGCTCCAGAAGTTCAAGACTCGAAAAGCTGCTAAAAATAGTAAGTTGTGTTGAAACTTAAAAAATGAAAGAGACAATGGTGGGGCCCCAAGTAGAATAGGTAGGTGACCACCAATATCCACCTGGATCATTCCTCCCCCCTTAGGAAGCAATGGTCCCCATTGCGTTAAGTTCCTCCATGAGTTGAGGAAATTTCTGCTGAACTTGGTCCCTGGTGAACCACTTTTCTTGGTGCAGGAGTTGGCCAGTTTTGACAACCCGATACAATTGGATCTTGTGTTGGCGAGTGTTCTTGATTTTCATGTCCATGATACAATATGTGGTGGCCTATTCCATGTAGTCTGGGTTTAACTCTGTTGGTGTGAGTTGTTCTGCAATGTCAGAGGTGTCTAGTAGAGGTGGGAAGTAAGGACGAAGGCGGTCCACATTGAATACTGGGTGTAGACCAAGGAATGGTGGAATACTAAGCTCGAAGGCATTGTTCGCTACAACCTTGGTGATGGTGTATGACCCATATCAGAGCGGGTGAAGCTTGCGGTGGGGTCCAGTAAGGCACTCCTTCTGCAAATGTAGCCATACTTTTTCGCCCACCTGGAAGTTGTGTGGCACCTGGTGTTGATCACGGCGTTTCTTGTACTTAGCATTGGCTCTGTCCAATATGTCATGAACATGTTGGCGGATGTGTTGAATGCGCTTGATGAAGCTATTTTCTTTGTCAACTTCAGACTGGACATGAGTTGAATCGGCCTGAGTAGCCGCAAATGTCATGGCTACATCAATGGGACATAGTGGCTGGAATCCCAAGCCCACCTGAAAGGGGCTATGGCCAATTGAACTATGGATAGACTGGTTATTAATATGTTGTACATAGGGGAGGCTCTCGTCCCATGTGCGTGGATGCTTTGAATTGTACATGCGCAGAATGTTTACAATCATTCTGTTGACTACCTCTGTCTGGCCATCTGTTTTGGGATGGAAAGTTGTGGACTTGGTGAGCTTGGTGTCCAGCACTGACCAGAGGCTGGACCAAAATGTGTTGAGGGACCTGCTATCCTGATCTGATATGGGACCCCAAAGTGCACACAAACTCGTTCAAAGAAGAGTTTAGCAGTGGCTTCTGTTGTGATATTCTTCTTGCAGGCCGCCATAATGGCCATCTTCGAGAATCTATCGATGACCACGAAAACACACTCATTTCCATGCTTAGTAGAAGGCAGGCCCGACATGTAATCCATGGAGATGGATTCCCAAGGTCGACTAGGGGTAGGTAGCAGAGTATATAGGCCTTGCTTCTTGATGGTAGGTTTGGCAATGGCACAAGCAGTGTAGGATCTGATGTGCTTGACGACATCCTTTTGAAGGTTCGACCAATAGAAATACTTCTATAGTATTGATACTCTTTTCTCGACCCTGAAATGCCCAGCAACTCGGTTGTAGTGTGCTTTCCATATCATCTTGGCAAGCTCGCTTGAAGGAACACAAATGTGTCCTAGGTGACATAAAAGTGCATCTTGGAGGTGAAAATTTGAAACTTGCATACCCCCCAAGAGTGTCTTGTAAGTGTAGTCGAATTCTGGGTCGCTCTCGTAGAGAAGCGTCCAATCAAAAGTCTCGTGCCCACAAGAGTTGAAAACGGCGGTGAGCGCCACGGTCGGTGGTCGGCTGAGGCAGTCTACAACATTATTGGTGCTACCCTTCTTGTACTTGATGTTCAAATGAAACTATTGCAGATATGTGGACCACTTCTAATGGCGATCATTATGTAACTTCCCTTGTGTCTGTATGAACTAAAAGGGCCGGTGGTCTGTGTGGATGATTGTTTCCTTCCCCAAAATGTAATGCTTCCATTGTCGACAAGCTTGCACAATAGAACACATTTCTTTGTCATAAGTGAGATACTTGCGAACTGTGTCAGACAATGTCTCACTGTGATATGCCACTGGATGTCCCTGTTGAGTAAGAACTTCCCCAATATCATAGTTAGAGGCATCTGTCTCGATCTCGAATGGTTGTTGCAAGTCTAGTAATGTGAGCACTGGGGTAGAAGAGAGGCGATTTTTCAATTCTGTGAATGCCTTCTGTTGAGGTTTCGACCAAAAGAATTTTTCTCTCGCTCCTCCCTTGGTGACTTGACTCAAGGGCCAAGTGATATGAGAGAATCCCAACACTAACCTACGATAGAAATTAGCAAGACCCAGAAAGCTGCGAAGCTCTGTTATAGTGGTTGGGGTTGGCCAATCCCGAATGACTTGGATCTTGGTTAGATCCACATGCACCCCCCTTTCATTAATAATGTATCCTAGATATTGAACCTGGGTCACGCCAAAAGTGCACTTCTCTAAATTGGCACACAACTTGTGTTGTCGCAGTGTTTGGAGGACTTGTCATATGTGGTGAAGGTGCTCTTCCCAAGTCTGGCTGAAGATCAGAATGGCATCAAAGTACACCACTACAAATGAGTTGGTGAATGGCCACAAGATGTCATCCATCAACCTCATGAAGGTTGCGAGAGCATTTGTCAACCCGAAAGGCATGACCAACCATTCGAAAAGGCCTTCCTTGGCTTTGAAGGCAGTCTTCCACACATCAGAGGGTTCAATTGGTACTTGGTGATATCCAGACTTCAAGTCGATCTTGCTGAAATATTTTGCACCTTTTAGTTGGTCCAGAAGGTCATCAATCCGTGGGATTAGGTACCTATTCTAGACAATGATCTTGTTCAGCGCCCGATAGTCAATACAGAGTCTCCACGTCCCATCCTTCTTCTGTACCAACACGATCGGGCTCCCACAGGGCGATGAACTTGGTCAAATGTGATCTTTCTGCAGCAGCTCCTGAATCTGCCTCTTGATTTCATCGTTCTCCAGAACAGAGCACTGATATATCGGTCCATTGGGTAGTGGTGCACCTGGGGTCAGATCAATCGGGTGCTTGACCTGACAGTGCAGAGGAACCCCTGTGGTTGAGGTGAAGATGTCTCTATACTCCTCCACAACCTTATCCATTTGTTGTTGTCATGCAGAGGAGCCCTGTCTGGAGGTCGCGGCCATAGTCTTCTTCTTGCCCTGGGGCGGATTATCAGGAAAACAAATTTCCTAGTTTGGGAAATGAGCTTACTGCATTTTTTTATAGTAACCAAAGAGATAGTGGCAGGAGGTGGTACCTCTGGTATCCTGTACAACTTATTTCCCAAAGTAACAATAACAACGCGAGGCTGAGACTCATACACAGCATGACACTTCCACAAGTATGGTTGTCCTAATAATACATCAGAAAAATCAATAGAAGCAACGTCACATAATACCTCATCCGTGAAGGGCTTAATGCTATAGGAAAGGCGGCACTGCTGGCTGACGCGAAGATCTCGTCCTTGGTGAAGCCACCCGATGGTGTATGGATGTGGGTTAGCTGTGGTCAGCAAGCCCAACCGCTTCACAAATTTTGCTGAAATGAGGTTCTTTTGGCTCCCATTGTCGACAATGAACTGTACTAGGTAGCCCTTTACCCACATTTGGGAGTGGAAGAGACGTTCCTCCTCCTCTGGATCTTCCAGTTCCTCCTTCTAGATCTTCGTAGTGGCAACAATGGCATTGGGATCCACATCAATAATCTATTTCCCTTTGTCATTCCCCTTGTCAGGCTCTGATTCGGAGTCAGAGCATGCATTTGACTCAGAAGCCCTCTTCTCAGCCACCAGCGACTGCTTGGCCTGACACTCACTTGTGTTGTGAGTGGAGCTCACACCACTTTCCCGTGTCCTTCTTTGGCTTTGCGGTGTTGTTCATTGCTTTTGGCTTCGACAGGTTCTCTTGAGTCACCATGCCTTGGCTCTCTCCTTTTTTCTGCGATTTGGGAGCACCTTTCCCTTGCTTTTGATTCGCAGATCCAAAGTCTTGCTTCTTCTGTTTGAATTTCTGCTCAATCTTAGCAGCATACCAGTATTCCGTACCAAGCGAGGAGATTTCGAGGAACTCCATTTCCTCCTAAATGTATCCATACAGACAACTGCGATACTTTAGCACCAAATGTTTCTCTGAATCTTTGATACCCAACTTGGTGCGCAGGGTATGGAACATATTTGTCAGCTTATGCACATCTTAATCCCTTTGTTATCACAGTGTGGTCCATTGTATGTACTTGTCCTCATATCTCCCCACGGAATAGTATTGTTCCTTGATGGCGTCTCGGAAAGAATTACAAGAGGGTACGACCGAGAATAGAGAGGGTTCTGTCTCGTTCTTTTTCTCACAGTGGGTTTCCCACCAGTCCTTGACATGGGGGGCAGCTTTGAGGAGTGCAAAAATAATCTTCTCCCTCTCGGAAAAGTCATGAACCGAGAAATATCCTTCTAATAGATTCAACCATCAACTACGACATCTGCATCTATTTGACCCTGAAATATGGGAATGTCAAAATTTACTTGTACCTTAAAAGGAGTCGCACCTCCAGAGTGGCTGTTGGATGCAGATGCGCTGTCGGTGGGCATCAGTTGAAGGATCTGGGCAAAGTTATCCATCATCGTGTACGTTTTTTTTTCGAGGGCCTTCTCGAGAAATATTTTGATAGGATCTCCTGCTCCCTCATATTTCTTTTCATCCCCCATGGGCATCCATCAGGGTTTGCGAGGCTGATCTTGCAAAGGTTCCACCAGATCGAGCCCTAACTCCTTATACCCCGACCTCGTTGGGGACATGCAAAGAATGATCAAGAAAAAGCAGACCACTCTCATACCACTGATCCGAATTTATGCAGGAACGCAACAGAATAAACATATAATCGTAAATACAAAGATGCAGTGGAAATAACACTTCATTTCATTAATATCAAAGAACTGAAATTTTATTACAGATAGAATGGAAATAAAACTAGCTAGGGTGTTGGTAGCTATCTCTGAGAAGAGATGTGGCAGCTACTGGGCTTTGAACTTAGTTACAATGAGGCTCGAGGGCCTATTTATTATTTATAAGCAATGGGAAATCCTAAACAGCCAAAACCGTAACCTTAGGAGATGAAGCGCCAAAACTATGGGCCCCGTTTGGGTAAATTACTGTTTCAACTTCTCGGGGACGTAACTTTGGCATACGATCTCCGTTTGACACATACCATACCTCGTTTGAAATATCTATCCGAGGACTACAAATTTTGAGTGATAAACATTAGTCCATGGACCCATGTTGCTCCCCGTTTTCCCACAAAACGTCGTTTAGGGCCTCAAAACAACTCCGGAAGTTCAGGACTGGAAAAACTACTAAAAATAGTAAGTTGTGCCGAAACTGAAATACTGAAAGAGACAATGTTGGGGCCCCAAGTGGAATAGGCGGGTGACCACCAATATCCACCTGGATCATCAATTTCCACTTTTTAGATAGTGAATAAAGATTTTCCAAACTGTTTAATCCTGACTAATCAATAGATAGGTAGAGAATAATGAGGAGCTCATCAGTTTAATCTAAGCCCTCAAATGAAATAAGGTAGAATTAGATAGTTTATGCTTTCAAAAGAATAATTTTTTCAAGGTTGCAAGCCTAAATGCACCTGCTAAAAGGAAGAAAAAATGTTAGAGTAATGTTGGGTAAGTAGAAAGAAGTGGGAAAAAACATGTAATATTCATCACCGGGCAAAAATCACTAATTTCCGTTCCCCTGTAGGTATTCAGTATTCTATACTTCCAATCAAAGAGGCTCAGATAATTTCTCTGACTTCTGTTGGGACCAGACCACAGGATTGATGACTGGATAGTAAAAAATGTTGAATTCTTATGATAAAATCCCCTTTACCATTATTTATCCCTCATTCATACATTTAATTCATCTTCATAAGTAAAGAATCCTTCTTAATTAATGAAACCTAAAATCCCATTTAATTAACTTCCTTCAATCTTAAAGAATACAAAAACCCTCAAAAAACACTCTATCCTAAGTAAATTAGTGAAATGATGAAGTAAAAATCTTTGCTTTCATTTATTCACTCTACTTGGTCATTTAGTGTATTTTTGTGTATTCCATCTCCCCTTGTCATATTAACTTTTAACTTATGCTATTAATTCCATAAAAATATCTTATCCTATATATATAATTCCCTTTATCTAAAATACCCCCTAAAACCCACTATTATAAAGTTCTTAGACCAAAGTTATTATCCACATGCTAAATTAAAAACCCAAATAATACTCCCTTTGGTCTAAAACTAACCTTAATTAAATACCCTACCCCTTATGGTTATTGTTAGTATGAATCCTTTGTCGAAGTGTACGAAAAAGGACCACTTTAGCTACGCATAACTAATAGCCCTAACAACAAAAGTGGCTGCCAATATCTTCAGATCTACGATTAGTTAGACAAGAAAATAGCTGCAAAACGCCAGATCTATGTATGGAAAGACATTAAGCAGTAAAATAAAGAGTTTGCTCCATGCATCCAACAGACAAGACAAGAACACAATTTTTTGAAAGAATTTTTATATTACAGGGCACCTGGGAGGAAAACAAGAAGGTGTATCCAGCTCTCCTCAATGGGATGGGTTCTTTGTAGTCCTCAGCACTTCAGATCTAAGCTTTCTCTCTCTTGTAGGTGTAGAAAACCCAATGCAAACATGAAGCTCAATGGGAGCAAATGATGAAAGATGAGACCAAGTGTATAGATCCAGAGTGATCTAGTAGGCAACAAAAGGTGAAGAATGATGGGGAAAACCCTCCTATTTATAACAAAATATTGGGTCATTCTAGATCTTGGTGCATGATTAAAATAATGTTAACCAAATCTAGATCCACCTTTTATGGAATACTTTATTATATTTGTTGGAGGGAAAGGGTCTTCGACTTGGGTCAAATCCCTTGATTAGTCAAAAATAAATAAATAAATGATTTATTTATCTTTTTAAGGAAGTGGTTGGAAGATAATCAAATAAATAATGATTTATTTAATTATTTGTGGGTGATTTGGTCATATTTAACAAGGAATATTATCTAAATAAGATTTAAATAATTATTCCTAGGAATTAATAAGATAAATAAAGGTTTATCTAATTAATTTCCTTGATTTTGGGTTAAACATGACTGGGAATAATAATTAAATTATGGTTTAATTAATTATTCCATGAGGAAAATCAAACAAATATGGGTTTGTTTAATATTTCCTTTTGGGGTTTCCTGTTTTAACATAGTGAAAGCGGTTTTACTTAGGGTAAAACTGGTCTTACATGGTGTACTTGGGTCCATCTAATGATAATAAGTTAGATGACCAAAAAATGGTGTAACAGTTATTAGACCGTTCAACAAGTCTAAAAACTATATAATAAAATAAATAATCAAAATATGGCTTTCCACGCATAACCTATGTATTTGGAAAACGCAAAAATATTGCCTCGCCCATCACATTTTTATCCTAAGTGTCTTTGAAAAACACTTGCCAACCTTTTCCCCACATCATATTTTTAACCCAAGGTGTTATAGAGATTAATACTAAGGTTTATTTTCATTTGAAATTAAAATTTCCCTTTGTATCCTATCCCCGCTATGTAAAGCCCCAACCTTTACATAGGTTAAACCGTAATTAGCCATATAACCCCACCTCATGTGCCTGCGCCCATATATATAAAAATATTATATATAAATATCAACATTTAACCCCTTTTAAACCCTCGCCCCATATGTATAAATCCTGACTTTGCATATATAAAACCTTTGATCAAATTCATATTTTATAAAGGTTTTTTAACCATGTTTTAATCGCCAGCGCCCATGTAAAGCCCAACCCCACCTTTGCTTTGCCGCACCTTCCAAAAGAGATCCCAACCCTTCGCTCTTGATTATCAAATCCAACGACGCAAGATCGATGTCGCGTTCATAAATTGATCATCCGCCGGAAGCCCAAATGGACATGAAATGGGTTGTTTCACTATTTTTGCCTCTTATGACATGGCAGGTTTTTATTGGATTGTGTTCGTTTCAATAGAAACACTTGCCACCAGAATTGAATGCGAAAACTGCTGCTAGTTTCCCATTTTAAAATAAAACCACTCCTGCCATTTGATGAGACCTTCATTTAATACATTTATGATAATTAAATATCAAAGTTTAAAACCTTTGATATACCATTTCTGATGTTTATTTGCGCATTCCGGATTGTAAAAGAGCTCCGCTCGACTGTGTAAAAACCCTTGGCTCAAATTTTTGACATATACTTAGAGAAAATAAAATTTGACCACAGACTCCCCATTGAAGACCAGTAAAGCCATTCGCTGCACCAACAATCCAGACCAGTCCTCATATTAAACCAATATCTTCTCAAAAACCCTTCAAGCAACCAAATACCTGCGTTTAAAGGCATTTATCGACAGTTAAAACATGCAATTTCAAGTTTATACCATGAATGATTAACCTAGGCCTGTAATTAAGGGTTTTATTGAATCAATTTTCCTTAAAAAAAAGCCCGAAAAGGAGGCCAAACCCTGGCCAATTTTTCCCAGAAAATTTTGTGTTCGAGAAAACCACTTTTGAAGCCAATCTCCTAAATTTGTGACCTCTGAAGATCAATTTCAAATACAGAAAAGGGTTTAAAACCTACATATATCTTAAGAACTCCTTTTTGTAGACCAATATTTTTAGTAAACCATCATTTTATGTCTTATCCCAGTTTATATCCTCTCACCAAGAAAAAAAACTCTTGCAAATAATTTAAGCTTGCACTAGTTATTCCAAAATGACCAAAAAGCAGTTCACAACTAAACCTGGAGGTTATAAACCAACCAAGCCTAGAGGATCCAAACCTCCTAGATATGTAACACCTAAGGCTGTTAAATCTACTCCAGCCCTCACTGCTAAATCCATTGTATCAGTAAATCCCCTCCAGCCAGCTGTAGCTGCTATAGAAACTCTTCCATTGACTGATATGGACTACAAAATTGTTGATCCTGTTGCAGAATTCAACCTTTTAGAAATGCATAATTGGTGCTATGATAAATACTTGGACAAGGATGAAATGCCTATTTGGGAGACTCATTTTCCCAAATATGTAGTTCCATTGACCCACCCTGGACAAGACCTTGTTAGATTATGTTAAAAACATTATGAACCAGACCAAAGGGCCATTGTTAATGCTGATAGAGAAATCCTTTTTAACATCACAGCAGAATCAATAAATCAAATGTTGCAATTACAGTATGAACCTCAATCAGTCCCCCTATCTATAGAATCTTTGACTCAGTTGTACTTAGGCCTGGATTTCAGAAATAAGTTTATGATATTTCAAAAAAAAATTCCTTCTCATGTTGACATTCCTATGTTAAACCCTCCTTATTCCACTGCCAAATTTCCTAAAGGGTATAGGCATATTATTTCAATGCTCTCTTTTATACTGGGATACTTTACAGATGGATTCACTGATGAATCCATTCTTAGCTTTCTATCTACCTTATCTCTAGGCCAACCTCCAGCAATCATTTTTTATTATGCCAGATTCATAGCAGATAGTATTCATCATCAGCTGACCAGACTACCCACTGAAGGGGTTTTTAGATACTCATCCTACTTGTTTCACTTATTTTTATTCTTCCAAGTTGATAATTTTCTAGTTGCATTGCAAAAAATGTACTTAGAGGGAAATCCTCTATCCATTATCTTCTAGACTTCCTTTCTTAGGAAAGAGGGTAGTGAGTTCACCTACAAAGATTTTTCAGACCTCTTTCTACATCCAGCAATGATATTTTGTACAAAGCAGAGCAGCCTAGAGTCAATGAAGAAATGAAAAGAATCTTGCAACTATCTGAACATAATAAAGTGGGAGACTAGTTTCTTTATGAAAAGCATATAGAGATAATAATTTTTGGATCCAACTTATTACCTTATAAGTTGCCGAAAGATATGAACATGAGAATTTTTGCATTGGAGTATTTAAGACAGATTCTCAATTCTGACTCTATTAACTTCTTAGCTGCCAGAAAAAGACTCAATTCAAGCTAAAGAATCAGGTGGGTCCTTTCATCATAAACAACAGAGAGGCAGAAAAAGAAATCAAAAAGAGACTAGCAAAGTTCAAATTTCAAGAAATTTTTCCATGGAACTATGATCCTCAAGGGATCCTGAGCAATTTAATGGTAAAATGTAAACTAACACCCTTCATACATGAGCCCAAGCTAGATATTGAGAAGTTTTATAATCAAGAAGAATGGGTAGAGAATACACTAACAGATACAACTACTAATACAGAGACATCATGAAAAATGGTTACAACACAAGCCCTTGAATTTGTAAAGCATCCAGAGAGTTCAGCCAAAAGAAACAGAGAAGAAGGAACATACACAACATAAAAAAATTCAAAAACAAAATTCAAACTGATTTATAATAAAAGGCTTAAATTCAGTTCAATTGGGAAAGAAAAGGTAATTGACATTGAAGATACAAATGAGCCAGAGGTAAATAATGATGAAGCTACAGTGATAATCAATGAAACTCTTGTAGAGATTGAAAAAGAGCAAACAACAGGTAAAAAGGATACTCAAATGATTGAAAATCCACAAAATATGGAGGCTTCTTCCTCACAAACAACTGAGGAAAAGGATTTAGATATTAAAGAGAAATATAAGCAGATAAAGCAGAAGAATGAGGAAATTAAATCAGAGATATATTCTCAATTCCTCAAGAAAAAACATGGCAATCAAAATAGACTACTGATAGCCTTTGATTACTCTAAAAAAAAAGATGATTATGTCATTTTTGCGACCAACTACCTCAGCACCAAAAACAGTTGCAGATTATAAAAAGGTGGAGTTTGAGGTAGACACTGAAAATGTTCATGAGCTAGACCAAATTGAATTTCATAGACATAGCTATGAAATGTTGTATTAAACTATGGTGACAATGGCAATGAGTGCTACCAAGTTGCAGAATACTATTCTTAACATGCAGGGTCAAATGAAGCTAGACAAGGGATATTTTTATGCAAAGGACCTAAGGATTAAAGCCTTAGAGGATTTGATTTTACAAGTGGGATGTGATCCCTCAAATGTTCAAGCAGCAGAATTATTGATTAGGAGAAAGAATGATAATATTGCAGCTTTGAGGAAACAGCTTAAGCTTCCTCAAAGTGAGCATCCACAAACCAAAGAAATCCTTCAAGAGTAAAGTGAAAAAGAAGAGATGATGAAACTCATCCTCAAATTAACTGCTCAGATCAAAAAAATGGATTCCCAAATGGAATAGCTTGTCCAAGAGAAGGAAACTGTGAAAGAAACTAACACTCCTATCATTCCTTCAGTTATACCAGTGATTACCATAATAGTGGCTTCCACATTAGGAGAAAAGCTAGCACCAAAAGAACCACTGGCAACTGCAGTGCCAGTGATTTCAACTACTACTTCAAAAACAGATTCTTCTACAACATGGGTTCAACAAACAGATGGAGTAGGTCAGATTGTAACAGCTATGGAGGAAATTTCTCTGAAAAATAATGAAATCAACAGCCTAAAGAAAATGATTGATAATCTTGAAGCCACAAATAAGTTAGCTTTGATAAATGCTAAAACCCATGAACAAAAGGAAATTAGACTTGGGGAAAAAATCAAGGGATTACAAAAAGAGCTAACTTTCACTGAGAAAATTTCATTTGTAAAAAATCATCTATGGAAAAACATAATTGAAGCTATTCACACTCAATGGCCTTCAATTCAGGTTATATATGAGCAGAGAGACTTATTATTAGCATCTCAAGCAGAGATTCAAAAGACCAAGGATGAGTTAACTGATAAGTCAGCTCAGGGTTTACAACTCATCACATTCTTGAACAGCAAGAACAAATCAGTATTGGAAGAATTACAGGTATTGGACGGAACATAAACTATTTTACAGATTAAAAAGGTGGTAAACAAGAAAAATTTGATGAACTACCTGGAAGAGAAATGTGAATCAATGAACATTTCCATAACAAAGTTTATTGTAAAATACACAAACTTAAGACAGAGGGGCTTGCCAGACATCCATGTTTTTAATGAAAAACTGATGCCCCAAAAGGATTATGATAAAAATATCAGGGAATTTTCCAAGGAGCAAGTCAGTAAACCATTACCACAAGGCACTCCCATAGGAAAAGTCCTCCTTCAACACTTCGAAGATTTTTTCTTTCTACAACATGAGATTAAACATCTCTTTGTGTTCAAACCCACTTTTGCTAAATACACGGAGGCTATGAGAATTTTCGGAAGCTAAAGAATGTCAAAATTTCCAATAAATAATAGTGGAAAACATATACAGATTTAATGTAAAAATTAGAGGTAAAACAGTGAAGAAAATTACCTTGAAAAATAGTCAAGAAGAAACAGTGAAATAAAAGGATAGTCTGCTGATTTTTACTACAAAAAGATATATTTTTACAGCAGTAAACAGTGGAAATATTAGTCAAAAGTGTATCAGAATTAAAGAGCAGCGTTAAAGAGTATCATATGAAAGAGTATCAACTAAGGAAATTCAAATGAATATATTTTCTAGCAGCCAACAAAGCAGGACAACTAATTACTTAAAAGCTCCTTGTTAGATAAAGTAGTTCTATTTATTTTGGATAGGAGGACAACTTGCTGATTTGTTAAGCAGCTGTCCCTCTTATTTTGTAAAGAAATTTTATATTTCCTAAAGATATTCCTAGATGTCTCCTAGGATATTTGTAACTACATTTTTTATAAATACTTCTACATTAGAAGTATTCAGTGTGAAATAAAATTGCTAGACTTTACTATAGACTTTTTTGCTGAACATTGGAGGCTATTATGTGTTGATTTCGAAGTAGCAGATTGGACAAAGCTAAACTGGCATCATAATTCAGGATCCCTGTTATAAGCTAATGAGTGAAGTACTCCCTTCTTGTCATTGTTTTCTTTTATGAGTTTCATGCAATTCATTATATGTTTGTTCTATCTGAATGTGCAACTACAAATATTACTACAGGTTAGTCTAGTGCTCCTTGTTTTTAACTAGTTACCATTTTAATGTTTTCTGTTGATTTCCGATGTTAGGAATCATTGATTTCTCCTACTCCCATTTTACCCCTGCCTCCCTCTTCCATTTTCTGGATCAAAGGATCCTTCATTACCCTTTATCCTGATCATACCATTTCACCAAAAAAACTTTTCCAAATCTCTGAGGGTTATCTATCTTTCCATGAATACATTTGTACCTTTTTGGCCTTGAATTCTAGTGCTGCTAGCTAGATTTAGACTCCATAGCCCAATGGACAAGTTGATTTCTCTCTAGTTTACCTCTAAGTGATTTTTTCCCATCAAAACCTTTAAAAACAAAACCAATTGTTCTATCATAACTAGCCTAAAACATAAATAAAAAACAAAGATAAATCTTAAAGAGAGAGCCCTCTCTAAATTATAGGAAGGCTAGATCCTAGAATTTGAAGTACGTTTGTGGTTACCTCTAGTGTTCTTAGACTAAAAACTCAAATCCCACAACTTAAGAAATTACCAGAATGATAACATACTTGCGACCATACTGGGGAACTAACCAATCTCTAGTCTTAAATTTAGTCTTAAAGGAAGATCTTTCATTTATATTTTTACTTTAAGATTATTTTTATAGGTTATGGGTATTCAAAACAGTCATTGTGGCTTCTAGGAAAACCTACTATACCAGGTCTAACCCGGATCCTAAGCCTGCAGTTATAGTAGATAACCTGGATCAAATTGGTAAAAAGAAAAAACATATTGTCAATTTAGAAACTAAAGTACCATTAAGAAAAGCCAATTCTTTACCCAAAGATTTAGTGAGTTTAAATGATATTGATTTTTATCTGAAGTTTGAATATTCATTGTTTAAAACTAAATTTGAAACTGATTTGAAAAATAATTTTATAGATCCTATTTTGCTTTCATTTTTGAATGCAAAACATAAAAATATTTCAGTAGGAACAAATTCAAATAAATACGAATATCAAAATACAGTTGAAAAAATCAATGTTTCATTGATTAAAGATATTAATGAAGCTATATAATTAGCTCATTTGTTGTCTTACATAAAATCTCCAGTTTCTCAATTGCATACAACAATAATACCAACAACAGATTCATCTTTATATGCTATCACTTCATTTATAGATACTTCTACAAGTTCATCTGCAAACCATTTCATTCCTAAGTTTCCTTTGCAGCCTAGGATATTATTTCCTTCATCCACTCAATCCACTGCATCCACTACTTTGCATTCAGATTTTATAAGCACCACATCTTTATTTCCCAGTAATTCCATTTACATACCAGCTTCATTTCCCATCTCTTCAACTACAACTATTAGTTCATCAACTACCATATCTAGCACTGCCCCTATTATTACTATTATACCTCCCAGCTCAATAAAGCTTCAAGCCATGGCTGCTAGGTATGCTCCCCTTGTCTTACCCCAAAACCTCCATGACATGCCTCAAGATTACCAAAACAATGTACCACTGTTTAATGGAATTTCACAATATATTTCTCAACAACATGTAACTAAAATGACATATTTCTATGAAATTTATGAAATTGATGAGTCAGATATCCAGATGAGGTTATTTACCCAAAGTTTGACAGGAGAAGTTAAAAAATGGTTCAAAAATTTAGCTGCTGGTAGTGTAGCTGAATAGCTGCATTTCATAGAATATTTTTAAATAAATGGGAAAGGAAAAAGAACCCCCTTCAAATTTTTTCTGAGTTTGATGCTTTGAAAATATCTCCTACTGAGTCTGTCCAAGACTATTGCACTAGGTATAACAGTGTCTATAATTCTATTCCTGCAACTCTTAAACCTACACCTTACTCTGTTTTGCTCAAATTCCCTAATGGATTTGATACATATATGGCCTGTAAATTGAGAGAAAGAGATGCCCAAACCTTAGAACAGATGCAATTAGATGCTGTCAGTGTAGAAATCAATATTTTAGCTAGGAAGGCCAGACTTAGAAACGAAAGAAGAGTTACAATTAAAGAAGAAAGTTCGAACTCAGATGTTAAATTGGATTTATTTGCTAAAACTTTAGAAAGGGTGGTAGAAATATTAGATAATATAGATAGAAAACCTCAATGGGATAATCAACCTCAGATTTTTCAGAAAAAATAATAACCCTAGAAAAGCTAAAGAAGCATCTCCAGACCAAAAAATTAGGCCCCCATTTCAGGAGAACTATGCTGAAAGCTGTCAAAATAATGATGAAGATGAGGATGACATCAATCATCTAATGGGAATAGATGGAAAAAACACCATTTTCCTCACCCAAGAAGATCTAGAACTATTTGAGCTTCAACAACTCAAATTAAACTCTAGTGATCCTTTGACTACAAACAAGGTTATGACTTTGCTATAAATGAAATTCACACTTAGTATAACCTTAGAAACAGAAAAATAATAAGTCTTCTACTAAAAACAATTCCCAAAATCAAAATTAAAAAAAAATGTAGAAGCCCCCAAAACAAAAGTTTTGCAAATTATCCCAAGGGAAAATAAGAAAAATTCCAATCCTTCCACTCCTAAAAAGTCAACAAGTCCCAAAATTGTTGATATTACTGATGAAGTAGCTCAATCTTCCAAAGATGCACAGAAAGCTAATACTCTTAAAGCTTCTAATTTAGTAAAAACAAAAAATTCTAATCCTAAGAATATTTCTGCTGATTCTAAATCAGCAAATCCTAGAATGGATAATCCCAGAACACCTACTGATAATTCTAAGTCTGACAAAATTTCTGTTGCCACACATATAGTCCCTGAAAAGGAAATTAAAAGCAACAAAACTCAAGAAAATCAGACAGAGAATGCCAAGGCAATTGAAGATAAAAATACAACTATTAAAAATCAAGAAAAATCAACTGAGATTACAGTTACTAAAGAGGAATTAGTTCAAATTAGTAAATCTCAACCCTCATTTAATATTCAGTCTGAAATTGCTAAGTTAAAAATAACTATTCCTTTAACAGAACTGGTTGAAAATGACTTATAAAAATCAACTATAACTAAAAATTTGAATATGAATGATGGTGAAGATGCCATTAATTTGAATGATGAACAACCAGAGTTGATATTTGGCACTAATGTGAATGGAAAGCATTCAGATGGATCAATCCCTCCTTTCTATATCAGTATTACCATCCATGATCAGATTTTACACAACGCTATGTTAGATTCTGGAGCTTCTCATATTTGAATGCCCAAAGCTATCATGGAAACTCTTAATCTAGAAATAACTAGGCCTTACAAAGATTTTTTTTCATTTGATTCTAGCAAAGTTAAGTGCTTAGGATTAATTAAAGGCTTATGTGTGAATTTAGTTCAGTACCCGGGTAAGAGTATGTGGACATTGTAGTAGCTGACATCCCACCAAAGTATGGTATTCTTCTTTCTTGCTCATGGGGAGCAAAGTTGCAGGGATCTCTACAATTGAACATGAGCTATGCTACAATATCAATGTTTGGTCAACCCAAAAAGCTATATAGGGAAACTTTAATAAAATTCATGGTCAGTAGTGATAAGAGATCCATAAATTAGCCCATTTATTCTACACCAACTGACCTTGACTCTTTTATTTTGTGTAACTCCGATAACAATGAAATACAAACTGAACTGATTGACAAAAAGCCAAAACCAAACAATGACAACATATTTCATGAGTCCCTTTGGAAGCTAGAATTTGATGGCTCTGTAAACAAATCAAGAGCAGGAGGAGGAGTATGGATTACAAATATGGAAACTAATCATTCAAAAGGACATTCCTTCAGACTCAACTTCATATGTACCAACAACATGGCAGAGTATGAGGCACTTATTCTAGGCCTCTAGATCATTAGAAACTTAGGAGGAAAAATAATACTAATCATGGGGGATTCAGAATTAATCATTAAGAAAATAAATGGAGATTATTCTGTTTATAATCCTAGACTAGCCACATACAGAGATACAACAATTGATTTAACTGATGATTTATTGGAATGCATGTTTGCTTCTATACCCAGAAAACAAAACATTCAAGCACACTGTCTAGCAACTTTTGCTAGTACTTGTAACTTACCATTCCAACCAACGCATAGGTATACTGCTGAGGTTAAACATAGACCATTTATCCCAGACAACCTCAAGTACTGGTATATTTTCTCTCAGGATGAACAAATTTACCATTTTTTAAATAATGAGAAAGAATTTCAAAATTGTAAAATAGATATAGACTGTAATATACATTCGGATTTTGATTGTGAAATAGATAACATAGATGTACATAAATTTAACAAACCAACTATATATACTCAATCTGATATATATAACTTAGAGAATATAGATATTGAGCAAATCATTGAAGAATAAATTGACATGTTAGATTTGAAAGATAACTTTTTGCCTAAAGGTTTAACCCCTTTGGAAGACCTTTTTTATTCCAATGATGTGCCTAAAAAGCCAAAAATGGAACCAGTTAGGTCTGACATTGAGGAATGTAACATTGGGACATAATTAAAACCAAAAATGATTAAACTGTATAAATCTTTACCTCCACAAGAAAAGGAACAATACATTGATCTTTTAAAGGAATATCAAGATATGTTTGCTTGGAGTTATGAAGATCTTAAATCTTATAACACAAACATAATCCAACAAAAAATTCCCATAAAAGATGATCAAAACCCATTCAAACAAAAATTAAGGAGAATTAATCCTATTTTATTACCTTTGATAGAAAATGAAGTAAAACACATGTATGATGCTCAAATTATTGCACCAATTAGATATTCTGATTGGGTTTCAAACCTAGTACCAACAAGAAATAAAACAGGTGAAATTAGATTATGTGTCGACTTTAGAAATATTAAAAAAGTTTCTTTAAAGGATAATTACCCTTTACCAAAGATGGATCATATATTACAAAGGATAGTTCGTTCCTCTAGAATTTCTTTGTTATATGGTTTTTCAGGATACAACCATATCCTAGTGCAAAAGGAAGATCAGGCTAAAACAACTTTCACCACTCCTTGGGGAACATTCATGTATGTGAAAATGCCCTTTGGTATGATGAATGCAGGAGCAACCTTTCAGAGAGCTATGGACATAGCCTTTGCTAAGGAGATTCATGAATTCTTGGTAATTTATCTAGATGACGTTACTGTATTTTCCAAAACAAATAATGAACACTTAGATCATTTGGAACATGTCTTTCTTAAATGTAGGAAATTTGGCATCTCTTTAAATCAAAAGAAAACTCTCTTTGGATTAGAGGAAGGTAAGTTACTAGGACACAATTTCAAAAGAAGGAATTAGAATTGATCCTGCTAGGATAGAAGCAATTTTGAACATTCATCCACCTAGAAATATCAAATAATTACAAGCTTTCTTCGGTAAAATTAACTTTTTGAGAAGATTTATTTCAAACTTAGCGAAAATCATTAGAGAACTGAAAAATATGCTCAAAAAAGACTCAAATTTAAAATGGACCATTGAAGCCGAACAATTTGAATCCATAAAACGGGCTTTAACTAAAACACCAGTCTTAATTAGCCCAGATTTCAAAAAAGACTTTATAATTTTTTCTTTTGCATCAGAACATACCATTGCTGCAGTTTTACTACTGAAGAATGATCAAGGTTTTGAATAACCTATAGCTTTTTTCAGTAAAAACCTTATAGATGCACCTCTGAAATACAAAATAATGGAGAAACAGGCCTTAGCTTTGGTTAAGGCCATAAAAGGTTTCAGAGTCTACATTCTCTATTCCCACATAACTGCCTATGTCCCTAATTCTGTAGTTAAAGACATTATTACTTAGGATGGCCCTGATGGAAGAAGAGGTAAGTGGATTGCCACTATCCTAGAATATGACATAGAAATCAAACCAACAAAACTCATTAAAGGACAAGGATTAGCCAAATTAATGGCTGAATCCAACTGCAATGCATTAGACATAAATTTTATTGCTCAGATTGATGACTAGGAAGAGATGGCGACTCTAATGATCAGTGAAGCTTTTCTATATTCACCTTGGTACTCAGATATTATCTTTGTACTTACAAAATTACAAGCTCCTCCTAGATTATCAAGGACAAAAGCCAGATTTCTTAAACTTAAAGCATTGAGATTTTGTATGTTAGATAATGTGCTTTTTTGGAAAGAACATAGTGGGATATTATTAAATTGTTTACTAAAAGAAGAAGCTGACAAAATACTTGAATAATTTCATGCAGGTGACTGTGGAGGGAATTTATATTAGAAAAGTACTGCAGATAAGATCTTTAGAGCTGGTTTTTACTGGCCTACCTTATTTTCTGATGTTAATAAATTTGTTACTTCATGTCACAAATGTCAAATTTTTGAAGGAAAAAAGAAATTGTTACCTTTACCCTTAAAGCCAATTTCAACTGAGATGCCATTTCAACAATGGGGTTTAGACTTCATTGGAGAAATTCACCCCCCATCCTCTGGCCAACATAAGTGGATTTTGACTGCCACAAATTACTTTACTAAGTGGATTGAAGCCATTCCTACCAGACAAGCCACTGACATAGTCATTATCTCTTTCATAGAAAACAACCTTTTATCTAGATTTGGATGCCCTCAGAAAATAATTATGGATAATGTATCAGCATTTAAATCTAAGAAAATTATTTCCTTCTGTCATAAGTACCATATTACCCTAGGCTGCTCTACTAGATATTACCCTCAGGGTAATGGCCTAGCTGAATCTTCAAATAAAAGCCTTGTAAATATCATTAAAAAATTACTTGAAGATAACAAAAATACTTGGAATAAAAAGTTAGTCTATGCCTTATGGGCAGATAGACTTACTACCAAAAATTCAATTGGTACTTCCCCTTATCAAATTTTTTATGGGATGGATGCAATTTTCCCATCATCCTTAGGTGTTCTAGTAATGAAGATCATTCAAGAATCACAAGTGGAAATAAATGATATACAAAGGAGGATAAATCAAACTATTCATCTACAAAAAACAAGGGAATAAATCTATGAGAAATCCCAAGTCATTCATGATAAAATCAAGAAATTTTTTGATAAAATAATTAAAGAAGATGACTTTTACATTGGACATCAAGTGTTAAAGTGGGATTCTAGGAGAGAGGACAAAGGTAAGCATGGGAAGTTTGACTTTCTGTGGAAAGGACCTTATGTAATTTATGGATATAGGGGTAACAATTCTTTCTTCATTAAATATTTGGATGGAACAGATATTCAAGAAGAACCAGTTAATGGTAGAATGCTCAAACTCTACTATTCTTCTAAGTTAACCAATAGTTAGTCCCAGTTACTTTTTACATCATTGTATATATCCATTGAAGTTTTTTAGATTAGATTGGATATTTTATTTCCAAAGTTGTAGCCCGGAGAGAAGGCCCTAAGCTTTGAATAGTAAAATGTCATAAATATGAGTTTTTACAGAAAACAAAAGACAATTACTGGATCATCATGGTAAAAATTGAAGGCTACTAGTCTTAGAGTTCTTGAAATTTCACTAGGAAATGCCATCCCCATGTGAAGTCGTTGTTAGGGTCTTATAAATATAGGATTCATAATTTTGAATTGAATTTTGATAGTCTTGTGAAATATGTACATACCTTTCTTTCTGCAAGTTGTTTTCCCATATTTTGAAAAAATCAAAAAATCAAAAAATCAAAAAAGAGGGTAAAAAGTCCTAAAGGAAAGATCAAAGGACTTAAAAAATATAGACCATAAAAGAAAAAACATGAAAATAAAACATGAAAGTGTGCAAGTCCAAATGCCACTACTTTTTACTTTTTGCAAATGAATATGGCAGAGTGTCAATAAATGCCATAATCCATGATGAGTTAAATTGTTTAAACTTGACTTGTCATGTTTTCAATTTCCATGTTTTAGATAGTGAATAAAGATTTGTCAGACTGTTTAATCCTGACAAATCAGTAGATAGGTAGAGAATAATGAGGAGCTCATCAGTTTAATTTGAGCCCTCGAATGAAACAAGGTAGAATTAGATAGTTTATGCTTTCAAAATAATAAATGTTTCAAGGTTGCAAGCCTAAATGCACCTGTTAAAAGGAAGAAAAAATGTTAGAGTAATGTTGGGTAGGTAGAAAGAAGTGGGAAAAAACATGTAATATTCATCACCGGGAAAAAATCACTAATTTCCCTTCCCCTGTAGGTATTCAATATTCTATACTTCCAGTCAAAGAGGCTCAGAGCATTTCTCTGACTTCTGTAGGGACCGCACCCAAGACTTGATGACTAGATAGTAAAAAATGTTGAATTATTATGATAAAATCCCCTTTACCATTATTTATCCCTCATTCATACATTTAATTCATCTTCATAAGTAAAGAATCCTTCTTACTTAATGAAACCTAAAATCTCATTTAATTAACTTCCTTCATTCATAAAGAATACAAAAACCCTAAAAAAACAATCTAACGTAAGTAAATTAGTGAAATGATGAAATAAAAAGCTTTGCTTTTATTTATTCACTCTACTTGGTCATTTAGTGTATTTTTCTGTATTCCATCTCCCCTTGTCATATTAACTTTTAACTTATGTTATTAATTCCCTAAAAATACCCTATCCTACCTATATAATTCCCTTGATCTAAAATACCCCCCTAAAACCCACTATTATAAAGCTTTTAGACCAAATTTATTATCCACATGCTAAATTAAAAACCCAAATAATACTCCCTTTGGTCTAAAACTAACCTTAATTAAATAGCCTGCCCCCTATGGTTATTAGACCCTTCAAAAATTCTAAAAAATATATAATAAAATAAATAATCAAAATATAGCTTTCCACGCATAGCCTATGTATTTGGAAAATGCAAAAATAGTGCCCCGCCCATCACATTTTTATCCTAAGTGCCTTTGAAACACACTTACCAACCTTTTCCCCACATCATCTTTTTAACCAAGGTGCTATAACGATTAATACTAAGGTTTATTTTCATTTGAAATTAAACATTCCCTTTGTATCCTATCCCCGCTATGTAAAGCCCCAACCTTTACATATGTTAAACCATAATTAGCCATATAACCCTGCCTCATGCGCCTCTGCCCATATATATAAATATCAACATTTAACCCCTTTTAAACCCTCACCCCATATGTATAAATCCTGGCTTTACATATATAAAACCTTTGATCCAATTCATATTTTATAAAGGTTTTTTAACCATGTTTTAACCGCCAGTGCCCATGTAAAGCCCCACCTCACCTTTGCTTTGTCACACCTTCCAAAAGAGATCCCAACCCTTCGCGCTTGATTTTCAAATCCAACGGCACAAGATCGATGTCGTGCTCACAAATTGATCATCCGCCCGAAGCCCAAATGGATGCGAAATGGGTTGTTTCACTATTTTTTCCTCTTATGACATGGCAGGTTTTTATTGGATCACGTTCGTTTCAATAGAAACCACTTATCACCAAAATTGAACGCGAAAACTACTACTACTTTCCCATTTTAAAATAAAACCGCTCCCACCATTTGATGAGACCTGCGTTTAATACATTTATGATAATTAAATATCAAAGTTTAAAACCTTTGATATACCATTTCTGATGTTTATTTGCGCATTCCAGACTGTAAAAGAGCTCCACTCGACTGTGTAAAAACCCTTTGCTCAAATTGTCGACTTATACCTAGAGAAAATCAAATTTTACCATAGATTCCCCATTGAAGACCAATAAAGCCATTCACTGCACCAACAATCCAGACCAGTCCTTAGATTAAACCAATATATTTTCAAGAACCCTTCAAGCAACCAAGTACCTGCGTTTAAAGGTATTTCTCGACAGTTAAAACCTGCAATTTCAAGTTTAGACCATGAATGATTAAACCGGGCCTGTAATTAAGGGTTTTATCGAACCAATTTGCCTAAAAAAAGAAGCCCAAAAAACAGGCCAAACCTTAGCCAATTTTTCCCAAAAAATTCCGTGTTCAAGAAAACCACTTTTGAACCCAATCTCTTGAATTTGTGACCTCTGAAAATCAATTTCAAATATAGAAAAGGGTTTAAAACCTACAGATATCTTAAAAACTCCTTTTTGCAGACCAATCTATTTAGGAAACCCTCGTTTTCTGTCTTATCCTAGTTTATATTTTCTGACAAAGAAAAACAACTACTGAAAATAATTTAAGCTTGCAGTAGTTATTCCAAGATGACCAAAAAGTAGTTCACAGCTAAACCTGGAAGCTCTAAACCAACCAAGCGTGGAGGATCCAAACCTCCTAAATCTGTAACACCTAAAGCTGTTAAATCTACTCCAGCCCTCACTGCTAAATCTATTGTATCAGTAAATTCTGTCCAGCCACCTGTAGCTACTATAGAAACTCTTCCATTGACTGATATCGACTACAAGATTCTTGATCCTCTTATATAATTCAACCATATAGAAATACATAACTGGTGCTATGATAAATACTTGGACAAGGATGAAATGCCTATTTTGGAGACTCATTTGCCCAAATATGTAGTTCCATTGACCCACCCTAGACAAGACCTTGTTAGATTATGTCAAAAACATTATGAACCAGACCAAAGGGCCATTGTTAATGCTGACAGAGAAATCTTTTTTACCATCACAACAGAATCAATAAATCAAATGCTGCAATTATAGTCTGATACTCAATCAGTCCCCCTATCTATAGAAGCTTTGACTCAGTTGTACTTAGGGGTGGATTTCCCAAAGAAGTTTATGACATTTCAAAACTTTTTACCTTCCCATGTTGACACTCCTAAGTTAGACCCTCCTTATTCCACTGCCAAATTTCCTAAAGGGTCTAGGCATATCATTTCAATGCTATCTTTTATACTGGATTCACTAATGAATCCATTCTTGGCTTTCTATCCACCTTATCTCCAGGCCAACCTCCAGCAATCATTTTTTATTATGCCAGATTCATAACAGACAGTATTCATCATCAACTGAGAAAAATACCCACTGAAGGGGTTTCTAGATACTCATCCTACTTGTTTCACATATTTTTATTCTTCCAAGTTGATAATTTTCCAATTTCATTGCAAAATATGGACTTAGAGGGAAAGCCTCTATCCATTATATTTTGGACTTCCTTGCTTAGGAAAGATGGTAATGAGTTCACCTACATAGATTTTTTAGACCTCTTTCTACATCCAGCAATGAATATTTGTACAAAGTAGAGCAGCCCAAAGTCAATGAAGAAATGAAAAGAATCTTCCAACTATTAGAACAGAATAAAATGGGAGACTGGTTTCTTTATGAAAAGCATACATAGATAAGAATTTTTGGATCCAACTTATTACCTTATAAGTTGCCAAAATATATGAACATGAGAATTTTTGCATTGGAGTATTTAAGACAAATTCTCAATTCTGACTCTATTAACTTCTTAGCTGCCAGGAAAAAGACTCAATTCAAGCTAAAGAATCAGGTGGGTCCTTTCATCATAAACAACAAAGAGGTAGAAAAATAAATCACAAAGAGACTAGCCGAGTTCAAATTTGAAGAAAGTTTTCCATGGAAATATGATCCTCAAGGGATCCTGAGAAATTTAAGGGTAAAATGTAAACTAACACCCTTCATACATTAGCCCAAGCCAGAGATTGAGAAGTTTTCCAATCAAGAAGAATGGGTAGAGAATACACTGATAGATACAACTACTAATACAGAGACAGTAGGAAAAATGGTTACAACACAAGCCCTTAAAGTTGTAAAGAAGACAGAGAGTTCAGCCAAAAGAAACAGAGAAGAAGGAGCATACACAGCAGAAACAACTTTAGAAACAAAATTCAAACTGATTTATAATAAAAGGCTTAAATTCAGTTCAATTGGGAAAGAAAAGGTAATTGACATTGAAGATACAAATGAGCCAGAGGTAAATAATGATGAAGCTACAGTGATAATCAATGAAACTCTTGCAGAGATTGAAAAAGAGAAAAAAACACGTAAAAAGGATACTCAAATGATTGAAAAGCCACAAAATATGGAGGCCTCTTCCTCACAAACAACTGAGGAAAAGGATTTAGATATCAAAGAGAAATATAAGAAGATAAAGCAGAAGAACGAGGAAATTAAATCAGAGATATATTCTCAATTCCTCAAGAAAAAACCTGGCAATCAAAATAGGCTACTGACAACCTTTGATTATTCTACAAACAAGATGATTATGTAATTTTTTCAACCAACTACCTCAGCACCAAAAATAGTGGTAGATTATAAAAAGGTGGAGTTTGAGGTAGACACTAAAAATGTTCATGAGCTAGACAAAATTGAATTTCATAGACTTAGCTCTGAAATGTTGTATTCAACTATGGTGAAAAAGGAAGTGAGTGCTACCAAGTTGCAGAATACTATTCTTAACATGCAGGATCAAATGAAGCTAGACAAGTGATATTTGTATGCAAAGGACCTAAGGATTAAAGCCTTAGAGGATTTGATTTTACAGGTGGGATATGATCCCTCAAATGTTCAAGTAGCATAATTTTTTATTAAGAAAAAGAATGATGATATTGTAGCTTTGAGGAAACAGCTTAAGCTTCCTCAAAGTGAGCATGCACAAACCAAATAAATCCTTGAAGAGCAAAGTGAAAAAGAAGAGATGATGAAGCTCATCCTCAAATTAACTACTCAGATCAAAGAAATGGAATCCGAAATGGACCAGCTTGTCCAAAAGTAGGAAACTGTCAAAGAAACTGACACTCCTATCATTCCTTCAGTTATACCAGTGATTACCACAACGGTGGCTTCCACATTAGGAGAAAAACTAGCACCAAAAGAACCACTGGCAACTGCAGTGCCAGTGATTTCAACAACTACTTCAAACACAGATTCTTCTACAACACAGGTTCAACAAACAGATGGAGCAGGTCAGACTGTAAAAGCTATGGAGGAAATGTCTCTAAAAACTAATGAAATCAACAGCCTAAAGAAAATGATTGATAATCTTGAAGCCACAAAGAAGTTAGCTTTGATAAATTCTAAAACCCATGAACAAAAGGAAATTAGACTTGGGGAACAAAATCAAGGGATTACAAAAAGAGCTAACTTTCACTGAGAAAATTTCATTTGTAAAAAATCATCTATGGACAAACATAATTAAATCCATTCATATTCAATGGCCTTCAATTCAAGTTATATATGAGTAGATACCCTTATTATTAGAAGCTCAGACAGAGATTCAAAAGACCAAGGATGAGTTAACTGATAAGACATCGCAGGCTTTAAAACTCATCACATTCTTGAACAGCAAGAACAAAGCAGAATTGGAAGAATTACAGGTATTGGACAGAACATAAACTATTTTACAGATTAAAAAGGTGGTAACCAAGAAAAATTTGATGAGCTAGCTGGAAGAGAAATGTGAATCAATGAACATTGCCATAACATATTTTATGGTAAAATACACAAACTTAAGAAAGAGGGGCTTGCCAGACATCCATGTTTTTAATGAAAAATTGATGCCCCAGAAGGATTATGAGGAAAATGTAATAATTTTAAACCATATCTAATTCGCAGTTTATTCATGAGGTGAACTTGGAGTTATACTTTAACTCCTATCACAGCAAAACCATGTTAACACATAACAAAAACAATCATATATCAAAATATTCAATTTAGATTCATAATTTAAAATTTCAAAAATCAATGAAATATTGATTCTTATCTTGATTTACTCTTTGATGCTTTATTTACACACCTTGGAATGGTTTCCCATCCCAACAAACATCTAGTAGTTGTTATAGGTCACTTTTTCACATATGGTCAATAGGCCTATTAACTGTATCAATCAACATCCATTGACACTTTGTCATCATCCTTGCACAAAGCCTAAGGCATGAATCTCCCTAATCCATGATTGTTTACACTTAACTACTTCATTTTCATGCTTTTAAGGCCCAAAAAACCCTGTTCCCTTAGGAACCTATGTTCTCCACATGTTGATCCATTTTTCCCTTGCATTGATCATTAGTAGGTTGCCCCTTGCTAGTGGTGTGATGATTCTAGAAATTCAGGAAAATTAAAAATATTCCTGAAGCTTCCAGTTTTTTTCCAAAAATTTACCTTGGATAAGACCTTTGAATCCCATCTCATCCTACTTTGGAGATTTCACCCCTAATCTCTTGAGTTGATCCTCCCATCAAGAGTGGATCTCAAGCCTAGATTGGTAAATGGATAAGAATTCCCAATCTACCATCCTCTCCAATATATTTACTGCCATCCACAAGCTAGAGGTTGGATTTTGGAGATTGATTACCCTTGTGCTGCTTCCTTGAATATAATTAGAGTCATCATTCCATGCATTGAGGTGACATAAAGGTGTACTTTGTGGCAAGGAAGGAAAAGTGAACTTGGGGAGTTCTCTACATGATCAACTCCTATATTTGGTTGTAACTCTCTTCATTTCTATCAATAAAAGGAGTACATTTTTTTCCTATATATCATGTTCATGTTCATATGTTTCAATGTTTTTCTGATCCATTAAATGAAGTGATTGGATAATTCTACATAGATATCGTAGATCTTTGGATTGTTGTATTTGTATGTGAAAGTTCTAATTATATCGATTAGAGCTAGCATTGGAGCGTACAATCCAAGAAGAGAGTGAATCTTTTTACAGATTCTAGGAAAGCCTCATCTCACTTTTCAATTAATTTAAGGGAAATATTATATTACTTTTCCTTCTGAAGTTATAGACCATGCCACTAGGTCTAGGGAAGATAATTTTGTCTTCAGTCGTAGATTTCACATAAAAAATTGGCGACTCTATTGGGGAACGATTCATTCCCTTTGTGTTTTCCTTGTAACTAGTACTTGTTTTTCCTCTGTTTCATACATTCTTTGCTTCAATCAATATAAATTGACCTACGAAGATCTTTCATTGAGATTCAATTGAATTTTTTGTGTCAGAACTTGGCATTCATTGATTAGCGCTCCCCATGGTCTAGAGACAAATATTTGTAGTGCACCATAGCCTTCTCTTCACCTACATTGCAGTGAATCCTATCCTTCTCTGCCCCTGCATTGCAATGCACCCTAGCCTTTTCAAGACTTGTACTGACCCTTGTTTGATGCAAAATATTTCATTTTTTTTATTTGCTCTCTGATTAACTTTGTTCTAGTTGGTCCTCCTTGTGTCCCTGAGTGTATTTTGGTCTCTCAAAAGCCTCAATCTTGTTTTCTTTTGGTTTTGAGTGCCTTTGATAAGAATTTGTTTATATTTTCCTTTGTTCTTGTCATTGGGTCTTTAGAAAAATGAATTGTTTGATCGTTTATTGCTTGAAAGAATTGGTGTTTTAGTCATCTTTCTGAATAGTTTTCTTTTATCAATGATTAGAAATATATCCTAGTATTCATCTGAAAATTAAGTGGAATCCAAAAGAAAAATATAATGCATCATGCATTGCATATAAGGATTTTATTTTGGCTGGAATAATGAAGTTGAGGAGATATATTGTTGCATCATTTGTTTTTTACATTGTTGATTGATTACGCCTTCCCCTACATAGTTAGGATTTTTGTTATTAAATGAAAAGATTTATTTTTTTATATTAGTTGCATCATAGGTGTGTTAGGGTGACATTGAGTCCTGAGCCTTGAAATCAAAACATAATCCAAGATCAACTATAAAATTCACCTCAATTAATATAAGGAGCATTTTAAATTTAATGAAACATCTATAGGTCTAGGCTAGAGATGTGTTCTGGCATATTTAAATGTAGGATTTGTTGCTCTTCTTCACTGTTACATTCCAAGGGTGATATATTGTTCCACGTACGTAAGTGTATCAGAATGTTCTCCACGTACCTTTGGGCATATTGGATGGAACTCCACACATGATAACTATATGTGAACATGCTCATCGAATGGTTACACATTATACAACACTACTACGGACTGCGCTTGCACGTTCCTTTGAGAATATTTTTGAAGTGCCCTACAGTTTTCTATCCTTGCCTTAGCTAACTGAATCACCTACCTTATACACTCTGATACAGCTAACACAACATTCAAGGATATTTCCTACCTGTACCTAAATACTTGGTTCACCAAGGTGGTATATTGAAGTTCACAATTACTTGGTAAAGAAATATTCCTAGCTACCCTTTTTTATTTATTTTTGTTGTTAATATCTAAAATCAATTAATCGACCATGGAACAAATCCTTAGTGGATATTAGGTTGAAGCGAATGGAAAGAGTTCCTGAGTCCACCAGTCAAGGAAACCCCCCTGACAGGAATCTCAAACCTTTTTCTCCTTTTGTAAATTTTGGTGCTCCTTCTATCGAAACATTGTCCCTTCCCAGATTTACCAATGGTTTTCCAGTTTGGTTGTTTTCGACCCCTATGTTTCCGAATGTCCAAAATACTCCTCAAACAAGTTCTCCACCACCTGAATAGTATCAACCTCAATTTGATCCTAAATTTTAACCTTTTCCTTCTTCACCTATTGTTTCTTCATCCCTTTCTTCCTCCTTTCCTGGTTAAAGTATTGATTCTAGTAACCAGGAATCAAAGAAGAAGAATAAGATGAATAAGAATAAGAAGAAGCAAAATAAGAATGGGGAAAACCAAGAAACCATTACTACCCATGAAAATAGTATGGAGAAACCTTCCGATCATCCCCACAAAGTTAAATTCTCTTGCATGTTATGTAAGGGTGACCACCTTCTTAGAGATTATATTGGTATTCCCAACATATTAGAAGTGTGTTCTACAAGCTCACATCAACCTTTTTCATCAATCTCTGGAGACCTTGTTGGTGATAAAACATTACCTAATGATAGTAAGGTCCATTGGAAAAAGGGTAGATTCAAATTTCGTTGTAAGTTATGTGGTCGAAGACTCAAAAGTGTTGAAAATACTTACAGATTCTCAACCACAAATTCCATATAGTTATAGGAATATTTATCCCAATCCTCCACTATTTGATAAAGTGATTGATCATAATATGAATCCAATGAATCCAACTCTCTTTGACCGTGAATCCCATGAGTTTGTTCCCAACCAACCATTGGTTAAGAAAATGGTTGACCCAATTCCACCTTCATTCGATCATAATTTTCCCGTAGAGAGTGAGGATCATACCTCTAAAGTTCTTGTTTCTTTTGATTCTACCGAACAAGGGGGAATTTATCTCATTCCCACGAAACCCCCTCCAATAAAACATGCCATGGCCTTTGACTGGAGTCGATTGACAGAACCTCATCTCCCTTATTTCATGCCTTTTAATATCATCGTAAAGTCTTATGATAATAACATCCATCAAACTATTATAAATGAGGGAGATTTTTTTAGTATTCTATCATCCACTTCATGGAAAGCCTTGGGTTCCCCAAAGCTTGTGTTCATTGCTCCAAATCTATTAGATTTTAACATAAGAACCAGTCAACCCTTAGGGACCCTTCCTCAGTTTCCTATTACCTTGGGATACAAATTTGTATGTATTTATTTTATGGTTGTCATGGGCCCTTTGGACTTCAATTTTCTCATGGGACGAGACTATGTTTATACTATGATAGTTTTTGTCCCCACACCCTTTCAAGTGATGTGCTTCCCACATGATGGAATGATAGTGACTATCGATCAAATTTAATTTGTTGTTATTGATTTGACTGTCAATCATCCTACTTCCCTAAGAGTTCTGAATGTGCAAGTGGTATATTTTTCGCCACATGTTATTTCTGAGGAAACCTATCACATTCACATACCTACTGATGAAGATGATTCTTTCCACTGAATTCTCAATTTCTTTCAACCTAGATCTAGTAGGTGATGTAGTATATCATTTAATGGGGACATTGGACTCTAATCTCTCTATTGTATCCTTTGATACCTTCTAGATAATTGTTCTACCATTTCATGAGAACCTCTTGGAAGTCATCGCATTTTGGAGGTCATGATCAAGGTCCTCGAAGAAAAGTTCCTTTTCTCGTGTCAAGCTCCTTAAAAAAAGAAATAAGGCTTTTGAAGAAGAGTTCCTTTTCCTATGTCAAGCTCATTAAAAAAAAAAATCTCTTTGGAGCATATTTCATTTCCTTGTGTCAATATTGTTAAATAATGAAACAAGGTCCCATGAGCAGAGTTTCTTTCCGTGTTTGAAGTTCATTAAAAAATGAAACAGATCCCCTTCCAATTCAAGTCTTTGAATAGATCTCGTAAATTCCCAGTCAAGTATTTCACTTAATCTAGTAAATGAACCTTCATTCCATCCATATGTTAGTAACCAATAGTATAATTCAGTAAAAGAGAAGATTGGGGGGCATGTACCTCGAATTGAGTCATTCTGTTGGGGACATGCAAATTTATTTCAAGCATAGTTTTTCTTTGTTTCAATCTTGTGTAAAAATGAAACCAATTTCAAGCATAGTTTCCCATGTTTAAAGTTGGTGTGAAAATTAAATCATTCTCATTTTATCCCATGTGATTTCCATTTTTATCAACCTATTTTTTCCATATGAGCCTTGGTTTTCTCATTCCATCGTCATCATTTTCTTGGATGATCATACACTTTCACTTGGTTTTTTTACCCTTCCCTGAGGAACAACTATAATGAGTGGTCATGTTATCCAACTTCTTAACCTTTCCATGTTTTGAGAAGTTCGATGATGAAAAAAACTAGTTGCTACCCTTTATACCACTCATTTCTCTAGGAGGAGTCCTCTTTCAGCTCTTTTCAAACTCCAAAAATATGAAAATATTTTCGTGCACTTGTATTTTTGAACTCGTTAAAGTAAATGAAAATATGTCTACTTAGTATAAGTGTAACCATTTTGTGGACTGAGTAGACTATTTATGAAAAAGGAATAACTTAGTTGATCATGGCTAAGAGGTTCTCTTGGTTATTGCTTTCAACATTTTCATACTCAAGGGACTATCTACGAAAAGGAACCTTTGGAGTTTTCTTTTTCACCTCTTTTTCAAATTCTATAAACAGGAAAAATGAGTTGATTTTTACCTTTGTTTGAATTGTATAAACATCAAACAATGACAGAATCGTCAACCATGATGGACCAAAACCACTCCTTCTCAAGGTCGTTAAAGATACTTAGATGGGTTCATCCGAAGGATAAACTTACATATCAAGAATATGTTATCCTCCTCAAGCTTGTTAATAAATAAAGAGGTGTTGAGAAGTAATGGTTTGGGAAATTGGGAAAATGAGGTACTCCGCTTATTAATTTTAGTGAATTTCTCTTGAATATGACACTCTTATGCTTCATCTCTTTGGTAGTGGGGTTGGGAAATATGCTTTTATTTTGGTTTATCACACCCTTTCAAAGCCTCTGTTTTCAGTTTTGGGTCAATGCTGCCAACTCCATTCAGTGTCGTCAACGTGTTCAAGAGAATACCTTCAGTCGATATATGCTATAATACTCTTAAGCCTTCATTTCATGTTTATCGTTCCTAATCTATTTTCATATCAGCGCCATTTTTTCTCAAATCGTGATACCCATTTCATGTTTTTGATGAGGGACACATTAAAACCCTCTTACGATGGGTCACTTCCTATCAACATTAGCTCATTATCTAGGAAGTTGACTTAGAAACAACCCTTCAGTACCTTGGTGCTTGCATTAATCAATGGAAATTTTCCTTTTTCTCATTGACATGCTTTCATGAATGGCCTTCAACTGACAGACTCTGTGTGGTGTTTGACTTCAACTCATTCATTCACACCATACAAATTGTACTATAGTACCTTAAGATTTATTAACATCATCAGTGGTTTCCCGCATATATGTTAATGACTTACATCATTGGTTGGTAATCAGATGGTGTATACGATGTTCGACCTCAACTCATTGATTCACATGGTTCATACTTGTAAATTGGACAATTGTGTGAATGAGATAGAATACCCGAAATATAACTTCATATATCTGGGTTGTGATTTTAGGATTGATATGAGATTAAAAATTATGATGGCTATGGTCATGTAGACAATCATCCAATCATGGGTCCATATTTTTTCATCAGTGGACATGCCTTTTCATCATTGTACATGTAATGTTAGCTTATGTGCTGAATATGGGTATGCCTCCCTCAGAAATGTTATAAATATGTAAATGTATTGTAACATATTATTATTTCTATCAATTTTTCTTGATCCAGACTTATGATAAAGTAAAGCACTTATTTCATCAACCAATGCCTTTGACTTTGTGCTTTAGGGGGGAATTTTTTATAGGCCATTTTGTCACATCTAGTCAATAGGACTATTAACTAGATTAATCAACATCGATAGAAACTTTTTCATCATCCTTGCATAAATATTTAGGCATGAATCTCCCTAATCCCTGAGTTTTTGGGCTTAACTGCTTCATTTCCATGCTTTTAAGGCCCAAGAAATATTTTTTCCTTAGGAACCCACGTTTAGTGAAGGTTGCTCCATTATGCACCTACACTAAGTCATTAGTAGGTTGTCCCTTGTTGGGGGTGCGTTGATTCTATAAATTAGGGAAAAATAAAAAGAATCTTGAAGCTTCCTCTTCCATAAGCTTCTAGGATTTTTTCCAACCATTTACCTTGGATAAGACCTTCGAATCCCATCTCATCCTACCTAGGAGATTTCACCCCTTATCCCTTGAGCTCACCCTCCCATCAAG
This sequence comes from Pinus albicaulis, assembly GCA_034641835.2. Lineage (NCBI taxonomy): Eukaryota > Viridiplantae > Streptophyta > Pinopsida > Pinales > Pinaceae > Pinus > Pinus albicaulis. Next base: position 36,506,221 of record MU968551.1, read on the forward strand.
AGTGGATCTCAATCCTAGATTTGTAAATAGATAAGAATTCCTAACCTACCATCCTATCCTATATATTTACAACCATCCACAAGCTATAGGTTAGCTTTTGGAGATTGATTACACTCATTTTCTTGCCCCAAATCTAAGGAGAGTCATCATTCCATGAATTTAGGTGACATAGAGGTATACTTTGTGGCAAGGAAGTAAAAGTAAACATGGGGAGTTCTCTACATGGTCAACTCCTATATTTGGTTGTAAATCTCTCCATTTTTATTAATACAAGGAGTAAATTGTGTAACACCCCCTTCCCACATCTACCGAAGTAACTAGCCAACCGAGATAAACATGTGACATGAGACTACTATAATGAGATTCAACCTCCTATGTGACCTTAAGGAAGTGGAACTGACAGAAAATTCCACCTACAAACCTTGTACAATAACCACACCACCCTAGGTGGTAACCCAACCATTCAGACCGCTTACCCCTGGGTCACACTAACATTTTCACCCCCTTTGAGCCATATCCGCTGGAATTAAACTGAATTTATGAGGCTTTGAGGCTATATTCATAGCCATAACACTGCATGCTAGTAGCTAGGGCCCCAAGTGCTCAGTTGTGTGGCTTTGACTCCGATATTTTATACACCTTTTCAGGCCCAAAGCCAGGTCACTGCCCAAAACTTCATGAAAACTTAAGGGATAATAAATAACAATGGGACACTGATACAAAAGTAGTCACATAAATAAGAACCCATCTAGACCCCTCCTAATTGTTGTAACTATTGAAAGTAAACAAGAAATTGTAGCACACACACTAGTGTTAGACTACAGGTCCTAGCGATACATTAGTTTGAAAGCCAACTTAATTTAATAAATTGGTGCAGTGTATAATTTAATTATACCTTAGCTAAATTGGACAATAAAATGTAAAATTATCTCATAATCACTAGTAATAGTTAACTGAGTGTGATAAACTCAGTTAGCTTATGAATTTCGAGTTGAGGGTGGTTGTTGAGGCATGCAAAGTGATTCTATTAGTTATGGAGTTCGATTTGAAGTTAGTGCATTAGTTTAATGCATGAGTAATTAGTTAAGTCATTTAGGTGAGCTAAAGTCAGTTGAACTAGTTGTAACTATTTGTTGCACTAGTGAGAGATCAAGTGAATTAGATCATATTTAATTCACAATCAGTGACTTTCCATGGAATTGATGATTTACTATTAATATCTGCATGCATGTTAGTTCTAGTGGAGACCCAGTTGAGACGAAGGTTAAATGGATGTTAACTATCAGTTATATCATTAGTAGGTTGTCTACATACAACTAGACATCCATTGGATTTCCCATGATCCTTGCGTAGTTTTGGAAGGATGAAATTCCTAAATAATTGTACAAGCAAGGCCTATTGATTAGAGGTTGAGAATTGGCTAAGTGTTGGTCGATTTTGTTCGGGTCAATGTGAGACAATTGTGAGATTGCGGGAGACTATTTTGAGAAGAGTGCATTGTAATTGTTTCATGATTCCATGGCGAGTATAAACTAGAATATAGAGGGGTTTTGAGTAGCAAGCTTTCCCCGGGAAAATATCTATGGTGTGCTTTGATTTGATTCTTTCTTTACTTGTTTTGATTGGCGATCGTGTTTATTTTCCACAATTGATTTTTAGAAGGATTTAGTATCTAGCTTTAGTACATTACTTGATCAGATTGAATCCATTTATATACATATGTTTGTATAGTTTGTACATGGTATCAGAGCACAAGAAATCACTATAGTGGAGGAGAAGCTGAGTCTGTGACTGAATAGAATTTTAATTTTCAAAAGTATTCTTGGTGCGACAGGGGAATAAAGATCGAAATGGCTTTCAATGGCTTGAGATTGGAGTATGAACTCAAGGGAAGTTAAAATTATATTGCGTGGAAAGACAGATGGAGGAAATACTGGAGGAAAATGGGTTGAAATAATTCATTGATAATGACATTCCCAAACCCACTGCAAAATATGCCACAAATATTGATGCTTGGAAAAATAAGGTTGTAAAGGTGAGGATGATCTTACTGGAGGGAGTACGAGACCACATTTTTTCAAGTCTCCTTGGCAAAGAGAAACCATCTGAAATGTGGAAATATTTGACAGATCTATTTCAAAGCAGCAGTGATCATAGAAAATTGGCACTAAAGGACAAGCTTAGGAAAATCAAAATGGATAAAAGTGACACCATTCCGAAATATTTAACAAATTTTGTCCAATGTCAACATGAGCTTGGGAGGATCATAATTACTGTAGCGGATGATGACTTGGTGAGCCTAGCTCTTCTAGGACTTCCCAAGAGTTGGCATACTTATCAGGACTCTGTCAATGGGAGGGAGAAGCTACCAGATTGGGAATGACTTTGGTCATATTTGGTGCAAGAAGAATTTAAATGAAATACCAGGGATGGATCTTCATCTAATAAATATGATGAAGAAAATTTCATTTTGGTTGCTAAGGCGAAGAAGGGGAAAGGAAATAAATCCTATTTCAAATCTGAGTCCGGCAAAGATGGCAAGAAGTGTGACATGTCCATAGTGAAGTGTTTTCACTGTCACGAGCATGGACATTATGCCACTAATTTTCCACAAAATAAGAAGAACAAGAAGGCTTCGAGATCTGAAGGTGGTGAGTCTTTGGCCTCACAATTTGAGCTTGACTTCTCACTTATTGCATGCATGGTTTGAAGTGAAATGGGATTGGTGTGGTACTTGGATAGTGGTGCATCTTTTCACATGACGGGAGACAAAGAACTTTTCAGTAGCTTGGAGGAGAAGGACCTCTAGATGCATATAAAAATGGATTATGATAGGCGGTACAATGCTACCAGGTTTGGTATAGATACCTTTCAGAGATAGTCAGGTAAACCCTTCTTATTAAAATATGTAATGCATCTACCAATTTTGGAGAAAAATTTAGTTTCAGTCGCAATGTTGGAGGATATAGGCTATAATGTGGTTTTCAGTGAAGGGAAAGCTTTCCTTTGACACAAATCCATAGGACAAGCCAAGATGATTGGGATTCGTGTGAAGAATCTCTATAAAATTGATGTAGATGGTTGCGCATAATTGATGGGTAAGGTGGACAAAGTGGTGAGCCAGGATGAGGGTGAGTTATGGCACAGGAGATTGGGCCATCGACACCATGGAGCCTTGAAGGTCATGCAATAGATTTCTACGGGTCTTCCCAAGGGTACTCTTGCGCAGTTAGACACATTCAAGGGATGTACTATGGGGAAGTATTCAAAGACCACTTTTCACGAGAAGGAGAATCGAGCTTCAAAAATCTTTGAGAGAGTTCACTCAGACATGTGTGGACCATTCTCTACCGCTTCAAAAAAAAGGCACAAGTACTATGTGATCTTTGTTGATGATTTTTCTAGAAATTGTTGGATATACTTCATGCAGAAGAAAGATAAGACGTTCTCAAAATTTCTTGAGTTCAAGGCACTGGTGGAGAAACGTATGGGGAAGCATGTGAAGGCCCTTAGAAGCGACAATGGTAGTGAGTACATATCTAATGAATTCAAGAAATTTTGTAGAAAATAAGGAATTCAGAGAGAGTTGATTGTGCCCCATAACCCACAATAGAATGGGGTCGCAGAAAGAAATAATAGAACAATTGTGGGTGAAGCATGAGCAATGTTGCATAATCAGGACCTACCATTGCATCTGTGAGCAGAGGCATGCAACACAATGGTATTTGTGCAAAATCGTAGTCCTCATTGGGTACTTGGCACACGTACACCAGAGGAGGCTTTTCTGGTAAGAAACCTGATGTTTCATATTTTAAAACTTTTGGCTCATTTGTATATCTGCATGTGACCAAAGATTCTAGGAAGAAGCTTGAACCAAAAACTGAGGTTGGGATATTTTTGGGGTACACTGACACTCCCCACAAATATCAGGTGTATTTTCCAAACAACAGGATGACTGTTGTGAGACCAAATACAAAATTTGATGAGGAGAAAGCCATGCGATTGTCCCTTGACACTGAGCTGGATTTGCATGCAAATGAGGAGCTCTTTGTTCCAAATAATGAACCTCAAGATGTGGAGCAGCCAGATGTGGAGGATCATGTAGTGGAAAAAAACACTCATGCAGATCCATCCACCAGAAATCGTAGAAGGCACACCACAGAAGCTGATAGATTGAGACTTGATGCGGAAAAGCATGTAGGAGCACCTACTTTACTGCACAGATATAGACAATATCCAGACAGGTTTACTGGATACATGCCTCTTATGAGCAAGTGTATTGTGACATAGCCATCCTACTTTGAGGAAGCAGTGAAACAACCAATTTGGGTTGACGCTATGGTTGAGGAGTATGAATCCATCGTCAAGAAAAGTGCATGGGAATTTGTCCCAATACTGGTTGAAAAATTAGTGGTTGGATCTATAAGGTGGAGCAAGCACAGATGGGAGTGTGGAGAAGTACAAGACCATATTTGTGGCCCTAGGATTCTCACAAGTTGAGGGGATTGAATATGAGTAGAATTTCACACCAATTGTGAGATACTCATCGATTAGATCTATCCTTTCACTCACAGCGCAGATGGGGTGGCACATTCATCAGATGGATGTGAAAACTATGTTTCTCAATGGATTTATTGAGGAGGAAGTGTACATAGAGCAAGCAGAATATTTTGAGATCTTTGATAGTGAATCACATGTGTGCCAATCCAAGAGAGCATTGTATGGGTAGAAGTAAGCACATCGTGCTTGGTACACTCAGATTGATAGCTATTTCACCAGGTTTGGATTCACCAAAAGTGAAGTGGATGGAAACCTGTACCATATTGTGGTTGATGGTAAGCTATTTCTTATCATACTTTATGTTGATTATCTAATTTTAACAGGTGATGAGAAGCTAATAACTTCTTGCAAGGAGGATCTTGCAATGGAGTTTGAAATGAAGGACATGGGACTCCTTCACTATTTCCTTAGTTTGGAAATATGGAAGCGGGATGGTGAGCTATTTGTTTCTCAAGGAAAGTATGCCAAAGATATTCTAGGTAAGTTTCACATGGAGAGTTTTAAACCCATGGAGACTCCTCTTCTAGGAAACTGGAGGAAATAGGATGCTACTTCAGGAGAAGTAGTGGATGCTACTATTTACAGGAAGCTAGTGGGTTCACTAATGTACTTGGTAAACACCAGACCATATATTTGCTACATAGTTAACCAGCTGGGTCAAGATATGGTTAAGCCAACCAAGCTCTTTTGGAAGGTGGCGAAGCATGTCTTGAGATATATCAGGGGCACTACAGAGTATGGATTATGGTACAGACGGACAAAGGGAGTGAAGTTTCAAGGCTTCACGGATGCATATTGGGCAGGTAGTCCATCAGGCAGAAAGAGCACATCAGGATGGATCTTCAGCATAGGATTGACAACAGTTTCGTGGTACAGCAAGAAGAAGCTATCTATGGCACTCATTTTAGTCAAGGCAGAGTACATGGAAGCAAGTCAGGCTGCATGTGAGACCATCTAAATGAGAAAGATCTTGGTTGGTTTGTTTGGTTCTCAGATGGATCCGATGGTGATACATTGTGATAACCAGAGTTGAATTAAACTCTTGATTAATCCGGTATTCCATGATAGGTCCAAGCACATAGACATATGATACCACCATCTTAGAGATCATGTTCAGATGCACATTATGTTACATCAATACACTCCCACGAAAGATCAGGATGCAGATATTCTGATGAAGGCACTCGCCTGGAGCAAAGTCAAATACCATAGAGGTAGGATCGAGGTGGTAGATAATCCCATTGTTATTGAGAGGGAGTGTTGAAAGTCAACAAGAAATTGCAGCACACACACTAGTGTGGCACCACAAGTCCTAGCAATACATTAGTGTGAAAGACAATTTAATTTAATAAATTGGTGCAGTGTCTACTTTAATAATCCCTTAGTTAAATTGGACAATAAAATGTAATATTATCTCATAATCACTTGTAATAGTTAACTGAGTGTCATATAATTAATTAGCTCATGAATTTCAAGTTGAGGGTGGTTGGTGAGGCATGCAGAGCGATTCTATTAGCTATGGAGTTCGAGTTGCAGTTAGTACATTAGTTTAATGCATGAGTAATCAGTTAACTCAGTTAGGTGAACTAAATTCAGTTGAACTATGTGTAACTGTTTGTTGCACTAGTGAGAGATCAAGTGAATTAAATCATATTTGATTCACAATCAGTGATCTGCCATGCAACTGATGATTTACTATTAGTATATGCATGCATGTCAGTTCCAGTGGAGACCCAGTTGAGACAAAGGTTAAAGGGATGTTAACTATCAATTGTATCATTAATATGTGTTGAGGCCTCAGAATTCCACTACCGAAACATGGGGGAAAACCACCCGGTCCGGAACTTAAATAAGCTCATTTTCCATTTGGTGTAGTGGCTCCGACTGAGGGTAATGGGACCAGTTTCCCAATAAGGATGATTATGAGGGTGTGTGGTTATATGACATGCAAATGGAAAATGATTTTAATCTATCTCATGCATCCATATAAACTATTTATTCTACTATGTAGTCGGGATGTCTCTTCCTTTATGCGATTTGAAAAAATATCCTTCAATTGTTAGTAATATAGATCATTTAATAGTTGAAAGAGATGAAAATTATGTAATATGATTCTTCTAAAAAAATAGTTTGACTAGAAGAATTGTGAAAAGTATATCGCATTCATATATGTGATTATACATTCAATAAGAAACTACAGATAAATATTAGAATAGAAGTGCATATAATATTCATCTATAATAACGTTTCAAATATATAATGGAATAAAAAATGACTATCAATATATAAAGTAAGACTTAATACAAGTGAATAAAAGTACCATATGTATGAAGTTATACTCATGTAAACTAACCATAATTGATATGCTCCTTCTCACATTCAAGCAATTTAAAGAGTACAGTAGTGCAACATCAGTTAAACAACTTTAATAACAGATGTGTTCCATTAATTCATCAAAGCATTCACAAACTTACAATAGTGAATTCTTTGCAAATGTTTTTGACAAATTTTTGGACCCTTGTCTAAATGAATGAGAGGGGTTTAAATACTAAATTAACTATGTTCTAAAATATATTATTACAAAAATATAGAGGAGGTTTCAAACAACCATCCTCGTAAGACTAGATTAAACTACAATCTAGGAAAATAAAATAACAATTTTGATTTCTGAATTCCACCCTTTCTTCTCGATTTGGTCACGAAGTTAAGCAATATCTATCATAGGCTTGAGTTGAGCTAGCTGCGAAATCCTCAATCTGACTTGTCCCTTGAATACTGCGTTTGAAAGTACTAGCTGCGATCCTTTTGTTGAATCTATTTAGGATTGCAGAATCTGGTATTGATGATAAGGTTGGATCAGAAAATTCCAATAATTTTCTTGATCAAACTTATTTACCTTTTTAATTACTTCATCCTATGTGTATTCCTTCTACTTCCACTATGTTTCTAAATTTTTTATTTATGAGAACACTTCAAACGTGTAATTTTTGAGAAGTTCTGCTTTCACCAGCTGTTCACATGCAGATTCAATAATTTCATTTGATAAGTTTGATTTCTTCATTGCTACTTTCTCTGTGTGCTTGATTTATGCTTCCCAATCTTTGGAAAGGATCTCCTTATGAAACCTATCTACCTGAGGTAGATCAGCTTCCTTTCCTGAGTCTGATGTTTGCCATTAAATGTGTTCATTGATTTTCTTTTCAAGTCTTTCACATTCAAGTTTCTGGATATTTATTTGTTGGATCAGTATTTTATTTGAATCAAAATAAAATTCAATCATAGAAGCTTGATGGAAAAATACTTCCTATTCTTTTTTTAACTTAGCATTTACGTCCAATGGTTATTTTATAAATTTCTCTAGTTGCGGCTAGCTCTGTAACCTGGTCATTGTTGCTTCCAATTGTGCTTGTTTCTCATTGATTTCTTCTTGATGCTACAATTTAAGACTCTTGAAATCCTTTTGAAATTGGGCCATCTTTTCTTTGATTTTCTCACTAGAGTTGGATTTTTCTTCATTTAACAACCTCACTAGTTCTTGTACTCTAGCTTCTTTTTTCCTCAGAACCACTCTAACCTTAGTAGATTTATCAACAGTGGCAGTAGCATATGCCCCTACATTCTGTGATAATTTAGTTAGATGTTTTGTAGGATCATCTAAGGAATCCTTCCATAAAATGTCAACAGATTCATCTGCGAGGTTTGAGATTGTTTCATCAGTTCTTCTCCTTTTATTTCTCTTGACTACAGCTTTATAGCTAGGACTGTAGAACATGTCCAGTGAAGGAATTTCTTCAAATTGTAAAAATATTTGTTCTTTAGGGTAGGCCATTAGGATTTCTCGATCACGAGTCTCTAGAACTTGTTGTAGTGGATTAATAGTTTCGACTATCTTCTGGGAATTTTCAGGTGTTTGAAAAATAGTTACTTGATTAATATTGGGATTAACTTTAGGATTTTTTATTGCTTCAAAAAACTCCTCCCATTCACTACTAAAATTCTTTGTTTGTGACTTTTTAGACTGATCTAGTGAGTCATGATTGTGCTGAACTTTTTGAGAATTTGAATCTATTCCATTACTTTCTTTTCGCTCCTGCATCTTTATCTCTTGGATTACCTGATCAATTACCTTTTCTGGGCTATCATTTTTGGATTCTGATTCATTTTCAGAGTGATACAAATTGTGAGATTGATGCTCTGATTGCCCTGATTCATCCTCAAACATGTCTTTCACTTCATTATCCAAGTTGATACTTGGAGTAGGTCTGTTGACATCTTCAATAGTTAACAAGTTGAGAGGAACTCTCTCTAACCTCTTATTTCTATATATTTGGAATGCTTCCAAATCATCTTGGTTCAATTGGTTTGATGCAAACCTAATTATATCTGAAAACGTTTCCATGCCTTGGAAAATGTTGGACACATAATCCTCTATGGGTAGGTGTGGAAGGCGAACAATCACAAAGGAGTCCAAGTGACCTTGGAAGATGAATCCAAGGGTCACACCAATGTAACATAAATAGACATCTATGGTGAATAATATGGATAACTCACAACTATCTTTCTATGTGTGTGTTTAACATGGTATCAGAGAATGGGCATTCTCCTGCCCTACTCCAATTTGAGCCACTGGTTTTGTGGCCTAGCATAAGCACCCTCACTGGTTAGAATTTTGAAGTTCAACCTACATTTCTGTCAAATTTTTCCCTACTTTTCCATAGACAGATCTCGACAGTGTTCCAATTTTCTTCTAGAGCCTGTTTTATGTAAGTGGGTCAGGCTTTGTCAGTAACAACTGTACTCTTATTTTTAGTCACATCAACCTTCATAACGCTACCAATTTTAAGGCCTGGTAGAGGAATGAATCAGTTATTTTAAAAGTTGTGGTTTCTTTTATCTATCGTACTTGTAGAAAACGTCTATATGCATCTGTCTACCCTGACATGATATTAGAGGTCCATTCTATGCGTTTCATTCCCATTTGGTGTACTGGATTCCTCACACAAACTCTGACCTTTGTATATACACAACCCCAAATATTTATTGAATGATCTCAAATTGCCATCAATTTTTTTGAATTTGGTAGTCTTGTTTGATTGTATCGATGGTGGAATGCATGATATTACAACGCCATACTACCCAAATCCATTTTTTTATCAGCAATACGGGTTCATGGCTTTGCGTGTTGCAGATTAGAGTCCCCATAGTGTCACTCCACTCCACCAGACTAGACTCCTCCCTGTTCAATAGATAATAATACCATCGTTTAGAGGTCACCTGTGCTTGATACTCACTATAAATTTTTGGGATACAAATCTACCTATGGTGAGCATGGAGTGAACTTCATGTAATACCACCACCTGGTCAATACAATTGCGCAGTGGTGTTTTAATACCACGGACATTGTACATACCACACATTGTTCATACCACACACTTTTCATACCATACGGACGCTATTCATACCATGCAACAGTTACTCCGACCCATGTTGGCTCAATTTTTCATCTCTCATGGCCTGACTCCACAACTCTTCATCTCCCCGTGGCCTGACTCCATGACCCTTCATCTCCCCGGCCAAGGTCGTGAGCTCTAGCCCATCGAAGGAAGAGCTTGTGGCTGTCTAGAAAGAAGAGTCGAAGTCGTCGCCCATCTTTGAAACTCCAAAAGCCAATGAGAAACCTGTCAAGCCATTTCAAGATTTGAACAAGCCAAGTGTCGAGGCCGAGGCTGAGGCAGTGAAAGAAATTCCCATAGAAGCTGCCATTGAGGAGGAAAAAGAATCCACGAAGGATAATGAGAAGCCCTCTACAGAAGGTAACAAGGAGGACATCAAGGGAATAGACTTGGAGAACAAGGAAATCGATACAAAAATGCACAAAGCACAGGATAATGAGGGTAAGGATAGTGAACACTGATGAAAAATGTGTTAAAGAATTTTGTTGGGAGTATTATTGTTGTTTGGAAACAGTGAGGTTGAGTTCATTGGTTGTAAGAGGGTTGATTTCTCACCTGTGAGCCCAATTCCTTCCTTATCCATAGGATCGAGTTCCAAGTGGGTGCAAGAACTTTATTGGGCCAAGTTTAGTGTTCTAGCGGTCGATTTTTGGTGGCAGGTCCGAGTTCTTCATAGAGGGTCGAGTCATATTTTCCGTGGACCTAGTACCTTTCTGGAGTGCTGAAGGTGGGCCGAATTCATCAATTTTCAAAGGGGTTGATTCCTATCTCTTGTGGGAAGAATAGTACCAAGGTGATTTTGGGCTGAGTTCAGTTTGAGGAGGGATGTGTTCACTTCCAGGAGGGTAGCTTAGTGTGCCATCTTTAGAAATTCATTACCAGGTTCTTTACTCCAAAATTTTATAAAGGAACATTGCTAAATTAATGGAACGAAATTGCTATTCATGGATTTGAGTTGAGTCAAAAAAAATTTCGAGTGTCATCTTCTCTTGTTGAGACCAAAACATCTCAAAGATTATTTATAGTCTTTTGCTACTTGGAGTGTACTCCTCTTCTTAATGTGCTAAGAGTAAACGTAGGTATATTTTACTCATTATCATATCATTAATTAACAAAATGGCCAGAATTGACAATTTATTAGAGTTATTGAGAACTATAATCATGTCTATTGTTGAAGGTACAGTGAAGATCAACAAAGACTCTCTCTCTAAAATTCAAACTTGTTTACAAAATGCACATGAAAAGATTTTTTTTTTCTTCAGCTTGAATCTCAACTTTAGCAAGAATAATTACAGCAGCGGAGTCATCATTTTAACATATTTCTATTCAGAAAATTGAAAGAGACTCCCATAAACAATAAGTCAGTAATGTTGCAGTCGATTCAAATTCAGTTCCTTGTTCAAAAGCAGATTTGTATGCAGATGCAGAAGCTCATGCTTCACCTCCCATGCCCATCATCAGACCTTGGGAAGAGCTTGTCCACAACAAGCACAAAACTGGTCTTGGATATGACAAGGAGTTGTCCTTTCATATTCTGGACTATTCCAAGCCCATCAAATTTCAGAGTGCAGGATTTCTTTATGACAGTTCACATTCATTTGTTCCAGATCTTGCTCCACTTCCACAACAACAACAACAGATTTTAAAATGCCAACACTATTATCACGTTGGCCATATGAAAGATCATTGTTTCGATCTTCACCCATGAAAGCACTGTGGTCGGCACACCCATTCTTCACACGGATGCTTCAGAAACAAGCCTCCTGTAAGGACAAAGATTCATCTTCGATGGATCACTTCTTGGCAATGGGCATCAATAGGCAAGAAGATGTTTAAGTCACATGTCAGAACTTGTTCTTGAATATTGAGCAAACTTGCAGTTGAGTTTTCACCATCATCTCACCTTGTACCTAACAGGGGGGAAAATGGTGCTCATCTACAAGCTTCAACGCCACATCAAGCAAGCCTGAGCCATAATCTCTCATTTCAGATTTAGAGTTGTAGCCAGAGACACAGAAGTTCAAGCGAGCCTGAGCCACAATTCGTCATTCCAGATTAAGAATTGTAGCTAGAGATATGGATGCCCATGGGCATGAATTTGGTTGGTGGACAACCTTAAACCATCTATGTGAGGTTGATATTCTTCCTCTTTTAGAACACTTCCTCTAGCAGAGGACTTTAGCTTCTTGCCAGTTTTGGTTGAGTTCCAAGAAATGCATTAAGCATTCTAGTTTTGGTGGTCATCCTTAAACCATCACAGGTTGTAGACCTCCCTTCTGCTAGGTTGAAGGTCTCCCTCTTCAAATATGAGGGACACTTCCTCTAGCAGAAGCCCTTGGCTTCTTGCCAGATTTGGAAGAGTTTCGGGAACTACAATAAGCATTATGTTCCAGTGTTGGTGGTAATCCTTAAACCACCTCTTTATGCCAACATTCCAGAGAGCTTATTCAGCCTAAGTTTTTCCATGCATAGTTTGCATATTTGTATTACAAATCTCTTCTTGGACTCACGCATACCCCTTCGGATTAAGGGGGGGAATGTTGGACACCTAATCCTCTATGGGTAGGTCTGAAAGGCGAATAGTCACAGAGGACTCCAAGTGACCTTGGAAGATGAATCCAAGGGTCACACCAATGTAACATAAATAGACATCTATGGTGAATAATATGGATAAATCACGCTTATCTTTCTATTTATGTGTTTACCTTCTCCTCCACCATGTGTGTGTTTAACAGAAGAGATCATCAAATCCATCTATTTCCTTTACAAAAGGCTTCATTTTGAGCTTTGTAGTGTAATTTTTAATTACATCATTTGGATTGTATGGCCTCTTTGGAAATACTGCCAATTTCAATAGATTAACCTTGGAAACCTCCTTGTAGGTATGGCCAATATCAAAAAGTGAAAAATTGTTGCACTGTATGGGGAAGTTAGGCCAAACGACCTTCTTGGAATCTTTCAGTTGTTTAGTAATACCATTAACAATCTAGTAAGCTATCTCTCATGAAAGAAACTTATCAGGAACATAATATGGTAGGACATGAGGAGAAGCATAACTCCCAAATACTATGACATATGTAAAATTCTCCTCTGCAAACCACCTAGCCACAGAGAGAATAGCTGCGCTAGCCTCTTCAAAAACCCTAAGGGCCTTCTTATTAGATACATTTGGTGCATAGGAAACATGAATCAATAAATTTTTTAATAAAAATGCAGATGGAAGTCTGAATCCCAAAGGGCTCTGTGGTAGATGTGGATTGGGGTAGGGTCTTGGATAGTCCATTTCCATCCCATGGTAGGAAAACTAGAAGAAAAGAACATTGCGTCCATGACATAGGAAGACATATAAAAGGGAGGTATTTCTCTAGATGAAACACTCCTTTTATTCATATACTCTGTGATGTGTTTGGCTAAACTGTCAGATACGATATTTTCCCAATTTAGAATTGTGGAATTGACGATTGCGTCAATCAATGGAACCCAATCTACTAAAAACCTAGTGGTATTAGGTTTGGAAAAAAATCTACACAACATACCGGCAACATAAAAATAAGGGTAAGGAAGTTGGGAAATAGAGTACGTACTGATTTTATCTTGTTTCAACTTTCCCTGGCCTTCCTTCCATTCTTTTATGAATTTTGTTAAATCTAGGTTGTTTGCTTTAAATATTTGTAGAAAAGCTTTGTAATAATTTTTTTGTGAGTCTGGTAAGTGGTACATTTCTTTCAAATCATCTGCCTTGAAAGAACCAATATTCTTGCTTCTTGAATCCTTAAAATTTATGTCTTTTATGTTTAAGTGGTTAATTTTTCACTTAACCATATCTGTGTAAGGGGTAACTTTTGGCCTTGTGCTTATCTTGTGGACAAATGAACATGCAACGGAAAAATCAGTTGGGTCTGAAGAAACAAATATTTTTGCTTAAGCAACTTTATCTATCACTATTGGCTTTTCTTTTTCAAAAAATTGATACATTGATTCGCATGACAAACTACCACATTCCATGTTGCAGGTGGTATCTGAAAACAAGGGGGCCATGTCTGAATCTTCAGTAGATGATATTTGAGCAATATATTTTCCTTTCTTGTTCGTCTCTTTCTTCTTCGTTCTGTTTGTCGGTTTCTTGATTTCAAGTATACAGAACAATCATTAGAAATGTATGGAACAATGAGAAAAAATCGTCGTTAATTTATTTCAAAATATGCAAAAATAGATATGAATATTATCAAATATGATATCAATCATCGAAAATCATTTCAAAATCAAATCTCTTACACCTTCACACGAAATATCTATCAATCAACTATAAGCCATTAGATCTCAAATTTCAGTTTGATACGACATAAGTCATTTTGCATGCTTAAGTAATTAAATTTTGTTAGTTCGCACATCGCAACATATAACTCTTAACGTTTCTGATATTTTCCCATAAGTTGAATGAAATATGATCTGCGCAAATCGCACATTGCAACTCTTATGAGATAATGAATTTGTTTACGGTTAAGTTTTGCGAAATGCAAATTGCACATTCAAAAAGTCAAGCGGCCGTGCTTAATAGGACTTTAAAGATTTATTTTTATTTCTGTATTGTTTCATCGGGTCCGCGCAATTGCACTTATATCAAATTTATTTATAAGTTGATTTTTTTTAAATGAGGTGTGATGGGATAAAGAAAGTATAACGATAATTGATTTTTTTGCAAGTTTTTTAAAACATAACCTCGAAATGGGTTAGCGCATTTTCACAGCTTGCGTAAGTTAGATGATTGTAAGTCTTTTTAAGTTGTAAGCTATGCGGCTTGCGATGCACTAAAGGAATAAAGCGGAAAACTCAAAAGAAAACTTTCATTTCCTAAGTTTTTTGTTTTTAAAGCTAAGAAAAAATTTCCTATTTATTTCTAAAGGGTCCTCATTTATTAAAATAAATGGGGGGTGTTATATAGCACAATAATTTCTGATTCACTTGGAAGAACCAACTATCTCTGATTAACTTTTTGAAATTTCTAAAAAAAATTTGAAAACAAAAATAGTTGCAGGAATGAATTTCAAACAAATAATATTTTACTAAGTAATGAAATTTCTCTTATTTATTATTCATAAGAATCCCTCTTTTAAAGATATAAGTATGAAAATATATATCACTCTTTACTCAGTTCAAAGAGATAAAGAAGGTGTTTCTTACAGATCAGCTTTATAAAAATTTACTCTTTCATCACAGGTAGAGCCTCTGTTCCAATAGGAAATTTAAGCTTTTTGCAGGGTTACCTTTTACCCAGCAATGATTCATTGTCCCATCCAGTGTTTCATACAATTTCAAAAATAAACTCTAATTTTTTGAAACTTTTGTTTTTTGTATCATTTTTATCTATTTATTTACTTAAAATCCATTGCCTTGGCTTGGTAACCAAATGATGACAATTCCATTCACTAGTTGTAAATAAACTGATCAATTTGGCTCTTAATGAGACCCCTTGTCCTCTTGATATAATCTAAAGTCATTACCCTGTTTTGGTAGGCAGTAATGGTAATGTCAGTTCAACTATTTCCCTATGAAAATGGTAAACAAGCTCTTGATGAGGCTTATTATCTTTTAAGTTTTTCTAGTTATAATATTTTTTGAATTTCTTTCAAAATTTTATAATTTTTTCCAGATGGGGTGAATCATTGGTCCTTTTGAGGATTCTAGATGATAATGTCGAGTTTTAGATTTCTTTTTTGTAAAATATTCTTTACTTTGTTAAAGATTACTTTCTTGACTGATAACAGAATAATCATGCTATATAAGGATGAGAGTTCATCAGAGAATAAATAATTTCAATGAAATTACATATTTCAATGAAAATAAAATCTATTTGTCTTTCAAATCTTTCAATTTTTTCCTTAACACTTTTTATTTCTATAAGTGATAAATCAAAAAGGATCATTTGATATTTTATTTTGAAAAGCCAAAAATTTATACTACATGACTTTTATTTTTTCCAAGGAAAAGAAAAAGACACGGGTATATAAGGAATAGAAGGGGTTACCTCCTATGAAAAGTATTTTTTCAAAATTTTCCCATTAACAGGAAAAGAATCCTTTTTGCCTGATAGATCTTGCAATAAGAATGTTGATGGGCCTATTTCTTCTATTATTTGAAATGGACCTAGCTAGAGTTTTTGAAGCTTCGTGTGTTTACCTTTTTCCTCATGCTTTTTGTCCCATTTCAATACCAGATCACCAATTTGAAATTTTTTTGGAGTAACAGAAGTTGAATCAAATGAGACTTTTACTATCTGTTGGTGATGTGCATGATTCTATTTAGCCTTTTCTCTTTCTTCTTAAAACTTAAGAATTTGACATTGTCTAAGTTGTAAAGAAGAATCAAGAGATTCATCAATAAATTGTACTAAGCAAAGAGAGGGAATAACTATGTTGGTGGGAAGTACAACTTATTTTCCATAGACAAGATTAAATGGAGAAGTTCCAAAAGAAGCTTTTTGAGTTATTTGATCTGCCCAAAGAGAAAATATTAATGACTTATGCCAATTTCGTTGGTTTCGATCAACAGTTCTTTTGATTATTATAATCAAATTCTTGTTTGTAGATTCTGTTAAACCATTTCCTTGTGGGTAATAATTTGGAAAATACTTAAGTTTAAAACCTATTTTAATTGAAAATTCCATCATATCAGTTCCTGAGAAGTAAGATGCATTATCAAACATTAAATCAGTAGGTATGCCAAACCTAGTTGTGATATTTTTGTCGGTGAAATCAATGATATTCTCAGAGTTGGCTATTTTTAGTGGAATTGCTTCCACTCATTTAGAAAAGTAATTTGTAGATGTGAGAATATATCTGTGATGTTTGGAAGAGTTAGGAATGATCTAAACACTTATATCTAATCCCCATTGTTCAAATGGTTGTTCGATATTAACTCGTTGTAATGGGAATGTTGCCTTCCTTTGTCTTCCAGATGCACTTTGACACACTCTGCATTTTCTTGCATATTCATGAGCATCCTTGAAAAGTGTAGGCCAATAGTAACCTTCATGCAGGATTTTGTGTGTTGTCGTATTTCCTCCAAAATTTCCTCTAGCTGGTCCATCATGGAGTTCTTACAAGGCTTTCTCTGCTTCAAATTTTTCTAAACATCTAAAAGTACATAATCAAAATTTCTACTAAATAACACATCGTTGATTAATTCATATTGTTTGGCCTTTAATATTAAAGCTTGTTTTTTTTTGTGACTGAGTTGATTTGAAGCATATCCATTCTTCAAATAGAATATAATATCAATGTATTGATAATGTGCATCGTTGAGGCTTATCTCTGATATTTGCACATTTTTACCTGAATCTTCCTCTGATGATAGATGTGATGCTCCTGTAAGAATTCTGTAAAAACCTCAACCTCTAACCATTTTAGAGGGTCTAATTTCCACATCATATTATTTTAAAGCAGTAACCCAGTTAGACCTTTTTTCTCCTAATTCTCTTTGCATCAAGAGTTGTCTTACTGTAGACAATCGAACTATGATTTTAGTGTGAGTTTTTAGGAGAAAAGGTCTGAAATTCTTTATAGCTTTAAAGACAACAAATGATTTTTTTTTAACGGATGTGTAATTTAGTTCTGCACCTTGTAACTTGGAATGAAAAAATGATATTGGTGCTTCAATTTGTTGGTCATTCAGCTGTGTTAAAACAACAACATATGATGTATCTGATGAAAAAGTGTATAATGTAAAAGGATTAAGAAAATTAGGGGTAGTCGGGAATGGAGCATTCACAATTGATTGTTTAATTGAATCAAATGCTCCTCTTTCATCATGTCCCCATTTAAAGACATAATTTTTCTTAATCATGTTCTGTAAAGGTAAAATAATTTGCAAAAAGTCAGGGACGAACTTTTTAACAAAATTAATTTACCCAAGAAACGACTGCATAGCTTTCTTGTTATGAGGGAAAGGAATTCGTTTAATTTCTTCAATTATTTCAGGATCAATATAGATACCTCTTTTTGACACAATGAATCCTAAAAGTTTTCCTTCATTTAATGCAAAAAATTATTTATTTGGATTCAATGAGATGCCATACCTTTTGCATCGCTTAAAGACTTGTTTTAGTTCATTCACATGATTGGTTACTTTTTCTATAATGTCATCTAATTAAATAACCACTATTTTATTTATGAGTCCCCTAAAAGTTGTGTCCATAGCTCTTTAAAAAGTTTCACTGGCATTAATTAATCCAAATGGCATCTTTTGATAGGCATAAGTTCCCCACTTAGTTTTGAACGTAGTTTTCAATCTATCATCTAGATGTACGATAATTTGGTTATATCTCGAGAATCCACCTAGAAAAGACATAAGTTCAGAACTAGTTACTGTCTGTAGTACTTATTCCATTGTTGGTAATGGAAAGTTGTCTTTCTGACAAGATTTGTTTAAATTCCTAAAATCAATGAAAATTCTTATATCGCCATTCTTCTTCCTGACATGTACCAAATTTGATACCCATTTAGAATGTCTGACTGGAAATATGATTTTTTCCTTGAGGAGTTCATTCAATTCTGTTTTAATTCGATTCTCCAGATTTGGTTGAATCTTCCTCAATTTCTGTTATATAATCTTTTCTTCTGAGATCATAGGAATTGTGTGTTGAATCATAGAAGTTTCATATGTTTTAAGATATGTATAATCCCAAGAAAACACACTTTTTTACATTATAAACAATCTGACAAATGATAATCTTTCTTCAGAAGATAGACCAAGACCTAGATTCACTAACTCAAATTTTAATGTAGAGATTTGTGTTTTTGAGTTAGTCACTCTTTTAAACCTGTCTTTTAGATCATATATCTTGATAACATATTTAGGAATAGGATTTTCATCTTGTTATTTTTTAATCTGAATGTCATGTTCATTTTCATCCAAAATTTGACTATCATAAGATCCTTCAGATGTTAAAAAAATCTATGATATCTGAATCACTATTGAATACTCTCCAATTGGTAATATTATCATGAATAGATGGTCTAAAAATAAATTCAATAGAAAATCTATCAGGACTAAATTCTTGGGATGGGATTAACTTTTATGCTACATTAGCCAGTAGATTTGCATTATAATTCTGCATTCTAGGTACAGAAGACATATTGAAGGCTAAGAAATGAGTGGTTAATTCTTGGACTAATGATTGGTAATGCTTTAAGTATCTAGAATTACAATGAATGGTATCTCTTACCTGTCTAACTATGATTTCTGAATCTCCTAGAACTTTCAGATATTTGATATTAAGATCAATGGCTTTTAACAAGCCTTGAAATAATGCTTCGTATTCAGCTATATTTTTTGTACAATCAGATTCTAATCTGCATGATAACATGGTCTTTTCACCTTTTCAGTTTATTAAAATACAACCGGCGCCTGCACCATCTTCGGATTTAGAACCGTCAAATAAAGAGTCCAAAACAAAGAATTAACTACTTTTCTATTTGCAAAATTTATACATTTGGAATTATCTGGCTAGGAAAAATTCTCAATCTGAGAAGAAACTGCGTTATCAAAGAAAGGTGATGGTTGAGCATTGAAATTTCCCAAAAATGACCCTACTAAGTAGTTCCCAATAATGTTGTTATTGAATGCTACGGGCTCATTTACTCATTCAAGATCAGTGACTGTATGCTTCCTGAAATTTTCAAGGTCTACTCGAATTTGATTTTTCTTTCCATTATATGGTAACCACATATGCGACCAGTCTGTTGCAAAATAACCATGAATTTTTCTAGACCAATCTCAGCTTAAAACTAAGCCATAAAATTCAGGAGTATCAGCCACCAATATATCAATTATTTGAGCAACTTTTAGATTTTATGACAATTTGATGGAAACATAATTTATTTCTCCTACCACCTCTACTCTAGTTCTATCAAGTTGTACTATATGAACAGGTGAACTCTGAGGAGTTATGTTCAACTTAGCACAAATTGATTTTGGGATTATATTAGAGGAAGCCCCTGAGTCTATTAAATATTTATGAATTTTTTTGTTTTAAATCTCATAGGTTAATATAAATGGAGGAGTATGAGAGATGGATTCATCATCTATCATAATCAAGTCTATGGCATCAATTTTCATTGAAGGAGAAGGTGGCTTACCCATTTCATTAGCATATTGTACTATTACTGGAGTAGGTAAGTTTGAATCGGGAATGACATTTAAGTCTCTAAGTAATATTCTATGTTGCTAATTTAATTTAGTAAGCTCATGGATTGAAATTTTGGCCCTGGTTTTCTTCATATCTTCAACTACATTATCCTCAATGGTGTCTGAGACAACCATTGCCTTAGATGTAGGTGGAGTATCTGAAGTAACGGGGCTTGTTTGTGTATCCTTTGAATTAGACATTTTGCTTACCGATTTGCCTTTAGCAGGAGTTGAAATCTTTTGCTGTTGATTTGGTTGTGTTGGTTCAGTAGTCTTTTTTATCCTTGTGCTCACAGGTAAAGCTTCATGTTGTTATTCATTTGGTAGGATCATATCCCACGTTCCATTTAGTTCAACTTCTTCTTCTTCGTCATCTTATTCTTCCTCTATTTGTTCTTCCTCTATATATTGATCAGCTTCAATATTAGATATGATATTTGGAGGTTGAGTATTAGAGGATTGACCTTTATTAAAGTTTCTGAAAGTATTTTTTGAGGTAGCATTTTCAACAACTTGTTTCTTGATATTTGCCATTTCATTTATCATAGTTTTCAAAATATTTTGAAGACCTTCTACATCGAAAGGATCTTTTTGCGCCTTCTTTTTAGAATCATATTTGAAAGACACCTTCTTTGATTTTCGATCTTCTTGAGAATTATTTTTCTCAAGAGCGGTTATGTGTTTCTCTATAGATAGATATTCTTTCATATTTTCTGCAAGTGTTGCCAGTTTTGATATATCAACAAAAATAGCTATATTAGATGGAAGAGATTAATTAAGTAATTTATTAAATCTTGAATTGAAATTATTATCTTCTCACCTGTTTTAGCTTTTAGATTTGACAAATCATTGATGAGCATAGCAGTGGTACTATCATCCCGAAACTTAGCTAGAAATTGTTCTTCGAACATATTCCAACTAGTTATAGAGTGGGCAGGCAGTGAAAAATACCAAGATCCTACAGATCCTTTATAGTATATGGAAATAATCTTACAACATAATCTTATTCAACTAATCCATTTAGATTGACATCTAACATAAAATTTTGAATGTGTTCTTCTGCCAAAAGACCATCATCAGGATTAAATTTAGGTAGCCATCTTTCAAGATTTTTTGGAAGAGAATGAAGAGGAGCGGGCATGTTTAAAGCCCCTGGATTTCTCCACGGGTTTACATTTGGTGGAGGAGATTGACCTGCCATTGGATTTTGGATAGGTTGATTGGGTGGATTTTGGGTTGAAAAAGAGGCAGACTGAGTGCTAGGACTAGTTGAAGGGATAGTAGTTTGAGTACTGTAACTAGTCAAAGTAACACTGATTGTTGGAATGGAAGTTGTGGAAATGAGCAGAGGTAATGGATGTGAATGGGATAAGATCTCGCTTGCGATTGACTCTGATTGGGTCCTCTTTAGTCTATTTCGAGTACTATCGATGCGAAATTAAAAAGGAAGAATTCATGTCTTTTGAATTTCTGATCAAGTTAATATTCTTTGAGGTTGTAAAGAAGACGAAATATTGATATCCGATATTTGAGAAGATCCAGGCTTTTCAATAGAAATAGATACTCTCTATAACTTTTCTATCAAAGACTGAACTTCTGGGGAAGCTTGATCGGAATCACTAGGACACTTAGGAGAAGGATGATCAACTTCAGATTTTGAAGATGGGGACCTATATAATTTTCTGGAAGTTGATGGGGATCTAGAGGGAGAGTGTTGTGAAACCAACTCCAAAAATAGAAGAAAAGAGATATCAACACCTTAGAAATAATCCACTTCGAGGGGGAAACCTCCAATACATTACATGAATGAAAATTTCTTGGATGATTGAAATTACAAAACCTCCTTTCTATATATAGGAGTCCATAGGGCCACAATGTAATCTTAGTGGGGCCACAATGTAATCCTAGCCGACCTAAAAATAATAATTTAAGGGCACAATAATAACAATATGGGGGTTACAGGGGTACAATAATAACAATAAGGGGGTTACACTAACAACAATAAGGGACTATACTAGTAATATAGGGGCCTAACATGCCCCTATCCTTCAAAAAGGTGTTGTCCTCAATGCTTGAGTAGCTCTGGGTGATTTTGTATAAAATTCTCATCCTCCCATGTAGAATCTTTAGTGGGTAAGTTCTTCCACTTGATGAGATACTCTGAAATTAATCGATTATGTAGTTGTCGAGTTCTTGTTTCTGTGACCGCTTTAGGTTCCAATATGATTTTTCCTTCATCATCAAGTTCTGGAAATATTCTTTGAAATGGAATATTTTCACCTATAACCTTCTTCAAGCATGAAACATGGGAAATTGGATGCACTCATGAAGAATCAAGAAGCTCCAATTTGTAAGCCATGGTACCAATATTTTGCAACACCTTGTAAGGACCATAGTACTTTGACGATAATTTATTATCCTTCTTAGCTTGCTTGAGGGAAATTTGTTTCTATGGTTGTAGCCGTAGAAATACCCAGTCTCCTACATAAAAACTTCTCTCGCTGCGTGTTGATCTGCCTGTTGTTTCATTCGATTTTGTGCCAAATTCAGGTTATCCTTTAAGAGATGGAGAACTTCTTGTTGATGCTCGATGTGATATTCCACTGCTTGAACCTTCAAATTTTCTCTTAAAGATGATGTGATGGACGGTGGATGATATCCATAAAGTGCCATAAATGGGGTTGTTTTTGCTATAGTATGGAAGGAAGTGTTATACCACCATTCAGTGAGAGGTAACCACTTGACCCATTGTGTTTGTTTATTAGATAAAAAAAAACGAATATATCCTTCCAAAAATTTATTTACTATCTCAGTTTGACCATCGGATTAAGGATGATAAGATGAGCTATGAGCTAATTGAGTACCCAAACAAGAAAATAACTTCATCCAAAAATTTGCAGTAAAAATGGGAACTTTGTCACTCACAATAACCCTTGGGTTTCCATGTAGCTTTTGAATTGTGTCCATAAATGTAGTAGCAACTGTACTTGCTTTAAATGGATGAGATAATGCAAAAAAGTGTGCATACTTGGTAAGTCTATAAACTATCACCATGATGACACTCTTTCCTTCAGACTTAGGTAAAATTGTGATAAAATCCATAGAAATCCCCTCCCAACGTTGACTTGGAATGGATAAAGGTTGTAGAAGTCCTGGGGTCTTAATTGTCTCAACTTTATTCTGCTAGAAAACCAGACATTCCGCCACAAACTTTTGAATATCAGATTTAAGGCCATCCCAAAAAAAATCTTTCTTCACCCTATGGTAAGGTTTTAAAAATCCTGAGTGTCCTCCTAAAGGAGAAGTGTGTAATTCCAGAAGAATATTTTTTTTAGATGGGAATTCTTACAAAGATATAAGCGATATTTGTACCATAAAGAATAATTTTTCCAACTAAATGTATCATATGTACTAGGATCTTGCTGCAAATTTTGAATGAGTTTCCATACATCTTTGTCCTTCTTCCATTCATCTCTTGCTTCGGTTATCCAATCTGGTTGGATAATAGAAATGGCACAAAGCAATGCTTCCACCTCTTCATTCTTTCTTGAGAGTGCATCTGCAATAACATTAAGCTTTCCTTTTTTGTAGATTATTTCAAAGTCATAACCCAACATATTTGTGACCCATTTTTGCTACTCTTCGGAAGATAGTCTTTGTTCCAAAAAGTGTTTAAGACTATCATGATCAGTTGTTACCTTGAAGTGTCTTCCCATTAGGTAAGTTCTCCATTTCTTTAGTGCATGCAGTATTGCTAATATTTCCTTCTCATAAATAGGTTTATGTAAATACTTTCCTTTGATTGGATGACTTTCAAAAGCAATGGGTCTTCCTTCTTGCATTAAAACAACACCAATTCCATTTCCTAAGGCATCACATTCCACAATAAAGGTTTTTGTGAAATCTGGCGTAGCTAAGACCGGTGCTATGCACATTGATTCTTTAAGATGTTCAAAGGCCTTAGTTGCTTCAGGAGTCCATGAAAATTCATCTTTCTTCAATAGTGTTGTTAGAGGTGCTGCTATTCTCCCATAATTCTTAACAAACTTACTGATAATACCAATTCTTGCTTAGAAATCCTCGCTTGCTTTATGGTTGTGGCGACTTTCCATTCTTTAATGGCTTTAATTTTGTTAGGGTCTACCTTAACACCCTCGTGAGATACAATATGACCCAGATATTCCACCTCTTGTACTCCAAAGAAACATTTGGATGTTTTTGCATATAATTGTTTCTCCTGCAATAGTTTGAGCACCCCGTCAACATGTTGAACATGATCCTTCCAAGACCTACTGTAGATTAGTATATCATCAAAAAATACTAGCACAAATTTTCTAAGGAAGGGTTTGAAAATGGAATTCATCAACCCTTGAAATGTAGAAGATGCATTAGTAAGGCCAAAAGGCATGACCAAAAATTCATAATGACCCTCATGAGTTCGAAATGTTGTTTTCGGAATATCTTCAGTCTTCATTCTAATTTGATGATATCCTAAACAAAGATCCAACTTGGTAAAATAAATTGCTCCATGTAATTCATCCAATAATTCATCAATCATAGGAATGGGAAATTTATCTTTAATGGTGAGCTTATTGAGCTCCCTATAATCCGTACACATGCACCATGATCCATCCTTCTTGTGTACCAATACTACAGGAGCAGAGAAAGAACTTTGACTAGGTTGAATTATACCCGCCTCTAACATTTCTGCAATCATACGTTCAATTTCGCTCTTTTGGACATAAGAATATCTATAAGGCCTGATGTTTGGAGGAACACTTCCTGGAATCAAATGAATAGCATGATCATGATCACGAATAGGTGGGAGTCCTTTGGGAGTTTCAAACTCCTTGGAATGATTGTCCAAGACTTGTTGGAGATCTGCAGAAATAGATGATTTTGATGTCGGAACTTCTAGTGAGCATAATTGTGAAATTACGCCTCGTTGTTCTTTATTTAGAAGATTTTTCATGACATTAGAGCTTATTATCCTTCCCGGCTTCCCTTCAATACCCCGTAATTCGACTTCCTTTCCTTCTGAAAAAAATTTCTTGAAAATTTCTTGAAAATTAAAAGCTACCGTCCCCAAAGATTGTAACCATTGTACTCCTAGTACAACATCAGCACCTCCCATAGGAATGGAAATCATTGGACTATTCAATAGATATTCCCCCATGGTTAGCTTAATATTATGGCATTTTCCAGAGCAATTTATAGTTCCTCCATTTGCAACCATCACTTGACATTCTGGTGCTGGGTATAGGAAACAATTTAATTCCTTGGCTACCTTACAATGAAAAAAATTATGGGTGCTACCTGAATCAATCAACACTATTACCTTTTTCTTCTTGATTTGTCCTTTTATCTTGAGAGTTTGAGGAGTGGTAATTCCTGCCAGTGCATTACACGATATGGTCGGATTCATTTCTTCCTCTTCTAGGGCTGGTTCCTGGTGTATATCCTCTTCTTGTTCATTTTCTTTTTCCTCTTCACAATCTATGTAAAATAATTTCTTCTCAGCACACTTATGACCTTTAGTGTATTTGCTATCACAACTGTAGCAAAGCCCCTTTGCTCTTTTTTCTTCCAATTGTTGTGGTGTCAACCTTGTAGGTTGTGGAAATCTAGGCGTAGCAACACTTCCTTCTTTATAGAAGTGAGTGGTAGGCTTCCTTGTCGCCATAATTTTACATTCAATTTTTTTTGCCAACCTGAATGCCTTCTCTAATGAATCAGGTTCCAAAACGCGAACTTCATGTTGGATGTTATCCTTTAAAGTACCTATGAAGAGATCAATCTTGTGTTCCTCTGGAATATCAGTTACCCTTATATTCAATTTTTGGAAGTCCTCAATGTGCTCCCCCATTAAACCCTTTTGTTTGAGATTTATCAATTGGCTAAAGAAGTTGTTGCTCTTTGTATCCTCATAATGTGCTATCATTTCCTCTGTAAAAATTGACCAAGTGACAATTTTTTTACGGGAGCAAAGCCATCGATACCATACAAATGTATTTTGTTCTAAATGTAAAGTTGCAATGCGTACCTTTTGTGTGTTTTGCACGTTATGGAGATCAAAATATTGCTCCATCTATAGTATCCATGTTACAGGATACTTTCCATCAAACTTCCTCATATCCATTTTTGGAATATGGTGGTTCTTCCCGCCAACATTAGAGTTTATGAAATCAAGATTAAAATTTATTTTGTTCTCATCTGAGTTTCCTCTACTATCTTTTCACCATTAGGAAACATTTCTTGTATCAAATTTTCCAAACCTTCAATGTCGACTTTTAGATCATTCTTCATGTTTTCCATGTTGTCTTTCATTTTTTCATCGATCTTAGCTTCCATGTCATCCATCTTAGCTTCCATGACCACTTCCATGCCATCCATCTTAGCTTCCAAACCATTCATCTTAGCTTCCACGCCTTTCTTCAAACCATCCATATTAGTTTCCATGCCTTTCTTCCAAACTTCCATTTCCTTTTTTGTTGCTCTTTTCGATAGCGAAATTTGGTTCACTTTCTCTTGTAATTTTGATATCTCATGTTGTGTTTCTTTATCTTCATGAGTCATAGTAGAGCCTTCTGAAGGCTTAATGAGTGTAGAATTCTTTTTAGGGGGAATTTTAGAACCCAATAATTATATCTATTCTTCAATATGCACTTGGAATAAATTCAAACTAATTTTTTTTGAAACGAGACTTATGTAATTCGAAAAAAATGCACACCTTTTTCTTGCTTTTGAGGACCTCGATATTGAAACTGAATTATCTCTATGATTTCGTACCTTAAATATCTCAAATTTGGCCCTAAGGTATCCCTCTTAATCCTCTTTCGAATGCCACAGGTCTAACCTAATTTGGATTCTTCAAGACATATTTATTTCCAATCTCCCACAATGACCTAATTATGGACTGGTTCAGTAGAGCGAGCTTGTACGACTTGTCACATGTCACCGTTTGCTCCTTTTGCCCCTAAATTAATAGAAAGGAAACTAAATTCCATGTACTTCTAGCCACTTTTTACAGAATTCCAATCTGATGCTCAGAGAGAGAGTTATGAATATTTTCCCATGATCACCTCTTTGAGATGAAATTCAGGAGCCTGAAAAAGACCTAACTTCCATAGATCATATCTCCGAGAATATTGCGAACCAAGCTCTAAAATTTTGTGAAAATTTTCCTCATGATTTTAGTTTTGTGCTCTAAATATTTTAGCTTATGACCCTTCGTAGAAAACAAATTATAGCGAAAATTTCACGATGACCTGTTTAGGTTAAATTGAGGAGACTGCAAAAAGTCCTAACTTCCATAGATCATATCTCTGAAAATATTGTGAACCAAGCTCTGAAATTGTGTGACAATGTTCCCTAAGATTTTGGCTTCGTACTCTATAAATTTCAGCTTCTGAACCTTCGTAGAAAATTTTTTATAGCGAACATTCCACGATCACCTGTTAGGAGTAGTGAAACCCTAGAATCCAAAGCTCTGATACCAAATGTTGTGAAACTAGCTCCAAAAATAGAAGAAAAGAGATATCAATGCCTTAGAAATAAGACACTTCGAGGGGTCAACCTCCAATACATTACATGAATTAAAAATTCTTGGATGATTGAAATTACAAAACCTCCTTTCTATATATAGGAGTCCACAGGGCCACAATGTAATCCTAGCCGACCTAACAATAATAATTTAAGGGCACAATAATAAAAATATGGGGGTTACAAGGGTACAATAATAACAATAAGGGGGTTACACTAACAACAATAATTGACTATACTAGTAATATAGGGACCTAACAGAGAGAAACTCTTCAATTGAAATTTAGATAGATTATATCTTTCTTCCATTCACAGGGGTTCAAGCCCCCCTTCTAGCACTAGAATTTTGAGGCCTCAAAATTCCACTGCCGAACATGGGGGAAAAACACCCTGTCTGGACCTTAAAGCAACCCTTTTTCCGTTTGTTGTAGTGGCTCCGATTGGGGGTAATGCGAAAAGTTTCCCAATAAGGATGATTTTGAGGGTGTGTGATTATTTGACATGCAACTGGAAAATTATTTTAATCTATCTCATGCATCTATCTAAACTATTTACTCTACTATGTACCCAGGTTTTTTCTTCCTTTATGCGATCTGAAAAAATATCCTTCAATTGTTAGTAATATAGTTCATTTAACAATTGAAAGAGATGAAAATTATCTAAGATGATTCT
This sequence comes from Pinus albicaulis, assembly GCA_034641835.2. Classification (NCBI taxonomy): domain Eukaryota; kingdom Viridiplantae; phylum Streptophyta; class Pinopsida; order Pinales; family Pinaceae; genus Pinus; species Pinus albicaulis. Next base: position 36,534,633 of record MU968551.1, read on the forward strand.
TCTAACAAAATGGTTTGAATAGAAGAATTGTGAACATTATATCACATTCATATATGTGATTATACATTCAATAAGAAAATACAGATAGATATTAGAACATGAGTGCATGTAACGTTCATCTATAATAACTTTTCAAATATATAATGGAATAAAAAATTACTATCAATCTATAAAGTAAGACTTAATACAAGTGAATAAAAGTACCATATGTATGAAGTTCTACTCATGTAAACTGATAGTAATTGATCTAATCCTTCTCACTTTCAAGAAATTTAAAGAGTACAGTAGTGCAACATCAGTTAAACAACTTTAACTGTCAAAAGATAACAGATGTGTTCCAATAATTCATCAAAGCATTCACAAAATTACAATAGTAAATTATTTGCAAATGTTTTTGACAAATTTATGGACCCTTCTCTAAATGCATGAGAGGGGTTTAAATACTTAAATAAATATGTTCTCAAATATATTATTACAAAAATATAGAGGAGGTTTCAAACAACCATCCTCGTAAGATTAACTTAAACTACAATCTAGGAAAACAAAAAAACAATTTTGATTTATGAATTTTGCCCTTTCTTCTGGATTTGGTCACGAAGTTGACATACCTATCATAGGCTTGAGCTGAGCTGGCTGTGAAATCCTCAATCTAACCTGTCCATGAATACTGCGTTTGAAAGTACTGGCTATAATCTTTTTGTTGAATCTATTGAGGACTGCAAAATCTAATACTGATGATAAGGTTTGATCAGAAAATTCCAATAATTTTCTTGATCAAACATATTTACCTTTTTAATTACTTCATCCTGTGTGTCTTCCTTTTTCTTCCGCTGTGTTTCTAGCTATTTTATTTCTGAGAGAACTTCATACGTGTACTTTTTGAGAATTTCTACTTTCACCAGTTGTTCACATGCAGATTCACTAATTTCATTTGGTAATTTTGATGTCTTCGTTGTTGCTTTCTCTACCTGCTTGATTTGTGCTTCGCAATGTTTGAATAGGATCTCCTTATGAAACTTATTTGCCTGAGGTAGATCAACTTCCTTTCCTAAGTCTGATGTTTTCCATTGAATTTGTTCATTGATTTTCTTTTCGATTCTTTCAAATTCAAGTTTCTAGATAGCTATTTGTTGGATCAATATTTTATTTCAATCATAGAATGTTGATGACAAAATACTTCTTGTTCTTTCTTTAACTTAGCATTTACGTACAATTATTCTTTTATAAATTTCTCTAGTTGCGATTGGCTCTGTAACCTGGTCATTGCTGCTTCCAATTGTGCTTGTTTCTCATTGATTTCTGCTTGATGCTGCAATTAAGACACTTGAAATCCTTTTGAAATTGGGCCATATTTGCTTTGATTTTCTCACTGGAGTTGGATTTTTCTTCATTTAACAACCTCTCTATTTTTTTTACTCTGGCTTCCTTTTGCCTCAACAACACTCTAACCTCAGTAGCTTTATTAATAGTGGCAGTAGCATATGCCCCTGCATACTGTGATAATTTAGTTAGATGTTCTGTAGTATCATCTAAGGAATCCTTCCATAAAATGTCAATAGATTCATTCGTGAGGTTTAAGATTGTTTCATCAGTTCTTCTCCTTTTATTTCTCTTGACTACAGCTTTATAGCTAGGACTGTAGAACATGTCCATTGAAGGAATTTCTTCAACTTGTAAAACTATTTGTTCTGTAGGGTAGCCGGTATGATTTCTTGATCATGAGTCTCTGGAACTTGTCGTAGTGCATTAACAGTTTCCACTATCTTATGGGAATGTTCATGTGCTTGAAAACTAATTACTTGATGAGTATTGGGATTAGCTTTAGGAGTTTTTATTGCTTCATAAAACTCCTCCCATTCACTACTAAAATTATTTGTTTCTGACTTTTCATACTAATCTAGTGTGTCATGACTGTGCTGAAAGTTTTGAGAAGTTGACTCTGTTCCATTACTTTCTTTTCGCTCCTGCATCTCTATCTCTTGGATTACCTGATCAATTATCTTTTCTGGGCTATCCTTTCCAGATTCGATTTCATTTTCAGAGTGATCCGAATTGTGAGATTCATGCTCTGATTGACCTAATTCATCCTCAGACATGTCATTCGCTTCATTATCCAAGCTGATACTTGGAGTAGGTCTGTTGACATCTTAAACAGTTAAAAATTAGAGAGGAACTCTCTCCAGTCTCTTAATTCTATATATTTGGAATGCTTCCAAATCATCTTGGCTCAGTTGGCTCAATGAAAACTTGATTATATCTGAAAAATTTTCCATATCTTTTAAGAGATCATCAAATCCATCTATTTCCTTTACAAAAGGCTTCATTTTGAGCTTTGTAGTGTAATTTTTAATTGCATAATTTGGATCGTATAGCCTCTTTGGCATTACTGAAAATTTCAATAGATTAATATTGGAAACCTCATTCTAGGTATGGCCAATATCATAAAGTGCAAAAGTGCTGCATTGTATGGGGAAATTAGGCCAAACAACCTTCTTCACATCTTTCAGCTGTTTAGTGATACTATTAACAAGATGGTAAGCTATCTCTTGTGCAAGAAATTTATCAGGAACATAATATGGTAGGATGTGAGGAGAAGCATAACTTCCAAATACTCTCACATACGTAAAATTATTCTCTGCAAACCAACTAGCCACAGAGAGAATATCTGCGCTAGCCTCTTCAAAAACCTGAGGGGCCTTCTTATTGAATATCATTTGGTACATAGGCAACATTACTCCATAACAAATTTTATAAAATTTTAGGTCGAAGTATGAATCCAAAAGTGCTCTATGGTAGATGTGGATTGGGGTAGGGTCTTAGGTAGTCCATTTCCATCCCATGGTAGGAAAACTAGAAGAAAAGAAGATTGCGTCCATGACATAGGAAGACATACAAAAGGGTGGTATTTCTCTAGATGAAACACTCCTTTTATTCATATACTCTGTGTTGTGTTTGGATAAACTATGAGATAGGATATTTTCCCAATTCAGAGTAGGAATTGATGATTGCGTCAATCAATGGAACCCAATCTACTGAAAACCTAGTGGTATCAGGTTTGGAAAATAATATACACACCATATCGGTAGCATAACAATAAGGGTAAGGAATTTGGGCAATAGAGTACGTACTGAATTTATCTCGTTTCAACTTTCCCTAGTCTTCCTTCCATTCTTTTATGAATTTTGTTAAATCCAGGTTGTTTTCTTTAAATCTTTGCACAATAGCTTTATCATAAATTTTTTGTGAGTCTAGTAAGTGGGACATTGCTTTCAAATCATCTACCCTGAAAGAACCAATATTCTTTCTTCTTGAATCCTTAAAAGTTCTTTCTTTCAAATTTAAGTGCTTAATTGCCCACTTAATCATATCTTTGTAAGGGAGAAATTTTGGCCTTGTGGCTATCTTGTGGATGAATGAACATGCAACGTAGAAATTAGTTGGGTCTGAAGAAACAGTTAAATTTGTTGAAGAAACTTTATCTATCACTATTGGCTTTTCATTTTCGAAAAACTGATACATTGCTTCCCATGAAAAACTACCACATTCATTGTTGCAGGTGGTATCTGAAAATAAGCGGCAATGTTTGAATCTTTAGTAGATGATATTTGAGCAATAGATTTTCCTTTCTTGTTCATCTCTTTCTTCTTCGTTCTGTTAGTTGGTTTCTTGATTTCAAGTATACAGAACAACCATTATAAATGTATGGAACAACGAGATAAATTCATCATTAATTTATTTCAAAATATGCAAAAATAGATATGGATCTTATCAAATATTATATCAACCATTGATAATCATTTCAAAATCAAATCTCTTACACCTTCACATGAAATATCTATCAATCAACTTTAAGCCATTAGATCTCGAATTTCAGTTTGATATGACATAAGTCATTTCGCATGCTTGAGTAACTAAATGTTATTATTTTTCACATCGCAACATATAATTCTTACCATTTGTGATGTTTTCCCATAAATTCAGCGAAATTCGATCTACGTAAATTTCACATCACAACTCTTATGAAATAATGAATTTTTTACGGTTAAGTTATGCGAAATGTGAATTGCGCGTTCAAAAAGTCAAGCAACCACACTTAATAGGACTTTGGAGATTTATTTTTATTTCTTTTTTCGTTCATCGGGTCCACACAGTCACACTTATATCAAATTTCTTTATAATTTGATTTGTTTTTAAATGAGGTGCGATGCAATAAATAAAGTATAAAAATAATTGAAGTTTTTGCAAGTTTTTTAAAACATAACCTCGAAAAAGGTTAAAGCATTTTCGCAGCCCGTGTAACTTAGATGATTGTAAGGATTTTTAAGTTGTAAACTATGTGTTTGTGATGCGCTAAAGGAATAAATCCAAAAACTCAAAATAAAACTTTTATTCCCTAATTTTATTTTATTTTCGAAGCTAAAAATAAATTTCTTATTTATTTCTAAAGGGTCCCCATTTATTAAAATAAATGGGGGGTGTTGTATAGCACAACAGTAGGTTTCCTACATGAAACTAGACATCCATTGGATTTCCCATGATCCTTGCACAATTTTGGAAGGCTGAAATTCCTATAGAATAGGGATTGCATTCCACATGAATTGCACAAGCAATGCAAGCTGATTAGAGGCTGAGAATTAGCTAAGTGTTGGTCGATTTTCTTTGGGTCAGTGTGAGACAGTTGTGAGAGTGCAAGAGACTCTTGTGAGAATAGTGAATTGTAATTGTCTCATGATTCCATGGTGAATATAAAATATTATATAGAGGGGTTTTGAGCAGCAAGCTTTCCCCTGGAAAATATATGTGTTGCGGTTTGATTTGATTCTTTCTTTACTTGTTGTGATTAGGGATCATGTTTATTTTCCACAATTGATTTCTAGAAGGATTCATTATCTAGCTTTAGTACATTGCTTGATCGGATTGAATCCATTGATATACATATGTTTGTATAATTTCTACAGTATCATTATTTTTGTTTTACATTTACTTTTTGAAAAAAGATAACAATATATATATGTGTGTGTGTGTGTGTGTGTGTATGTAAAAATAAAAAATTAAAAAATTAAAAGCAATATAAAAAAAATATGTTATAAAAAAAATGATGAAAAAAAAGAAAAAAACATTGAGAAAACCACAATCCTAAGGAAAATTGCACGCTAGCTTAAATGTCGCATGACATGCTTAATTAATTGTCTTGATTAGTTTAAGCTTAAATTAAGAAATTGATTAAACCTTGTAATAAATTTGATTTGATTTTATGTTTGTTTTGTCATTTGTATAAACTTGGGTACATATATCAACCAGCGTGATCTCACTTACTACCCACCTCCTCCTCCAAAAATTTCCATCTCCCACTCCCGCCAAAATTTATTGGTCATTCCACTTCTACCAATTGTATTCTTTTCATTTTTCAAGAGGATTTACTGCTATCCACACGTTCAAAAATCCATGACTGTTGCCATCATAAATGACCTGCTCCCATAACAAGTATTCTTAAATGGTAAATCCTCCCATTTTAAAAATAAAGACATTTTAGCCACTATTTCCCTCTATCCATTTTTTTCATGTGGAACTGTACATCCAGACTCAGTGCAACCAGACAACCCAATCAACATCAAACCACTTCTTCAACACACAACAATCTGTTGATTTTCGGTAATTATCATCCTTTCCTTGTATACCTTAAAAAATTTATTTATTTAAAGGAAAATAAAAAATGGTGGAAGAAAATACCATGATTCCTCTAGTAAGAGACTTAGATCATCTTCAATTAGTCTATCAATTACAAAAGATCTATGTGATCTCGTGCTGAAAATAATGCTCAAAATTGAAATTTTTTTGTCAAAAATGATTTTTTTTGTAGTATGGAACCTAAAAAACTGTGTATATCTCATCATTCTAAATCTGGCACAATTTTTTTCGTGAAAAATTGACACTGTATGCTCCCGGAAATGAGTTTTGATCGATTTGGAAAACAATGAAAATTTTGTGCAGGGATGCCCAGTCAACAGTACGTACTGCTGACGTGGCATGCTAACTAGATCGTTGACCGTTCACTATACTTTAGTGGGCTAATCAGAACACACCACTTGTCATTTCCATATTGATTGAATTTGAGGCTATTTTATTGGTTTATTGACAAGACAATGAGAGGTTTCCACATGGCCCAATAGGAGGCCACCACGTGGCTCCTCCCAGTTGGATAAAATTTTCGCAAGGGTCAAGGTGAGCTCGGTAGGGTTTGAAACCATGACCTCCCACCAACAAACTGCATGATTTTCCATTACATCAAATTTTAGTTGTTAAAATATGTATGTTTAAAACCTTATTTAAATGTTAATGCCGCCAAATTTTTTATATATTAAAATTATTCGGCCATAGCATATGACTCTAAAATTTTGTTTTTAGGCCACATTGGGAATTTAGACCATCCCATAAAACCATAATTGTGTCAATTTGTTGCTCCGTTAGTGAAACATGGGGCGAAATTGTAGGACATTTGGCCGAACTTGGCGTATTTGTGGGTCAACTAGCAGCAAAACTTGGGAAGGTCATAAATTTCTCAATTTTTATGCTTTTTTGGAGTAAAAAGAGAATATACAAGGGTTTTTTATAGATATGAAGTTGTTCGAGCAAGTATTTAAGCCATTTGAGTAATGTAAATGTATGCAAACACCATTTCTTGAGAATAATGAAAGAGGCCCAACCATTGGAAGCTGGACCAAGAGATGTAGCCCGGGAAGGGTGAACTCCTTCATCAATTTTTGCTATGTTTTTATTGCTATGGCTTTATTTCTATGTTATTTTCTGCAATTTATGGGTTATATTCATATTTTAATGCGTTTAAGAATTTAACTTAAGAGTCATAAAAACTCATTGTATTCACTTTCAATTTACATAAACCTTAAGAAACTTCATATACACATCACTTTAAAACCCAATGTGAGTTTGATCTATAGGAACTGCACAATCAGATGAAAGATAAAAATTTTGATCCCAGTGATGAATTGAGTATGTGGGACTCCTTCCTTCCTCAATTCATTTTCCCAAAAATTCACCCCTTCCTTGAATTTGTATCCTAGTGCCACTTAACATATATTCCAAGTCAAAAGGTTGTTGTTGCTCAGAATAAGTACATCATATTTACAGTCACCTGCAAATCTATATTCCAAATGCTCCAAATTAAAACCACAGCCCCTATACACCCTTTTTCTGTATATTCTCTCATGGAGAGCTATAATAAATATACCTTTCCCCAAATAGACAATATTTTTGAAATATTTCTACCTAAAAACGTTGAATTGCTAAGGAAAAAACCACCTTACCAATATTCAATCTTTCCAGAGATGACTAAATAAGTAATTTCAATAATTTCCTATTTATTAGGTTATTAGTCTGATCAATGGGTTGATGAGATTATCCTACGATTTCTATCCACATTTTCAAAGCATTTCAAACCCCCCATTACCTTCCATTACAGTGAATTCCTAGTAGAGGATATCCATGATCAATTCATGAAATTTTATACTGAAGGCGACCTCAAACATGCATCAGTTCTTGTATATTTGTGCTTATTTTTTTAGTCATACAGATTTCAGTTTCCATTACAAAATATATATGAAAAGGAAACCCTCAATCTATAATTCATTGGACTTCCTTGGTAAGGAAGAATACCAATGAATTCTCCTTCACTGACTATAAAGAATAGTTTTTGTATACAATTTCTTGTCTACTCAATAGTGATGTTGTTCCTATAATTTCCTTTGAAATTAAAAGAATTCTTTATTGTAGTGAGCAAATGAAGATAAAAGATTGGCATTTATATTAAAACTACACAGAATTGGCTAAGTTTGTGCCTATTAGAATTTTTTCATTAGAGTATATTATGAAGATGATAAACAAGGATGGGATGCACTTTGTGCCAACTAAGAAGAATTATCAGTTCAAGATCAAGACTCAAATTGGAACTTTTATTTTTAATGCCAAAACAGCTGTAAAGGAGGCACATCTTCTTCTGAAAGAAACGAAATTTAAATTAAGCTTTACCTGGTCTTAGGATCCCTTGGGAATTGTTTCTAAGCTAAGGGTAGAATAGAAAACTACAGCTTATGCACATACTTCCATACTAGAGATTGAGCAGTATATGAATCGGGATGAGTGGAAAGATAATACATTACAACAAGAAAAAGAGAAGGTTTTTACTTCTACAACATCACAGACTCCAATTTCATGGGAAAAGAAGACTAAGAGAGCAAGGGAAAATATTTCAACTTATGTTTTAGAAATTCTGTAGATAAAATTTGTAATGTACCAAAATAAGAAGAAAAGCCTCTTAAGGAATCATTTCAGGAATATAGCTCACCAACTACATTAATTTTGATAGGACCTCATGCTATAACTTTTCCAAGAGTTGAAGACATTCTCTCAGTTTCTCCTGCATCCTCAGTCTCTCAAGATCCATTGGAAACAACTCAAGTAGGAGAACCAACTAATATTCAATTTGACCAAAATATTTTTTCCAAATACAGGGAAATTACAAAGAAAAATCAAGCATTAAAGGCTACAACTTATTAATAATTCTAGAAGTAGACTTCAACATCTCAACACCGACTCCTCTCTTCCTTTGATGCAAAAAAGGGACAAATGAAAATGGCTTTCATAGAACCTAAAGTTCCATTTCCAAAGACTGAATATGACTATAAGAAGTCAAATTTTTATTTTGATACAAAGGAAATCCATGATATAGACGAAATTGACTTACATAAGCAAGTTGGATAAATGATTTATTCCACCCTCACTGGCTCAACCATCGAAAATTCTAAATTACTGGTTTACGTGAATAATATTCAGTCCCAGTTAAAGTTGGAAAATATATCTTCTATAGCAAAGGATACTAAGATAAAATATTTGGAAGAATTGATAATCAAATTGGGATATGATCCCAGTAATGTCAACGGTTACAAGAAAATGATTAAAAGGAAAAATGTTGATATTCAAGCATTGAAAAACCAATTGAAACTCCCTACTACTGAAGATCCCCAAACTAAAGAAATTGGTGAATTAGAAAAGGAAAAGAAAACATGTTCAAGATCATAATTGAACAAAATACACAGATACAGAACATGGGAATAGAATTAGATATTTTATTGAAGGAAAAAGAACAACAAGAAAATCAAGCATTAGTAACTCCCTTAGCAACAGTTGCAATTACATGTACTTCAACAGTAGGAGCTTCTACTTCAGCAATTACTATAGTAGTGGAAACACAATCTACAGACTTAGCTATTGACTTAGCTAAAGCTATGGGAGACTTGTCATTAAGAGGAAAAGGAATTGAAAAACTAAAAGCTCAACTTCATAATCTTCAGGAGAAGAAAATTAAAATTGATAATGTTTATGTAGCAGAGATTCAAAAAAGTCATAGATTGACTCAGAGAATAGATACCCTTGAAAATGAGTCTTCCATTGCTCAAACTATTGCATGGGCTAAATAAAACATCTGGCAAGACATCAATAAGTCCATGAATGATTTATGGCCTTTAATTGAAATCTTATTTGAGCAGGAATAATTATTAGAAAAAATAGAGGTTATAGCAGAAGTAAAGAAAGAATAAGATCATAAATTAATAGATTCAATAACATTAATTAGAATTTTAAATTAAAAAACAAAATAAAACCTTGAATGATATGATATTGGTCATATAGCTGAAACTATTTTGGAAGTCAGAAAGATCCACATTAAAAGAAACTTAATGTTGCAGCTTGAAAAAAAATTCCATAATTTATAGGCCAACCTTCAAAATTTTCACAGAAATTTTAATGTGCTACATCAGAAAGGACTTCCAGGTTTGAGAGGAATAGGAGCCAAGTTGATTACTCTTGAAGAATACTAGGGACTATTATACTCTATACCTACTGACATATCTAAGTTTTCTAAGATCAAAGGATACATTACACGGAAAGCATTTATTGAAGGTTTGAATGATCTATTAATTCAACATGAGATCAAAAAAAATTTTATAGTCAAACCTGCCTTCCAAAAATACACTTAGGTGGATGAGACATAGAAATTTGATTAAAACTACCATTCTTGATGAGGACTGTTAGTAAGAATCTTAATTCCAAGCGTACGAAAAAATACCACTTTAGCTGCGCATAACAAATAGCCCTAACAACAAAGATGGCTACTAATATCCTCATATCTGTATTTAGGTGATCAAGATAAATGCTTCAAAAATCTAGATCTATGCATCAGAAGACATTAAGCAGTAGAAAAAACAAGATTTACTCCATGCAGCCAATAGACAAGACAAGAATATGTTGAATGAATTTTGTATTAATGGCACTTGGGAGGAAAACACAAGAGGGTGTTCCCTGTTCTCCTCAATGGGATGGGTTCTTGTAAGTCCTCAGCACTTCAAATCTAAAATTCCTTTCTCTTAATGGTGTAGAAAACGATCTAAAATTCCTCTCTCTTGATGGTGTAGAAAACCCAGACAAAAATGGTAGCAAAATATGACTATGATGGTGGATCAATAGTCAGACCAAAAGTATAGATCCAGAGTCACGTTTAGGCAACAAAAGGTGGTAAATGAATGGGAAAGCCCTTTTATTTATAACAAAATATTGAGTTAGTCTATATATTGGTGCATAGTTAAAATATTATTAAACAAATCAAGATCCAACTTTTATGGTATATTTTATTATATTTGTTGGAGGGAAAAGGAATTTGACTTGGGTCAAATCCCTTTATTTGTAAATAATAAATAAATAAATGATTTATTTATCATTTTAAGGATGTGGTTGAGTGATAATCAAAAAAATAATTATTTATTTAATTATTTAAGGGTGATTTAGTCATATTTAACAAATTATATTATTTAAATAAGGTTTAAATAATTATTCTTAGGAAATAATAAGATAAATAATGATTTAACTAATTAATTTCCCTGTTTAGGGTTAAATATAACCAAGAATATTAATTAAATTGTTGTTTAACTAATTATTCCTTGAGGAGAATCAAACAAATGTAGATTTATTTAATATTTCCTCATGGGGTTTCCTGTTTAGACCATAAAGAACTTAATAAAGGTGGTTTACTAAGTTATTTTTCATAGTGAATGCAATTTTACTTAGGGTAAAATTGGTCTTACATGGTGTACTTGGGTCCATCTAACAAAAATAGGTTAGATGACCAAAAAATGGTGTAACAAGGACATATGGAAAAAGATATGTCAACTCATTGATTAAGCAAACAAACATGTTTTGCAGCAGTAGATATGAGCTTTCAACAACAACATGCGGGTTTATAGGAGGAAAATGACAGAATTTTAGGCATATTCATTACCAAAGGCCTCGAATTTAGTGCCAAAGGGCTTGAGAAATTTCATTTACCTATATTGTATATCTATTTTTGTAAAAATATTTGACATAATTTGTAAATAAATCTTGATATTTGAATCAAGTTATTCTAAGGAAGGTTGTATAGATACTTTTTGGATTGAAGTATGAAGTGTTGAACCCTTGTAGTAGACCATTAAGTAGAATTGTAATCATCTGAAGTTCTTCTGATACTTATGAAAGGATTCTGGATTTACCTTGAAGTAGCTTGTGTTCATGTGAATTCTTCTTTGTCAGTTTATGTTTTCATTTTGTAATTTCTACATATATATATGATATTAATGATGAAATTTGGGTAAGATAATATTGAATATTAATCTGTCTAAAACCTGAATTTATCATAAATTGTAGATATTAGTTAACTAAGACTGTTTGTTTTAATTAATTGCTCTATATTTTTAAATAGTCACTTCTTTTTAAGTTCAAATATATTTTATTTGGTTGTAAAATTATTTTACATGCATCATCCATATATGGCTGATTAAATACTCTATCTTCTTATTTAAGAGATTATGATCTCTTGAGTTCTACCTTACACATCTATGAAAGATAAATTTATGTTAAAATGTGAAGAGTAAACCCTTTTATTATATCATGAATAATTAATACTTTGCACCTGTTAAGAAGTTTAGGACATTGGTCATCCAAAATTTAAAACAAAACAATATATTTTAGATGCTCTGATATGATTCCTTAACCTATAATTATCTAAATAGGCACAATATTAGATTGGTGCCATTGCTGGGGACGGCAATTTTGAATTATTTTTCCCTGGGACAATGATTAAAATTTCCTTTTAATGGTGAATAAAACATTATTAGGTTAAAATACTTCACCTGGCGATTCCAAAAAATAAATCTGGCTTCACCAAAGCATACCAAATCTCACTCAAGCCCTCGTCTTTATTCTCCATTGTTAGATCTAGAGAGGTTGGTGATATTTTCCTCTTTGAGGAGAAGATTAGAAGCTTCTATTTCAACTTCTCTTTCACTCTCACCTGAAATTGTTTTAGAGCCTGACATTTTTATTCTTCTATTAATTCCTCCTAAACTATCATATTTACCACCAAAAGTGTTGGATCTTTTATCCAAAGGGGTTTATATGCAATTATATCTTATTGTTTATCAATTAGTGTCTTATCAAATTCCTGAAACTGTTTTAGAATCTCATAAATTGAAAACAGAATTAGGGATATAATTACCTGAATTAAAACCAAGTTATTTTATCTCTTCTGTCATTCACAAGTTTTGATCATCATTTCAAAGGAAGGTTATCAAAACCTTCATCATCATATTAAACTTCAAGTTCTTCATCATCTCCTCATCATTCACCTAATAGGATGGCTGGTTTTCAACCCATCATTCAAGCTCGTTATGCTGCATTAATTCTTCCTAAACAACTTAATGATTTTCCAAATGGATATCTTGAGCATCTACTTAGTTTAATGGACAAACTAGTCTGTATGTTGAAGATCGTTTAGCTTACTTTTTATATTTTGCTGATAATATGAACATTGAGCATTAAGATGTGTACATGATACTTTTTTTTCAATCTCTTGAAGGAAATGTTAGAATTTGGTTCAGACAATTACATGCCAATTCAATTCGTATATGGAATGAATTAACCAATATATTTAAAAACCAATGGGGAGTAAAAAATGATCTTGTATATTATCTTACTGAATTTAATAATTTGAAAATAAATCTTGGTTAGTTTGTTTCTAGTTTCAATAAAATATTAATAAAATTTTCAAATAAATGCCACTTGAATATAAACCAACAGTGGCTGCAACCAAGGTTAGATTTTCAAAGGGTTTTGATGATGATTTTGTTTTCATGCTTAGAGAGAAGATCTGTTATCTTGGAAGATATGCAAATAAATTCTAATGAAGTTGAATTAAATATATCAACATCAAATAAACTTAAAGAAAAGGCTGAAAAAGTTGAAAGAAAGTTAAAAACTAGAGAATAAAGTACTTATTTTTCAAAAAGTAATGATGAATATCATAAGATAGATGAAATTACTTCTTTATTGATAAATACTTCAAATATTATTTTGAAAATGGAATCACCGCCTAACGTAGCTCAACCAGTGAAAAATAGACCTCAAGTTCAATGTAAGAGACCTTTTCAACCTCAAATATTGCAAAGACTAAATACTGATCAATAGATCCAACCCCCATTGAAGATTGATGATCAGGAACCTGAAGAAATTGGTCCATTAGCTACAAATGATATCAATTGTCATGGTGATACATCATTACAAAATGCACTTATCCAAATTTCTTATAATCAACCTTCAGTCCAAAAACAAGAGGCCTCTCAAGTTTTAAAATATCAAGATTTTTCTTAATATATTATTGTTGAATTAGGAAGAAGATATGATTTGAGGCCAAGACTAGGACTTGGTAGACCAGCCAAAAATGTTACTATGAATGAACCTTAGGTCAAGACAATTGAAACAAAAAGAACATTGATTCAACCACTTAATCAGTCAAATGACTAGAATACAACTCAAAAACTTGTTCCAACAACATTTGAGTGGAAAAGGATATGGAAAGAGTTAATATTCCAATTCCATTATTTGAAATCTCGAAAAATCCATGTTATAAGAATTAGGTGTCTACATGGATTAAATATTCAAGTATTGATTTTTAGGGAGATGTAATTAGTTTACAAGATGAAAAACCTTCAATGGTTTTTGGCCCTAGTTCTGATATGATCAATGAAAATTTCCCTCCTTTTTATGTCACTTTGAAAGTCCATAATTACCTTTTATATAATTTTATGCTATATTTTGTGGCCTCTCATAATTTCATGCCTAAAGTGATTATGGACCAACTTCAATTTCAAATCACAAGGCCTTATCATGATCTATATACCTTTGATTGAAACAAATTACCCTGTCTCAGACTAATGAAATATCTAGTTGTGACACTTGCTTAGGTACCTGTTAAGAGTGTAGTTTTAGTTATTGTTTTTATAAATATTACGCCAAAATTTGGAATGTTATTGTCCATACCTTTTTGTGCCAAGCTAGGTGGAAGTCTGCAAATGGATATGTCTCTTGCTACAATTACTGCTTATGGTGGAGAGCATTTGAGACTATATAGAGAGAGATTTATAAACAATGTATGCAAAGTTGATCAAGCTATAAATCATCCTATTTTTGCAGTGGACCAATATTTTGGATGTTTTACTTTGACAACTAATGATCTCCAAAACTCTCAACTCAGTAATGAACATGTTGTAAATAAACCCAAAGATATAAACACCAACGTTTGGAAGTTATATTTTTATGGAGATTTTTCCAAACATGTGTTTGGAGCTGGAATTGTCTTAATTTCTCCACACAATGAGAATGTAACTCAATATTTCAAACTAGAATTTGATGTTACAAATAATGTAGCAGAATATGAAGCTTTATTCTTAGTGTTGGAGTTAGAAAAGAGTTTAAAGGTCCAAAGCTTGAGTGTGTTTGGTGATTCAAAACTTATTGTGAAGCAAGCTAGAAATATATGCCAAGCTAAACATCCTAGGCTTAGATATTATCGAAATGACGTATGGGATTTGTGGAAAATTATTTTCAAGCTTTTAATATTAATACAATCCCTAAAGATGAAAACATTTATGCAGACTCTTTGGCAGTTTCTTCTAGCTCTTTCAAAATTCTTGATGTCAAGAAATTACAATATCATATTCAAGTAAAGTATATGCCTTCCATCCCTGATAACATTAAACATTGACAAGTATTTGAATATGATGAGTAGTTAACTATTTTTTTTGCAAATAATTGATGAATTTTCTGCTCTACAAATTGAAGAAGAACAAGTCAATCAAAGTAAGTCAAATAATCAAAGTGAAACTTCACACTTAAATAACAAAATTGCTAATCATGATATTATTCAGTTGCCTAATAGTTAAATTCCCAAGGGTTTAATTCCTCTTGAATTTTTTTTTGATAATAATGATCTTTCAAAAACTTCATTATCAAGTTCGCAACAAGAGGATGTTGAAGATTGCAACATTGGAACTCATGAAGAAATCGGAAATATAAAAATTTCAGCATCATTACCCAAGGAAATAAAATACAAATATTTTCATCTTCTTAAACATTATAAAGATGTCTTTGCCTGGTCATATGAAAAGCGCAAACTTATGACACAACTTTTATTGAACATAAAATTCCTCTCAAACTGGAAGTTAAACCATTCAAACATAAATTGAGAAGAATAAATCCAATTTTTCTTCCAATTATTGAAAAAAGAACTTAAAAATTTGTTGGATGCCAAAATTATTGTTCCTCTAATATATTTTGATTGGATAGAAAATATGGTTCTTATCAGAAAGGAAAGTGGTGAAATAAGACTGTGTGGATTTTAGAAACCTGAATAAATTATCTTTACAAGAGAATTATCCGTTGCCCAAGATGGATCAATTACTTCAAAGAGTTTTAGGTTCTAATAGAATTTCAACGAGGGATGGTTTTATGGATATAATAAGATCATGGTAAGTCCAGAAGATAGGGAAAAAAAACCATTTACAACTCCTTGGGGTACATTTATGTATGCAAGGATTCCATTTGGTCTAACCAATGTAGGTGCTACCTTTCAAAGAGAAATAAACCGAGCATTTACTGGTATGATTAAAAAATTTATTGTTATCTATTTGGATGATTTAACTGTATTTTCAAATTCTGATGAAAAACACTTAAAACACTTAAGAAATGTTTTTGACAGATGCAGGAAATATGGAATTTCTCTCAATCCAAAGAAATATATCTTTGCTATAAAGGAAGGAAAACTACTCAGTCACATCATTTCAAAATATGGAGTAGTGATTGATCCAAAAAGAGTATCAACCGTTGAGGTAATTAGTTTACCAAGAAACAGAAAGGAAATTCAAGCTTTTATAGGAAAGATTAATTTTTTAAGAAGATTTATACCAAACTATGTTAAGATAGTCAAGGATATTACTGATATGCTAAAGAAATATCATGAATTCAAATGGAAAATGCAAGAAATATATGATTTTACACAAATCAAGAAGGTCATTTTTTAAGCCCTGGTATTAGCTAGTCCTGATTATTCAAAGCCTTCTAGCATTTTCTCTTTTGCCTCTGATACTACTTTAGTTGTTTCTTTATTGCAAAAGAATGACAATGAATTTGACCAACTTATTTCCTTTTTTAGCAAAGTTATGAGAGATTTTGAGTTGAAGTATGATATCATTGAAAGTCTAGCCTATGCTCTTGTGTAAGCAATAAAATACTTCAGAACTTATGTCATATATTCCCCTATTATTGCCCATGTTCCAAATAATTTTATCAAGAATATTTTAACCCTACCTGATACAGATGGTAGAAGAGGGAGATGGATTTCAAAAATAATATAATTTGATTTAGATATTAAATCTACCAATTTGTTCAAGGGACAAGGTTTAGCCAAACTTTTGGTTGAATCCAACTCTAAAATTATGGGAATAAATACTATCATGCAAGTATCAGGACAGAATAATACACAAGAACCTTCTCAAATATTAGGAGAGAAGAATACACAAGAACCTTCTCGAAGATCAGGAGAGAATAATAGACAAGAAACTTCTCAAATTTCAGGAGAGAAGACTACACAAGAACCTTCCTCTACTACAAATTAAGCTCCTCTTCCACTTCATATTGATGAAAATTTCATGTTATCTGAATGGTATGATGATATTATACACTTTCTTCGTGATTTTGACTATCCCCCTAGATTCACAAAGAAACAATGCAAAACTCTTAGATTAAAGGCTATGAAATATTATATCATCAATGCTAACATGTATTGGAAATATCCATTGAATATCCTATTGTATCCCTAAATTAAATTGAAATAGAAGGTGTTATAGATAAATTTCATGAAGGTATATGTGGACGACATTATTCTTTGAGAGCTATAACATATACAATTTTGAGAGCGGGTTTTTATTGGCCAAAGTTATTTTCACAAGTTAGGGTGAAGGTCACAAGTTGTATTTTTTGTCATATTTTTACTGGAAATTAAAGGTTAGCAGCACTCCCTCTTGTTCCAGTGTTAATTGAAGTACACTTTTTACAATGGGTACTAGATTTTATTGGAGAAATAATTCTAGCATCCAGTAATCACTACAGATGGAGCGTGACTGCTACAAACTAGCTTACCAAACAGGTGGAATCATCCTTGTAAAAAATGAAACATACACTATTGTTGTCAAATTCATCAAATAAAACATATTATACAGATTTTTTTTCCATTCATTGATAATTTACATGCATTTAGCGGCATTAAAATGATTGAATTCTGTCAAAAATATCATATTTTATTGCATCATTATACCCCATATTACCCTCAAGGAAATGGATTGGAAGAATCATCAAATAAGGTTTTGGTAAAAGTAATCAAGAAAGTACTCTCGGATCATAAGATAAATTAGGACAAACATCTTCAATATGTATTTTGGTCTAATAGAATTTCACCTAAGAGATCAACTAGTAAATCCCCTTTTCAACTAGTCTATGGAATTGAAGCCATTTTTCCTATACAACCAGCTTTCCATGTTATGAAATTTTTACAAGAATAATATGAGGAACCTGATGATTTTTAGAGAAGAACCAATCAGATTTTTGAATTAAATCAAGATAGAGATAAATTTCAGTTCAATATTCATCAATACAAAAACAAGATGAAGAGTTTATTTGACAGAAAAGCTAGGGAAAGAGATTTCAGGCAACGGGATTTAGTTTTAAAATGGGATGTCACAATGGAGGAAAGAGGAAAACATGGTAAATTGGATAATATTTGGCTTGGACCATTCAAAAATATAGAAGTAAAGGGAAATAATACTTTTGTCTTACAGAATATGGAAGGAATAAATTCTACATTTCTTGTCAATGGACAATATCTTAAGCATTATATTCAGTATTGAAGTTGTTATAGTCATAGTTCATTGTACATTACCTAAGAGTGATATTCACAACAAATACTCCACATCCCAAGGAGAGGGCACACAGATCTACTTGTTCTCTGCATCTCAAAGAAAAAGCAATCCCCAAATGGAGCCGATGTTGTAACATCATTTTTATTTTACATTTATATGTTGAAAAAATATATAAAAAGAATATATATATATGTGTGTGTGTGTGTCTGTGTGTGTGTGTATTTATAAAAATATAAAATATCAAAAATGAAAGGGGATATAAAAAAATGGTGACAAAAAAGAAAAATCGTTGAAAAATCATAATCCCAAGGAAAATTGCATGTTAGTTTAAATGCTGCATGATGTGGTTAATTAATTGTCTTGATTAGTTTAAGCTTAAATTAATAAATTTATTAAACCTTGTAATAAGGTTGATTTTATTTGACCTTTCTTTGTTGTTTGTGTAAACTTGGGCACATAAATCAACTGTCGTGACCTCACTCACCAAGATCAATGGGAGAGAACCATTTCAGACCCCCCGAGCCCCTTTGACATTTAATAAAAGTGGGGGGGGGTCCAAATTTTTTTTTCCCAAACACCTACTTATATTACGTGTCCTCCCCTCATGCCTTTCAGACCCCCCCACTCAGTTTACCACTTACCACCAACCCACCCCTCTAAAACCGCCATCTCCCACTCTCTCCAAAAGATATCGGTCATTCCTTTTCTACAAATCGTCTTCTTTTCATTTGTCAAGAGGATTTACCATTATCCACCTATTCAAAAATCCATGACCATTTCCATCATAAATGAAACACATGCATAACGAGTATTCTTAAATGGTAAATCCTTTCGTTTTAAAAATAAACACATTTTTAGCCATTGTTTCCCTTTGTCCAATTTTTTCTTGCGGAAATTTACATCCAAGATCAGAGCGACCAGACAACCCGACCGACATCAAACCACTTCTTCAGCACACAAAAATCTATTGATTTACAATAGTCATCATCCTTGCCTTGTAAACCTTCAAAAATATCTTTATCTAAAGAAAAATCGAAAATGGTGGAAGAAAACCCAATGATGCCTCCAGTAATAGACTTAGATAATATATCATTAGTCAATCAAAAATATAAAATATTTGAAACCCAAAGTGATTTCGATCTAAATGAACTACGCAATTGGATGAAAGAGAAATTTTCTAATCTTGGGGATGAATTGAGTATGTGGGACTCCTTCCTACCTCAATTCATTTTCCTACAAACGCATGCCTTCCCATAATTTGTATCTTGGTGCCACTTCATATATATTACAAGTCATAGGGTTTTTGTTGCTTAGAATGATGAAATCATCTTTATAGTCACCTTCTAATCGATATGCCAAATGCGCTAAATTAAAAAATCAACTCCTCTACACCCTTTTTCAGTAGATTCCCTTATGGAAATCTATAATAAACTTAGCTTTCCCCAAAGAGCCAAGATCTTTGAAATATTTGTACCTGAAAACATTGAATTTCCAAGCACAAAACCACGTTACACATCTTCAATGTTTCCAGAGATGGCTAAACAAATGATTTCAATAGTTTATTTTTTTTTATCTTATGAATATGATCAATGGGTTGATGAGATTATCTTAGGATTTTTATCATTGTTTTCAAAACATGAAAAACCCTCCATTATATTCCATTAGATTGAATTCCTAGCAGTGGTTATTCATGATCAATTCATGGAATTTTCTACCCAAGGAGCCTTTAGACATGCATTAGTTCTTGTATATTTATGTTTATTTTATTAGTCAGATAGATTTCAGTTTCCATTGCAAAATCTAGATGAACACGGAAACCCTCAATATGTTATTCATTGGACTTCCTTGGTAAGGAAGAATACCAATGAATTCTCCTTTAATGACTATGTTAAACCATTTTTTGGTCATCTAACCTATTGTTATGAGATGGACCCAAGTACACCATGTAAGACCAATTTTACCCTAAGTAAAATTGCATTCACTATGAAAAATAATTTAGTAAACCACCTTTATAAAGTTGTTTATGGTCTAAATAGGAAACCCCATGAGGAAATATTAAATAAATCTACATTTGTTTGATTTTCCTCAAGGAATAATTCGTTAAACAATAGTTTAATTAATATTCCTGGTTATATTTGACCCAAAATAGGGAAATTAATTAGATAAATCATTATTTATCTTATTATTTCCTAAAGAATAATTATTTAAACCTTATTTAAATAATATTCTTTGTTGAATATGACTAAATCACCCTTAAATAGTTAAATAAATCATTATTTATTTGATTATTGTTCAACCACATCCTTAAAATGATAAATAAATCATTTATTTATTTATTATTTACAAATAAAGGGATTTGACCCAAGTCAAATTCCTTTTCCCTCCAATAAATATAATAAAATATTCCATAAAAGTTGGATCTTGATTTGGGTAATAATATTTTAATTATACACCAATATCTAGACTAACTCAATATTTTGTTATAAATGGAAGGGTTTTCCCATTCATTTACCACCTTTTGTTGCCTAAAGATCAATCTGGATCTATATTTTTGGTCTGACTATTGATCCACCATCATAGTCATATTTTGCTACCATTTTTGTCTGGGTTTTCTACACCACTAAGAGAGGAATTTTGGATCTGAAGTACTGACGACTTACAAGAACCCACCCCATTGAGGAGAACATGGAACACCCTCTTGTGTTTTCCTCCCAGGTGCCATTAATATAAAATTCATTCAACATATTCTTCTCTTGTCTATTGGATGCATGGAGTAAATCTTATTTTTTCTACTGCTTAATGTCTTCTAATGCATAGATCTAGATTTTTACAGCATTTATCTTGATCACCTAACCGTAGATATAAGGATATTAGGAGCCCTATTTGTTGTTAGGGATTTTTTTTATGCGCAGCTGAAGTGGTATTTTTTTGTGCGCTTGGAATTAAGATTCATACTAACAACTAGTGATTCAACACGGGTTTACGATTACGACCACTGTCATTTTTCTGATCCTTGCATATCCAGTTGCTTAAAACCCTAGGATTTCTCTTCAACCCCTTGTTTTTTCTTTTCTTGATGTTTTTCTAACCTATAAAACCCTAAAACGATAAAAATTCTAACTTCTGTGTGTTTTCGGACCTATTGCGCAGGTGACAGACATCAGTCGCAGCTGAGACGACAACTTTTTCTGAAATCTTCCACCGAAGGTGTTGGAAGTGTAGGTCAAAATTTTCGTCCAAAAACTGCAACTTGGACCCTCAGGACACACCTTTCAGCCCAAAAAATGCGACCTCTACTGAAAACAGGTCAGAAACTATGACTTGGACTTTTTGCAGGGATTTTTCGAAAAGTTTTCTAGGTTTGTCTGAGCCTCTGTTCAGGGTTGTCTGACCTCCATATCTTCCCATTTTGGACCTGTAATTGTTCTGTTATGCTCAAATAAGTGGGAACGTAGCCCCCCAGGGCTTCAGTACCCTCCACTTTTTGTGGAAGAGTTTTTGTTGTTGCAGGTTGTCTGAAATTTCAGAGTCTTCAGCCATTTTTTCAGATCTAATACCTCACCTTCAGATATGCTTCAGATCAGCTTGTTATCCATCCAAATCACCTCATCTAGATTTTTTTTGGTTTTCCTCTAGGTTTCACTCCATTTCCCTTCAGGAGATAGCCTTTCGCCATCTCTTTTACAGCAAATTTTCCTCTAATTTGTTGTTGTTTTCTGCACCACTTTCCATCATATTTTGTCTTTTAGATCCCTGTCCCTCTTGACCTTAGATCTATTGGCATTTTTAGTGTGTTTTGATTATTTTTTTACACATCGATAGACTAGTTGTTGAGAGACCTACCTCCTTGGGTTTATATTATTGCATTATTAGCTGTTTATTTTCTGTTTTGCAGGCCTATATACTGTCACTTTCAGGTTAATTTACAGCTATACAACACACTTTTTATTTTTCTCTACAAATGTCTGGGTTTAAAAATTAAAATTTACACACTTTTACATACACACCCTAAGCAAAAAAGGGCTTGGTTAACACTGGAAAGAAAATACTCTAAAATCATCGAAATCAATTGATCCTGCACCTCTCCGCCCTTGTTTCGACATTGTAATCAGTTGATCCTGCACCTCCTTGCCCTTGTCAGACTCTTTTTCCTTTGTACCATGTTTGTGTTGTCATAATTTCTCAACCTCCCATGGGCTATGGTTTTCCTCAGGAGGGGGCCAACACCTCCTGCACTTTTCCCCCTCCTGATAGCATGTATCCAGGATACGACATGCCTCCTCTTTTTTCCCAACCTCTTATTTACCACACTGTTACCCAAGCCCCTTATTATCTGTATCCACAGCCTGGTGCTCCAGCTCCTACAGCATTAGCACCTCCTCCCTTGCCTTCTCAACCCCCACAACAACAACCAATGCCCCCTCAGGGGCAGGTGCATGCACAACAGGGCACGACTTATCCTCCTCCCTCAAAAAAGAAGAGGAAAGGCACTCAAAATCAAGCTACCCCTGGTAATCCTGGACCTAATCAAGGTAATGCTCCTAACACTACGACCCAGCAACAGGGCACTCAGCCCAAGCAGGATAGGATTGTTCGCACGAACAAGCCTTGTTCTTTTTGTGGTGTTCATGGCCATTACACACTTGATTTTCCTCTTTCACCATAGTTGCGGAAGCTATGGGAGTCTGAAGCAACATTTCGAGGACATCAAGCCTCCCCTTCTATCCCTCCCAGTGCTGTGCCTAGCCAACTGGCTATGCTTAATAATCCTTTCCCTCAACAAGAATTTGTGGCTACCCAACCACCTGAAGGTCATATGGCCACTCAACCTCTTCCGTCCGGTACCCACGATTATGATATTCTCATGATGAACTCTGATCAACCTTTAACCGTAGACATCAATATTCAGACTCGGTCCCGTAAGTACAACAAGCCTCCCCCTACATCTTCCGTGTGCCACCTCCTCCGGTCTCTACAAAGCCTCTTTTGACACCTAATGGTCCCTTACAGATCCCTCAGCCTAGGGAAGAGGCTCATACCATGATCCCTAAGGGACCACTGCGTCGAAATGCTGCTTCTAGCAAAGCTACCCATTTGTGTAGCATAGTCGATGACTTGGCACAATCGCCTACTACCATTTCAATGCCGAAACTCCTCCAGTCGTGCCCTTCACAACGAAAAGATCTACTATCCACCATGGGCACTATAGATCCTTTTGACGATCGATTGATTGTCTTTGATGTTGACCGGTCAAAACATCCTCCTCTCCCTGCTTCCGTCGCCTTCCAAATCCCAGTCAAGATTTAGAACGCTAACGTTTCCTGGTGCATTATTGATGAGGGGGCATCCACCTCTATGATGTCTGCTTCATTTTGGAAGAAACTCGGATCACCTAAGTTGGCTCCTTCCACGATCACTCTCCGAGAGTGGGATGGCCACGCCTGAAAGCCCATTGGATTATTCCAAAATTATCCTATTACTCTTACGGGCAAGACTATTTACATTAACATATAAGTCGTAGATTCCCCCTTAGATTACAACATTCTATTGGGTCGTCGCTACACTTATGTAATGTCTTTTGTCCCTTCCATGGTCCACTGCAATATTTCCCTCCCTCATAACGAAAATATAGTCACCATTGACCAGTTGAAATATTACAAACCGAAGTCTCAGACCTCCACCAAGTCCACTATCTCTTCAGTAGCCAACAAGCAAACTGTCCATCCTTTGACCAATGTTTCACCTTGAGTCTACAAAGATTCCTCATTGCTTGGTACATTCTTTGGTCTTCCTCCTCATATCTCTGATCCCAGCTCATCGAATGTTTGCATGATGCAATCGTCTCAGACTTCCCTCAAGCAGCCCGCCTCAGCTAGTCATCAGCCTCCTCACCCTTTGCAGCCTTCTCCTAGCCCTACGATTTAGCCTTATGGACCTCCTCCTCTTGGCCCTTCAGCTGGTACTCATGAGCCTCTTTACCATCCTGGAATGGTTCCTCCAAGCCTTAAACATTTAGGAGTCGTCCCGCCTGGCCATTAACCCTCCAATCAGATACCGTTCCTAGCTCCCCCACTAGGAGTCTATACGACACCTGTCATGGCCATCCTCTCTCTTCCTAACTTGACCATTGGGATTCTCATCTAGTACCTTGATCCTCCAGCCGCTACCCCGCTAGGTTAACCCAAACCTTATCTTGCTTTGACCCCGGTTCAACCAGTCCCCATGACTTGTCCCGATGCAATAGTGCCTCAACCACCTCAACAGGAACCACCTCGTGTTGCGACCACTTCGGGTAAGAACGGAAAAGCTCACAAGAGGGCCTCCAAGGACAAGGCTACCCCGACGGACCCTGCACCTCCCCTGCCCGCAAAGCCCTGTGCTTTGTGTAATGTCATCGGCCATGCCACCCATAACTGTCCTGAACTGCCCCGTATCAAGTCCATGGTTAAATTTGTGTTCCCTAAGTCTACGATCCCTGAAGCCTCTGTTTCTTCCTCGACTGCAGCCAATAATCCTAAAACTATTCACACTAACCAACCTTGTGTGTTGTGTGATATCTGTGGCCATTATTCTCACCATTGTCCCCGCCTTACGCATTACCGCACCTCGTTAAAGGTAGTTCGGGAGTACAAGAATGAATAAAACCAATCCGCCTCTTCCGTACTTGCGCAATATGTTACAAGATAGACTGAGGTTTTACCCGCTCCCATTGACATTCCCCCTCCTGATGTCAATATGAAGGAGCCTATGACCACCATCCTCTACCTTTCATCATCCATGAGACCTTGGGTGGAAGCTTCCTCTGAATCTTCCCCTGTTGTTTCACTTGACGTCCCTTCAATGATCACCCTGGGCTCAACGTCAATAGATCCCTTATCTACTTGTTCTTCCATCATCCCCCATGACGATGTGCATGTGAACCTTTCTTTTCATGATGACGATTCAGGTAGCTTCGCCGCGTCATGTGGTCTCCCTTCCTCCAGTCACTCCATCTTCTATTGTGATGATGACATCATGGAAGCCATGTCCACCCCTGACTTCATCTTTCCCGCCCATAAACGGGATAGCACCACCCGTGCCTATGGTGATTTTTGTGCTATTAGCACAAGTTACACCTCTGGTAGCTCCCACACTCCACCTCACTATCAGCGTGTGAGTAGTAAACATCTTACCCAGATCACTCCCTCCCGCAGAGTGTGTTCGATTTCTACTTTGCGCTCAGGTTGCCAACATTATTCATCATCCTTCCAGTTATTTTCTTGTGGCACCTTTCATATGGACCTCCCGTCCACACCTTATATCGGTTTTGCTGAAGGTGAAAGTCACTACTCCAAGAATCTAGCCTCAACAGGTTGGGCCATTTTTGCCCCCTTGCACTCCCTTGTTCTCTCGAACGGAGTATGCATTGATACTGATACCAATAACCAGGCCGAATATGATGTAGTACGAGATTTATTAGTCGTTACCCTTTCACATCGCATCCTCCACCTTCATGTTCATTTAGATTCCCTGCTTCTTGTCATGTAATTGAATGGTGTCTATCGTGTGCATAATCCTATCCTTTTTAGAAGATATTTACAAGTGAAGCTTTTGATGCCTGAATTTGAAATCATTACATTCAGTCATGTACCTAGAGCACAAAATCACTATGTACATAGCATTGCAAACAATATTCTAGATTGGCATTTAGCACATGCATTTAACACAAGACAATAACATAAAAATATCAAAATGATACATATCCATAATATGTGTCGTATAAAATGTTCTTAGATTCCATCCACTCTGATACATATGACATGCCCTTAGCATATTACGAAACTCAAAACTGGGGGCACCACCTGCCCCTACACACTAATCACTATCTGGAGAATCCCGAGCTAATGGCTCTACTCCCATAGCTCGTAGATCACGCATACCTTATCCGGTCATCACCATGCACCGCAAGATCCCTCACCACTCAGAGGGTAGACCAATACATGGCTCTATGTACTGGTCATACAAGTCATGCCAGTCACGCTCTGAAACACCGGTCAGAAGCCTCTCACATCTATGACGGATATCCTCTAGGAGGGCTGCCACATCCTCATTTTTCTCCACCCTCGCTCCACTAGGTCCTGCGGTCCCCGATACTATACGTCGTCCCATATATTCGGCCTGTTTTACCAGTGTTTTATCTGCATATCAAAAGTGAAAGAATCAGTACCACATAAAATATTCTAGACATTTACATGCACATAAAATATTAGCAATTTTTCACTTACCATCAAGCCCCCATATTCGACCAGGCGGTAGTGGAAAATCCGGGTCCCCACAATAACTCATCCCACTATAGGGATAGTCGTCTATATACAGTGGCATCTGATCCCAATGAATAAAGAACTCAGGTTGGAACACCCATCCAACCGCCCCACCTCCTCCTCTGCACAGTACTTGCCCCCACTAGTGCATCCTCGGCTCTCTCAGGTCCCCATCTTTGAGTTGTATGCGAGGTCAAAGTGCGGGATCTTCTCAAAGAAGAATGAGCACAAAACTGTACCATATGCACAGTCATGGTTCACTTGCCACTTGCATAGCGACAATTTTCATTTCAATGGCGACAGCATCATTTGGGCCCACCCATAGTAGGTCCCACTCAAAACACTCTCCACAAGCATCATCTGCCCTCCAGTGATGTGATGGAGTGTCTGGTTTCCCAGGATCTGCAGCATCGTTGCAGCCACAACACAGGTCTCTAACTGCTCCAAATCACCGATAGGTATCCGAGTCCCCTTGAATTGGAGACCTGGGTGAAAATGGCGCTCTATAAACTCTATGATATTCCACCCTTGTGGTAATACTGGCTGAGTATTCCCTACCATCCCAAGTAGTGGGAGACCAGTCAGGAAATATATATCTTGGACCGTCAACTCGATCCTATTCCCCTACACTATAAAGACCTCATGGTCCGGGTCCCAATAGTTGACAATCCAGGCCAATAAGGGCTCTCCATCTCTCATTAAATGGTTCTCCACAAACTTCAAAACCCTAAACATGGACAGTGCACTGCAGACACCCTGATCCTCCCGGATCTCCGACCGTAATGTGTCCAGGTCTCTTTCTCTCCAGTTGATCCGTAATTCTGCCATATCTGAACAAAACCATAGTATTTGTTAGAATATAGATATAAAATATTGTATCTCATCATAAAAGCCTAGTACTCAGCCAAAAAACAGCGTCGGAAAACCCCTCCCTGACAGGTCGCACTTTTCAGGCCCAAACCTGAGACAGGTCACAGTTTTTTTCTTAAAACCTGCTACCCAGGTCGCACTTTTTGCCCCAAAAAGTGCGACCCAGCCATGAGGAGGAGCAGGGGTCTGTTACTAAGCCCTAGGGATCTAATCTGAACTTTTAATCCACTGAAAAGAAAGAGTAGGGTTAGGCCTCTAACCTGCAATTAACGGATCTCGATTCCAATGATTGGTTTGTCTGCTACGATTGCTGCAAGATTTAGGGCCTTCTCTCCTCTCTACATTCACCACAGCTCCACATGAAAATGAGTGAATTTGGAGGGAAAACGCCTTATTAAAATAGAAACCCCATTTTTTCTTTTGCCTGTTGTTACTACACCGTAGTTCCATCTACCAAACCGTCTGTACCGTTGGAAAGTTCTCACCGAGCCCTAAAATGGGTATCTATTAGCTTTTGGTGATTTGATACTTCACCAAGACACATTTTTTCCAAGAAGTGTCACTTCACCCCTCCTCAAAATCAAATTTATTCACTTGCAACACTCGTACTAGGGGCACCACTTTTCCCCCATACCTATCCACGCTTGTGTCGACTCTCGCCATGAGTTATCATCTCGTACTCATGTTTTTATGGTCCCCATTGGACCTTTTCTGTGTGGCGGCACCATCAAGTCACCCTTGTTTAGAGCATCTGAGTTGAGTCATCATTGCATTCATGGAGTCTATCCCGAGTCCCTTTGAATCTCGTTATAGTCATCCATCCTTCAGTGCTTGGTCCCTCTCTCATGTCGCACATTATGGCCTTTAGTCCCACTATCCCCTATCCCTCATGATATTGTGTCAGCCGCTGCCAGGTCATCCATGCCCTTTATGCTCTAACAAGGGAAGTCGTTTGTTCGCTACTCAGTACCCCCCATTTCATCATCATCATTGGTGTCAGTCTGTCAGTTGCTCTGCTATTTTCTCTCGTTCCTTAGTTGAGGATCCCTTATTGCCTTACCTATGGTGGACCTCCTTCTGTCGACATCACCTCATCCATTCCAGAAGACAGGTCTAGAGGGCGGTGTACCTTGGTTCTAGCTTCCACTCTTGTTCGATGCCTCAAATCTAGAAAAGGGACTCCTTATTTCCCTTTGAGTTGATTGTTTCTCAGCTCCAGCTCCTTTCATCATGATCGAGATCTGTATACTTTATGGTTTAGTGATGCAGCAACTGATATTGGTGATTTCCAGGTGTGTGTGAGATGTCTCAGCCCTCATGAGGAGGTGGCCCTACAAGTAGCCCCCCACATACCCCGATGACCTCTTCATCACATCCTTTGATGCAAGTCCATATATTTGATGATGTCGGCCTTAGCCGCTTCCAACGCCTTTTTGTTTGCATGTATTAGTTATATTTTCAAAGCCCTTTCCTATTTTCAGGGACATTTGGGTTGTATTTATATCTCATGTACTTAGATATTATTGTACAAGTCCCGGCTATTGTCCCAGGCACAATATGTATGTGGGATTCATTATCGTGTTGTTTATCTGGCTCATGTTTATGCTAGCATGTACTATATTATTTAGTCTCGTGGTTTACCAGATGCCTTATTGTTTGAAATTTTCCTAGGCGGGCATAGGTATGCCTCCCCCGCCGCCTATAGCATAGGTACTCACTCATAAAAGAGACTTGTCACACCTGTAAGTCTCGCCTCCTCAAGGTCTAGTTCTTTCAGCACTTTTGTCTACCTTATAATTCTCTCTCTTTGACTTCCCCTTCGATGTCTAGTGATTGAGTTCTTACAATGTACTTCAGTCATACGATTAGCTCCTAACGCTCGCACGCTGGGGGGAAATCTGTTACACCATTTTTTGGTCATCTAACCTATTGTTATTAGATGGACCCAAGTACACCATGTAAGACCAATTTTACCCTAAGTAAAATTGCATTCACTATGAAAAATAATTTAGTAAACCACCTTTATTAAGTTGTTTATGGTCTAAATAGGAAACCCCATGAGGAAATATTAAATAAATCTACATTTGTTTGATTTGTAGGTTTTAACCCTGAACAAAAACTATCTACACACGAATCTTATAACAGAAAATAAACAATAGCGAGAGCATAAAACATAAAACATATAAACACAGAGATTTTCCCCTAGATCCCAAA
Source organism: Pinus albicaulis (assembly GCA_034641835.2). Taxonomy (NCBI): domain Eukaryota; kingdom Viridiplantae; phylum Streptophyta; class Pinopsida; order Pinales; family Pinaceae; genus Pinus; species Pinus albicaulis. Next base: position 36,564,367 of record MU968551.1, read on the forward strand.
TTGGGATTACTAGCTTGATTTTTCATTAACCATTGGAAAAATCCCTCACCAATCCAGCCAAGTGAGCCTTCACCGCTCACCTCTAGGCCTACATTACAGTGAAGTATTCCAAGCCTTTTATAGGCTCCATTACACGCAAAACCATGGGCTGAAAACCATGGGTGCACAATACCATGTGCCCCAAAACCACTACTATTTACACTAGTCAACATTGACTCTATCCCGAGTCATGTTTACCTAAGAATTCCCCCCTTAAACTTGACTTGGGGTTTCTTAACTAAATCCAGCCAAAATTGCTGAGACAACCCTGCTCACTCTAGCTCTTCCCCCCTCAATTTTTTTTTTTTTTTTTTTTTACTCAGGTAATTGTTAACTTGACATCCCCCCTATCACCTTGATCTAACCCAGACTTTATCGATGATTACCCAGGGGTACGCATGCCATACCAGGTCTTACAGCAGTATGCCCATTTACATGTAATAAATTAACTCCATTATAATAATAATATTTTTTTGTTTCATTGTTACTCTCTTTTTACATATAAAATAAATGTCCATATAAAAATAACCATCACTGATTATACGGTCACCAAACTTCAGAACTCGCTGTAAATTTTCCAGGGAGTTCTCTTGGCTACATGGTCTATCAATTAATAAAGGAAATTATTTAAAGATCCCTCCCCGTTTCTGAAGCTGTCTCATATATGTATAAAATTTCCGATACCACATCCTCGGTGATTGTTTTAACCCATACATAAACTTTTTTAATCTGCATACCATTTCTTTCTTACCCTTCACCACAAATCCTTCAAGTTGCTTCATGTAGATCTCTTCTTCCAAATCGTCATGAAGAAATGTTGTCTTCACATCCATCTGTTCTACCTCAAAATCAAATGTAGCAACAACAGATAAAAGTAATATAATAGAAGCTACCTTGGAAACAGGAGAAAAATATCACCAAAATCAATTTTCGACACCTGGGAATAACCATTTGCTACCAATCAAGTGTTGTATTTCTCCACCTTTTCTTATACATTCATATTATTCTTAAACACCCATTTTCTTCCAATGGTTTTCCTTCCAGCTAGCAACTCCACTAGATCCCAAGCCTCATTTTTGTGCAAGGATTACATTTCATCAACCATGGCCTCCTTCCAGTTTTCCTTCCTTTTGAATCTACTCGCTACTCTTCATGCTCGGATCATCACGTTATAGGTCAAGGAAAACCTTAACAAAAAGCAGATGTACTATACCTTTCTGGTTGCCTTCTTTCCCGAGTTGATCTTCTCACAGCTGGAGTTTGTGGCTCTTCCTCTTCTGAGTCTTCTTCTGTTGTAGAGTCCGATTCATCCTCCTTTAGCTCAAACTCTATCTTCTCAGGTTCCTTTGGTAGGACTTCATGTTTAACAACATCTTTCACCTCTCTAAACACCACATCTCGGTTGTACACAACCTTCCTTGTTTCTGGGTTCCAAAGCTCGTAACCCTTTAAACCATCCTTATACCCAATAAAGATGCACCTTTCAGATTTATTATCCAACTTGGTCCTTTTCTCCTTTGGAACATGTACATATGCATCACATCCAAATAACCTTAGATGTGAAAGAGAAGGTTTCTTTCCAGTCCATACCTCATGTGGGGTCTTATCCTCCAACGCTGATGAAGGTGATCTGTTAACTAAGTAACATGCAGTCTCCACTGCCTCTGCCCAGAATTCTTGTCCTAACCCGGTACCACTGAGCATGCTTCTTGCCTTTTCCATCAACGTTCTATTCATTCTTTCTACAACTCCATTTTGCTGAGGTGTGTATGGAGTAGTCTTCTGCCGTGCTATACCACACTTCTTACAGAACTCTTCAAATTCCTTCTTGCAGAACTCCCCACCATTATCTGTCCTCAATGCCTTTATCTTCTTCTCCGTCTGGTTTTCCACCAGAGCCTTAAATTCTTTAAATTTGTCAAAGACTTCAGATTTCTTCCTCAAGAAATATATCCATGTATTCCTTGAGAAGTCATCTATGAATGAAACATAGTACACAGACTTTCCCAGTGATGGAACTGACACAGGCCCAAACACATCACCGTGCACAATTTCTAATATCTTGTTTGCCCTCTTAGCACCAGAAGGAAAACTCACCCGATTCTGCTTCCCATATACACAATGTTCACAGAAATCGAAATCCAGAGAACAATTAGACATACCTTCTACCATACCATTTCTGTGCAGTATCTGAAGGCCTTTCTCTCCAATATGTCCAAGCCTTTGATGCCATAGCATGGTCTTTTCTCCAGAGACAGCTAGACTTTCCGTCCCACTTTCAGGAACCACAGAACTGTTACACCCATCAATAACAGTGCTACCTTGTAGCTTGTATAGAGTTCCAGTCCGAACTCCCCGCATTAATACCAGTGCTCCCCGAACCATCTTGCATGCATCTTTCTCGAACACTGTTTTTACACCTGCATCATCCATCTTGCTTACAGAAATCAGATTTCTGGCCAATGCAGGAATATGCAGAACACCAGGAAGTGTTCTAATCCTTCCACCTTGCAGTTTTAGCTTGACCTTTCCATGTCCGATGATTTTGGCCTTCCTATCATCCCCTAGGAAGACATCACCACCATCATATTTATCATACTCGCAGAACCACTCCCTATGGGGAGTGAAGTGAAAGGATGCACCTGATTCAATCAACCATGACTCGTGATCTACATGTGTATTTGAAGAAGAAGCCAAATACACATCCCCACCTTCATTCGAGGTGGTTTTTGCCTCTGCAGAAGGAGCTTCATCAGATCCCTTTCCTTTCTCAGGAGCTTTAGATCTGCATTCCTTTTTGTAGTGCCCTTCCTTTCCGCATTTCCAGCACACCTTTACAAACTTTCCAGAAGATTTAGATCTCCCTCTAGATTTAGATCTCCCACTCGAAACCTTATTCTTGTTTCTGTTCTGGGACCTTCCTCGTACAGATAAGGCATCTCCATTCTGACCCTCCATATTTCTCCGTCTCATTTCCTCCGACAGCAAGGCTGAGACAATGTCATCAAAATTCAAGGTATTTGTATTGCTACCTATTGCAATAACCAGACTGTCCCACGAGTCTGGTAGAGAACACAACAAACTGATGCACTTATCTTCATCTGAGATTTTAATATCAACAGATGATAGTTGACTTACCACAGTATTGAAGGCGTTCAGATGCTCTGTCACCGAGTCTCCATCCTTCATCCTCAGGTTATACAGCTTTTTCCGCAGGAACAACTTATTCACCAGAGACTTAGATTGGTACAAAGTCCCAAGTTTTTCCCACAAATTCTTTGTCGTAGCTTCCCCAGATACATTCAACAATACTGAATCCGAGACACACAACCGTATTGTGCTCTTAGCCTTTCGATCCAGTTTCTTCCAGTCTTCATCTGACATTGTCGTTGGTTTAGTACCTGGATCTATCGCGATCCACTGATCTTTATCCACCAGCAGATCCTCCATCTTGAGCTTCCACAACTCAAAACTCTGACCATTAAATTTCTCGATCTCTATCTTTCCGCCACTCGCCATCTTCTCTCACCGCAAGAATCGATCCCGCAGATCTCCCACTGAACAGGGTCTACCTCAGGCCCGAACTAAAAACCCTCAGCAGCAAAGGCGTCCCCTTGAAGCCGAAACAGCTTCAATACCAAATGTAGGTTTTAATCCTGAACAAAATTATTCACACACTTAATCTTATAACGTAAAATAAAACAATAGCGTATAATAAAACATATAAACACGTAGATTTTCCCCTGGATCCCAAATTGGGATGACCAGGTTGATTTTTCATTAACCATTGGAAAAATCCCTTGCCAATCCGGCCAAGTGAGCCTTCACCGCTCACCTCTAGGCCTACATTACAATGAAGTATTCCCAGCCTTTTATAGGCTCCATTGCATGCAATACCATGGGCTGAAAACCATGGGTGCACAATACCATGTGCCCCAAAACCACTACTATTTACCCTAGTCAACATTGACTCTATCCCGAGTCATGTTTACCTAAGATGATTTTCCTCAAGGAATAATTAGTTAAATAGCAGTTTAATTAATATTCCTGGTTATATTTAACCCAAAACAAGGAAATTAATTAGGTAAATCATTATTTATCTTATTATTTCCTAAAGAATAATTATTTAAACCTTATTTAAATAATATTCTTTGTTGAATATGACTAAATCACCCTTAAATAATTAAATAAATCATTATTTATTTGATTATTATTCAACCACATCCTTAAAATGATAAATAAATCATTTATTTATTTATTATTTACAAAAATTCAAATCCTTCTCCCTCCAATAAATATAATAAAATATTCCATTAAAGTTGGATCTTGATTTGGTTAATAATATTTTAATTATGCACCAATATCTAGACTAACTCAATATTTTTTTATAAATAGAAGGGTTTTCCCATTCATTTACCACCTTTTGTTGCCTAAAGATCACTCTAGATCTATACTTTTAGTCTGACTATTGATCCACCATCATAGTCATATTTTGCTACCATTTTTGTCTGGGTTTTCTGCACCATCAAGAGAGAAGAATTTTGGATCTGAAGTGTTGAAGACTTACAAGAACCCATCCCATTGAGGAGAACAGGGAACACCCTCTTGTGTTTTCCTCCCAGGTGCCATTAATATAAAATTCATTCAACATATTCTTGTCTTGTCTATTGGATGCATGGAGTAAATCTTGTTTTTTCTATTGTTTAATGTCTTCTAATGCATAGATCTAGATTTTTGCAGCATTTATCTTGATCACCTAACTGCAGATCTGAGGATATTAGCAGCCATATTTGCTATTAGGGTTTTTTTTTTATGTGCAGGTAAAGTGGTCTTTTTTCGTACGCTTGGAATTAAGATTCATACTAACAGACTCTATAGATCAATTTTTTTATATAGTTTCCCGTCTACTCAATAGTGATGTTCTTCTTAGAATTTCCCCTGAAATTAAAATAAATCTTCATCTTAGTGAGCAAACAAAGACAATACATTGGTATTTATATCAAAATTACACAGAAATCTAAGTATATGGATCTGATCTTCCTCCATACAAGTTGCCAAATTTTGTGCCTATTAGAATTTTTGCATTAGGTTATATAGGGAAGATGATAAACATGAATGAGTTTCACTTTGTGTTAGCTAATAAGAAGTTTCAGTTCAAGTTCAAGACTCAAATTTGACCTTTCATCTGTAATGCTAGAACAACAGGAAAGGAGGCAGATCTTCTTCTGAAAAATATGAAATTTAAATTAAGTTTTACTCGGACTTATGATTCCCTGGGAATTATTTCTAAGCTAAGGGTAGAATAGAAAACAACCTCTTATCCACATACTCCTAGCCCAGAGATTGAGCAGTATATGAATCTGGATGAGTGGCAAGAGAATATATTACAAGAAGCTGAAGAGAAGGTTTTTACTTCTACAACATCACAGACTCCAGTGTAGAAATTTGTTGAATAATGATTAATTATCCACCGAGACTATCCTGGTCACATACTATTTGAACTTCATACACAACACATAATCTCTTCCACTCAACTCAACTCAGATCATCACACATGCGGAAATAAAATCAAGCGATAACACATCAAATCATCATACACATTAACACAGTATGTATGGGGAAAGTTTATAGCTGAAAACCCCGCAGCTATTGTGTATATTATAATGGAGAAATCAAGTAACAAACTCAGTACAATACTCCTCACAAGTACTCAGTACTTTCTCATACAGTTACTCACAATCTAGCTCAGTTTTGAACAGGTTACTGGTTCAAAACTCACCGTCAATTGCCTTGCCTCTATTGCGTGTTTCAATGCTATGGGATGGCCTCTTTATATAGATAAACCACCAGCCTGAACTGCGCAATCCTCATGGGCTTACTCCTCCTATCTCTGTGTTGCAAATAGCAACAGTATAGTCACAACTGATAGCTAACTCCACCCTTTCATCTATCTCTTTCACTGGTCTCCACTGAACTGATCATGCACTGTAGTGAACTGATGTGTTCTTGAGTTGAATAATGAGTTATTAATTAATGAATTAAATAATATTTAATTCACTCCACTCATAACTAATTGATTAGCTAGTTAAACTAATCTCAACTAGTTCAACTAAAATAAACAGAACACAACTCCACTATCTGTCTCATTAACTCCACCAAACTTCTGCCACTGAAGTCCAACCGAAGTCAACCATGCATGATGCCATCAAACCCTTGGGAATAGCGTAATTCCTCTGTCAGATGCATGAGCCACTTCTGTAGCTCGAACTGAAGTGCTCCAAGAGAGTAAACTGTTGTTTATAGTCTAAATATTATTAAGGGTAAATAATATTTTACTTCCCTGTTTTAAGGAGAGGCAGTCTAAAAATAGACTTCGACCTCTTTGACCTCAAAAATAGAGTCTCATCTATTTTTACCAACATGACACATACTTCAAGAATCTCAAACTGGAATCCCCAAACCATGCTCCATATGTCTAAAAATAGACATAGTCTAAAAATAGATTTTGCACCAGAATTTGCCTGCGGGCCCACTTAGTGAAGGCGACTTCATTTCACTAAGCTCCATCATCTTGCTGCATTTTCAACACTCCCTCTCAGCAAGATATGGATTATCTGCAACCCCTATCCTTCCTCTGTGGAATTCGAACTTGCTCCTGGTGAGCGCCTTCGTCAGGATGTCAGCATCCTGATCCTCCGTGGGAACATATGAAAGCATCATGATTCTCCGCTGAACACAATCTCTGATATGATGATACCAATCTGTGAAGCCATGCTGCCTCAACTGATCCTCCTGTCTGTACCATGAACCATATCCTGATGTGCCTCTGATATAGTGCAATACATGCTTGCCTGCCTTCCAAAAGAGCTTGGTAGGCTTAACCATAGCTTGCGAAAGCTGGTTAACTGCATAGCATATATCGGGTCGTGTATTGACCAGATACATAAGCGACCCCACCAACTGTCGATAGACAATGGCATCCACTACCTCCGCTGAAGTAGCATCCTCCTTCCTCCAACCACCAGGAAGAGGAGTGTCAACAGGCTTGCAGCCTTACATGTTGAACCTCTCCAGAATCTCCCAGGCATACTTGCCCTGAGAAACAAACAGTCCTCCGCTGCGCTGCCAAATCTCCAATCCCAGGAAATAATGAAGGATTCCCAAGTCCTTCATCTCAAACTCTCGTGCAAGATCCTCCTTGCATGAAAGTATCAACTGCTCATCGCCAGTAAAAATCAGATCATCTACATACAGTACGATGATCAACAGCTTCCCCTCCACCACAATCTAGTATAGGTTTGGATCCGCCTCACTCTTGGAGAATCCAAGCCCGGTGAAGTAGCTGTCTATCCGAGTGTACCAAGCACGAGGTGCTTGCTTCAGCCCGTACAGTGCTCTCTTGAGTCCGCACACATGCGACTCACTGCTGAAGATCTCAAAACCTTCAGGCTGCTCTATGTACACTTCTTCCTCAATAACTCCATTGAGGAACGCAGTCTTCACATCCATCTGATGAATGTGCCACCCCATCTGCGCTGAGAGAGCAAGGATTGTCCGTATGGAAGAGTACCTTGCGACAGGTGCAAAAGTCTCCTCATAGTCGATCCCCTCGATTTGTGAGAAGCCACGGGCGACAAATCTCGCCTTGTACTTCTCCACACTCCCGTCAGCCGCCTGCTTCACCTTGTAGATCCATCGCGAACCTACAACTGATTTCCCAACCCGTCTTGGGACAATCTCCCATGCACTGTTCCTGATGATCGAATCATATTCTTCGATCATGGCATCAACCCATGCGGGTTCCTCCACAGCTTCCTCAAAAGAGGATGGCTCCGTCACAACACATTGACTCACAAGAGCCATGTATCCAATGTACCGATCCAGTGACTGTCTCTGTCTGCGCTGTGCTGTAGGTGGTCCTACAACCTTCTCTGCATCCCGAGCCAGTCGCTCAGCTTCTGTAGTGCGCATGCGCCCTCTGATGGTTGGCGCTGCCTGGGTGGTTTCTTCCACCTCCCGAACCTCCTCTTGTGGCTGATCCACATCCGGAAGCTCCTCCTTAGGAACTAACAGCTCCTCATCTGCATGCAAGTGTAGCTCCCTCTCAAGCGAACACCGCATGGCTTTCTCCTCCTGAAATTTTATATCCCGTCGCACAACAGTCTTGCGACTGTCTGGCACATACACCCGATAGTTGTGAGGTGTATCAGTGTACCCCACAAATATTCCAACTTCAGCAGTTGGATCCAGCTTCCTTCTTGCATCCTTCGTCACATGCAAGTAGACAGGAGATCCGAAAATCCGCAAATGGGAAATATCAGGCCTCTTGCCAGAATAAGCCTCCTCTGGTGTACTCATGCCAAGAACCTTGTGAGGACAACAGTTCTGCACATACACTGCTGTATTGCATGCCTCAGCCCACAAGTGAAGGGGTAGGCCCCGATCATGCAACATCGCCCGTGCAGCACCCACGATCGTTCTGTTCTTCCGCTCAGCCACCCCGTTCTGCTGTGGGTTATGGGGTGCGATGAGCTCTCTCCGAATCCCTTCTGCGCTGCAGAACTCCTTGAATTCAGCCGAGATGAATTCACCACCGTTATCACTCCTTAGAGCAATCACCTTTTTCCCCGACTCCTTCTCGACCAGTGCTTTAAACTCACAGAACTTCGCGAATGTATCGCTCTTCTTCTGCATGAAGAAGATCCAGCACTTTCGAGAGAAATCATCAACAAAGATCACATAATACCTGTGCTTTGCTGTCGAAGCAACTGAGAAAGGACCACACACATCTGTGTGAACTCTCTCAAGGATCTTCGTGGCGCGACTATCCTTCTCGTGAAAGGTGGCTTTCACATACTTCCCTAAATTACACCCCTTGCACTGATCTGACTGCGCAAGGGTGCCCTTAGGAAGCCCAGTAGAAATCTGCTGCAGAATCTTCAAAGCTCCATGGTGAAGGTGGCCCAATCTCCTGTGCCACAGTTCGCCCTCATCATCCCGGCTCACCACTTCTCCCGCCTTGCATGCCATAGCTGCGTAGCCATCTACCTGCAACTGATAAAGGTTCTTAGTTCGAACCCCTATCTTCCGGGTCTCTCCAGTAGTCTTACTGTGCGGGAAAGATTTTCCTTCGCTGAAGACCACATCATACCCCGTATCCTCCAACATCGCCACAGAAATCAGGTTCTTCTTCAATCTAGGTACATGCATGACATCCTTCAAGACAAAGGGTTTACTAGAATCCCTCTGAAAGGATATGGTACCGATACCAGTCGCACTGTATCTACCATCATCGCCCATCTCGATGTGCACACCCAAATCTTTGTCCTCCAGATCTGAGAACAACTCCCGATCTCCCGTCATATGAAATGATGCACCACTGTCCAAGAACCATACCGATCCCAGCACACTTGAAACCAAGCATGCAATTAGTGAAAAGTCAAGCTCGAACTGTGAAGCCAAAGCTTCTCCATCTGCAGATCTTCCCACTTGCTTGTTCTTCTTCTTCTTTGGACAATTGGTAGCATAATGTCCGTGATCATGGCAGTGAAAACACTTCACTTTTTCCATATCCTGCTTCTTGCCCTTAGCTCCAGAATGAGAGGTTTTCTTACCCTTCCCTTTCTTAGCTTTGGACACCAAAGCGCAGTTTTCTTCATCAGCTCCCTTTGATGAAGATCCATCTCGAGTAGTCCTCCTTATCTCCTCCCGCATGAGATCCGCCCAAAGGCGCTCCCATCCCGGCAGCTTCTCCCGACCATTGACACTATCTTGATATGAGTGCCAAGCCTTCGGAAGACCAAGGAGAGCCAAGTCGACCATGTCCTCATCTTCGACAGTCACCCCCACACTTCCCAGCTCATCTCTGCATTGAGTGAACTTCGTGAGGTATTTGGTGATACTGTCGCCCTTCTCCATCTTGATGTTCCTGAGCTTATCTTTGAGCGCCAGCTTCCTTTGGTCACTCTTACTCTGGAATAGATCCATCAAAGCTTTCCACATTAGAAATGGAGAAGCCTTTCCATGCAGGCTGGATACAATATGATCCTTGACGCCCTCCAACAGGATCCTTCGACATTTCGCCATCTTCTTTTTCCATACTTCGACTTCAGCAGGATCAGTGGGCTTTTGGACATCCGTATCTATGAACTCCTTAAGACCATTATCTTCTAATACTGCCTCCATGCGATCCTTCCATGCAACATAATTCGAACTGCCTTCAAGAGCATATTCGAGTCGCAAACCTTTGAAAGACATTTTCAACACCGGCACCAAGAAAACAAAACTGCTACAAAATTTGAATTCCACCTCAAAGTTCAACCGCTCTAGATCTGTGAGAACAAATTATTTCTAGCACAGAGATTGACTGCAAGGGGCATTTACCAGACCTTTCACTTTCCGAAGAAAGATGAATCCGGAGGCTACCTGGCCCGCATGCAGACTCTGTCTACCGAAATAAGTTTGTAATCACCGTGATGATCAATCTCTGCTTCAATAGCTCCGATACCATGTAGAAATTTGCTGAATAATGATTAATTATCCACCGAGACTATCCTAGTCACATACTATTTGAACTTCATACACAACACATAATCTCTTCCACTCAACCAACTCAGATCATCACACATGCGGAAATAAAATCAAGCGATAACACATCAAATCATCATACACATTAACACAGTATGTATGGGGAAAGCTTATAGTTGAAAACCCCGTAGCTATTGTGTATATTATAATGGATAAATCAAGTAACAAACTTAGTACAATACTCCTCACAAGTACTCGGTACTTTCTCATACAGTTACTCACAATCTAGCTCAGTTTTGAACAGGTTACTGGTTCAAAACTCACCGCCAATTGCCTTGCCTCTATTGCGTGTTTCAATGCTATGGGATGGCCTCTTTATATAGATAAACCACCAGCCTGAACTACGCAATCCTTATGGGCTTACTCCACCTATCTGTGTGTTGCAAATAGCAACAGTATAGTCACAACTGATAGCTAACTCCACCCTTTCATCTACCTCTTTCACTGGTCTCCACTGAACTGATCATACACTGTAGTGAACCGATGTGTTCTTGAGTTGAATAATGAGTTACTAATTAATTAATTAAATAATATTTAATTCACTCCACTCATAACTAATTGATTAGCTAGTTAAAATAATCTCAACTAGTTCAACTAAAATAAACAGAACACAACTCCACTAGCTGTCTCATTAACTCCTCCAAACTTCTGCCACTGAAGTCCAACTGAAGTCAACCATGCATGATGCCATCAAAACCCTTGGGAACCACGTGATTCCTCTGTCAGATGCATGAGCCACTTCTGTAGCTCGAACTGAAGTGCTCCAAGAGAGTAAACTGCTGTTTATAGTCTAAATATTATTAAGGGTAAATAATATTTGACTTCCCTGTTTTAAGGAGAGGCAGTCTAAAAATAGACTTCGACCTCTTTGACCTCAAAAAATAGAGTCTCATCTATTTTTACCAACATGACACATACTTCAAGAATCTCAAACTGGAATCCCCGAACCATGCTCCATATGTCTAAAAATAGACATAGTCTAAAAATAGATTTTGCGCCAGAATTTGCCTGCAGGCCCACTTAGTGAAGGCGACTTCATTTCACTAAGCTCCATCATCTTGCTACATTCTCAACATCAAGTTCCATAGGGAAAAGTATACTAAGAGAGTAAGGGAAACTCTTTCCCCTTTAGTTTCAGAAATTCAATAGACAAAATTTGTAATGTAGAAAAATAAGAAGAAAAATCCTCTTGAGGAATCATTTCCAGAAGAGAGCTCACAAACTACATTAGACCCTCATGCTACAACTTTTAAAATAGTTGAAGACATTTTCTCAGTTTCTCCTGCATCCTAAGTCTCTCAAGATCCATTAGAAACAACTCAAGTAGGAGAAGCAACTAATAGTCAAGATCAACTCAAGTAGACTTCAGCATCTCAACATAGACTCCTTTCTACCTTTGACACTGAAAAGGCACAACTGCAAATGGATTTCCTAGAACCTAAAGTAACATTTCCAAATAATGCATATGATTATAAGAAGTATATTTTTTCTTTTGATACAATGGAAATCCATTGTATAGACCAATTTTACTTACATGAAAAAACTAGAGAAATGATTTATTCCACCCTAACTAGCTCAGCCATTGAAAAATCTAAATTACAGGTTCCAGTGAATAATATTTAGTCCCATTTAAAGGTGGAAAATATATCTTCTCTAGAAAATGATAATAAGATAAAATATTTGGAAGAATTGATAATAAAATTGGGATATGATCCTAGTAATGTCAAAGCTTCCAAGGAAATGATTAAAAGGAAAAAAATTGATATTGAAGCATTGAGAAAACAATTGAAACTCCCCACTATTGAAGATCCTAAGACTAAAGAAATTGATGAATTAGAAAAGGAAAAATAAAACATTTTCAAGATCAAAGTTGAAAAAAATACATAGATACAGAAGATGGAAATATAATTATATATTTTATTTAAGGAGAAAGAACAACAAGAAATTCAAGCATCAGTTACTCCCTTAGTAGTAATTCCAATTACATGTACTTCAACAACAGGAGCTTCTACTTCAACAATTACTATAACAGTGGAAACACAATCTACTGACTCAGCTAATGACTTAGATAATATATGGAATATTTTTCATTCAGAGGACAAGAAATTGAAAAACTATAAGAAAAACTTCATAATCTTCAGGAGCATAAAATTAAAAATGATAATGCTTATGTAGCAGAGATTCAAAAAATTCATAATTTGACTAAGAGAATAGAGACCCTTGAAAATGAGTTTTCCATTGCTCAAATTCTTGCATAGGCTAAAGAAAACATCTGGAAAGACATCATCCATTACTAATTTATGGCCTTTGATTGAAATCTTGTTTTGGAAGGAACAATTATTTGAAAAGAAAAAGGAGGTTATAGCAAAAGTAAAAAAATAATTAGCTCATAAATCAGGAGATTCAACAACATTAATCAAAATTTTAAGTTCAAAAAAAAAATGAAGAATACGATATTGATGAAAGAACTGAAACTATTATAGAAGTGAGAAAGATCCACATTAAAATAAATTTAATGTTGCATCTTGAAAATGCATGCCATAATTTAGAAGCTAGCCTTCAGAATTTCACAGAAAATTTAATGTGCTACATCAAAAAGGACTTTCGAGTTTGAGAAGAATAGGAGACAAGCTGGTTATTCTTGAAGAATAGCAACGAAGATTATATTCTATAGCCAGAGAAAAATCTAAGTTTTCTAATATCAAAGGAACCATTACATGGAAATAATTTATTGAAGGTTTGACTTTTGATCTATTAATTCAACATGAGATCAAACATTTGTTTATAGTCAAACCCTGTTGTGAAACCAGCTCCAAAAATAGAAGAAAATATATATCAACACATTAGAAATAAGCCACTTCGAGGGGGAAACCTCCAATACATTACATGAATGAACAATTCTTGGATGATACAAATTAGAAAACCTCCTTTCTATATATAGGAGTCCATGGAGCCACAATGTAATCTTAGTGGGGCCACAATGTAATCCTAGCCGACCTAACAATAATAATTTAAGGGCACAATAATAACAATATGGGGGTTACAGGAGTACAATAATAACAATAAGGGGGTTACACTAACAACAATAAGGGACTATACTAGTAATATAGGGACCTAACATGCCCCTCTCCTTCAAAAAAGTGTTGTCCTCAACGCTTGAGTAGCTCTGGGTGCTTTTGTATAAATTTCTCATCCTCCCATGTAGAATCTTCAGTGGGTAAGTTCTTCCACTTGATGAGATACTCTGAAATTGATCGATTCCGTAGTTGTCGAGTTCTTGTTTCCGTGACCGCTTCCGGTTCCAATATGATTTTTCCTTCCTCATCAAGTTCTGGCAATATTGTTTGAACCGGAATATTTTCACCTATAACCTTCTTTAAGCATGAAACATGGAAAACTGGATGTACTCGCGAAGAAGCAGGAAGCTCCAATTTGTATGCCATAGTACCAATCTTTTGCAACACCTTGTAAGGACCATAGTACTTTGGCGATAATTTATTATCCTTCTTAGCTTGCTCGAGGGACATTTGTTTATATGGTTGTAGCCGTAAAAATACCCAATCTCCTATATCAAAACTTCTCTCGCTGCGATGTTGATCTGCCTGTTGTTTCATTCGATTTTGTGCCAAATTCAGGTTATCCTTTAAGAGGTGGAGAACTTCTTGCTGATGCTCGACGTGATCTTCCACTGCTTGAACCTTCGAATTTTCCCTTAAAGATGATGTGATCGATGGTGGATGATATCCATAAAGTGCCATAAATGGGGTCATTTTTGCTGCAGTATGGAAGGAAGTGTTATACCACCACTCAGCGAGAGGTAACCACTTGACCCATCGTGTTTGTTTATCAGATACAAAACAACGAAGATATCCTTCCAAAAATTTATTTACTATCTCAGTTTGACCATCAGATTGAGGATGATAAGATGAGCTATGAGCTAATTGAGTACCCAAACAAGAAAATAACTCCGTCCAAAAATTTCCAGCAAAAGTGGGATCTCTGTTGCTCACAATAACCCTCGGGTTTCCATGTAGCTTTTGAATTGTGTCCATAAATGTAGTAGCAAATATACTTGCTTTAAATGGATGAGATAATGCACAAAAGTGTGCATACTTGGTAATTCTATCAACTACCACCATGATGACACTCTTTCCTTCGGACTTAGGTAAACCTGTGATAAAATCCATTGAAATATCCTCCCAACGTTGACTTGGAATTGATAAAGGTTGTAGAAGTCCCGGGGTCTTAATTGTTTCCACTTTATTCTGCTGGCAAACCAAACATTCCACCACAAAATTTTGAATATCAGATTTAAGGCCATCCCAAAAAAATTCTTTCTTCACCCTGTGGTAAGTTTTTAAAAATCTTGAGTGTTCTCCTAAAGGAGAAGTGTGCAATTCCAAAAGAATCTTTTGTTTTAGTTGGGAATTCTTACAAAGATATAAGCGATCTTTGTACCATAAGGAATCATTTTTCCAACTAAATGTATCAAATGTACTAGGATCTTGCTACAACTTTTGAATGAGTGTCCAGACTCCACACTTCTTTGTCCTTCTTCCATTCATCTCTTGCTTCGGTTATCCAATCTGGTTGGATAATAAAAATGGCACAAAGCAATGCTTCCACCTCTTCATTCTTTCTTGAGAGTGCATCTGCAACAACATTAAGCTTTCCTTTTTTGTAGATTATTTCAAAGTCATAACCCAACATATTTATGACCCATTTTTGCTGCTCTTCTGAAGATAGTCTTTGTTCCAAAAAGTGTTTAAGACTATCATGATCAGTTTTTACCTTGAAGTGTCTTCCCATTAGGTAAGTTCGCAATTTCTTTAGTGCATGCAGTATTGCTAACATTTCCTTCTCATAAATAGGTTTCTGTAAATACTTTCCTTTGATTGGACGACTTTCAAAAGCAATGGATCTTCCTTCTTGCATTAAAACCGCACCAATTCCATTTCCTGAGGCATCACATTCCACAATAAAGGTTTTCGTGAAGTCTGGCGTAGCTAAGACCGGTGCTAGGCACATTGCCTCTTTAAGACGTTCAAAGGCCTTAGTTGCTTCACGAGTCCATGAAAATGCATCTTTCTTCAATAATGTTGTTAGAGGTGCTGCTATTCTCCCATAATTCTTAACAAACTTGCGATAATACCCCGTTAACCCGAGAAATCCTCGCAACTGCTTTATGGTTGTGGGGACTTTCCATTCCTTAATGGATTTAATTTTGTTAGGGTCTACCTTAACACCCTTGTGAGATACAATATGACCCAGACATTCCACCTCTTGTACTCCAAAGAAACATTTGGATGTTTTTGCATATAATTGTTTCTCCTGCAATAGTTTGAGCACCCTGTCAACATGTTGAACATGTTCCTTCCAAGACCTACTGTAGATTAGTATATCATCAAAAAATACTAGCACAAATTTTCTAAGGAAGGGTTTGAAAATGGAATTCATCAACCCTTGAAATGTAGAAGGTGCATTGGTAAGGCCAAAATATGACCAAAAATTCATAATGACCCTCATCAGTTTGAAATGTCGTTTTCGGAATATCTTCAGTCTTCATTCTAATTTGATGATATCCTGGACGAAGATCCAACTTGGTAAAATAAATTTCTCCATGTAATTCATCCAATAATTCATCAATCACAGGAAAGGGAAATTTATCTTTAATGGTGAGCTTATTAAGCTCCCTATAATCCAGACACATGCGCCATGATCCATCCTTCTTTTGTACCAATACTATAGGAGCGCAGAAAGAACTTTGACTAGGTTGAATTATACTAGCCTCTAACATTTCTGCAATCATACGTAAAATTTCGCTCTTTTGGACATAAGGATATATATAAGACCTGATGTTTGCAGGAAAACTTCCTGGAATCAAATGAATAGCATGATCATGATCACGAATAGCTGGGAGTCCTTTGGGAGTTTCAAAAACCTTGGAATGCTTGTCCAAGACTTTTTGGAGATCTGCAGAAATAGATGATTTTGATGTTGGAACTTCTAGTGAGAATAATTATGCAATTACGCCTCGTTTTTCTTTATTTAGAAGCTTTGTCATGACATTAGAGCTTATTATCTTTCCCGACTTCCCTGCAATACCCCGTAATTCGACTTCCTTTCCTTCTGAAAAAAATTTCAAGAAAATTTCTTGAAAATTCAAAGCTATCGTCCCCAAAGATTGTAACCATTGTACTCCTAGTACAACATCAGCACCTCCCATAGGAATAGAAAAAATTGGACTATTCAATAGATATTCCCCCATGGTTAGCTTGATATTATGGAATTTTCCACAGCAATTTATAGTTCATCCATTTGCAACCATCACTTGACATTATGGTGCTGGGTATAGGAAACAATTAAATTTCTTGGCTTCCTTACACTGAATAAAATTATGGGTACTACCTGAATCAATCAACACTATTACCTTTTTCTTCTTGATATGTCCTTCTATCTTGAGAGTTTGAGGGATTGGTAATTCCTTCCAATGCATTACAGGATATGGTAGGACTCATTTCTTCCTCTTCTAGGGTTGGTTCCTGGTGTACATCCTCATGTTGTTCATTTTCTTCTTCCTCTTCACAATCTATGTAAAATAATTTCTTCTCGGCACACTTATGACCTTTAGTGTATTTTCTATCACAACTATAGTAAAGCCCTTTTTCTTGCAATTTTTGTGGTGTCAACCTTGTAGGTTGTGGAAATCTAGGAGTAGCAACACTTCCCTCTTTATAGAAGTGAGTGGTAGGCTTCCTTGTCACCATAATTTTACAGTCAATTTTTCTTGCCAACCTGAATGCCTTCTCCAATGAATCAGGTTCCAAAATGTGAACTTCATGTTGGAAGTTATCCTTTAAAGTACCTATGAAGAGATCAATCATGTGTTCCTCTGGAAGATCAGTTACCCTTATATTCAATTTTTGGAAGTCCTCGATGTGCTCCTCCACTAAACCCTTTTGTTTGAGATTTATCAATTGGCTAAAGAAGGTGTTTCTCTTTGTATCCTCATAATTTGCTATCATTTCCTCCATAAAAATTGACCAAGTGACAATTTTTTTATGGGAGCAAAGCCAGCGATACCATACAAATGTATTTTGTTCTGAATGTAAAGTTGCAATGCGTACCTTTTGTGTGTTTTGCACATTATGGAGATAAAAATATTGCTCTATCTGTAGTATCCATGTTACATGATCCTTTCCATCAAACTTCCTCATATCCATTTTTGGAATATGGTGGTTCTTCCCGCCAACATTAGAGTTTATGAAATTAGGATTAACATTTATTTTGTTCTAATCATGAGTTTCCTCTACTATCTTTTCACCATTAGGAAACATTTCTTGTATCAACTTTGTCAAACCTTCCATGTCTACTTTTAGATCATTCTTCATTTTCTCCATTTTCTCATCGATCTTAGCTTCCATGTCATCCATCTTAGATTCCATGCCAGCTTCCATGCCATCTATCTTAGATTCCATTTCATTCTTCAAACCATCCATCTTAGATTCCATGCCTTTCTTCAAACCATCCATCTTAGTTTCCATGCCTTTCTTCAAAACTTCCATGTTATTTTTTGTTGCTCTTTGCGAGAGCGAAATTTGTTGCACTTGCTCTTGTAATTTTGATATGTCATGTTGCCATTCTTGGTCTTCATGAGTCATAGTAGAGCCTTCTAAAGGCTTAATGGGTGTTAAATTATTTTTAGGGGCCATTTTAGAATCCAATACTGATATCTATTCTACAATATTCCCTTGGAATCAATTCAACTTGATTCTCAAACAAGACTTATGCAATTCGAGAAAAAAATACACACCTTTTGCTTGCTTTTTAGGAGCTCTATATTGAAATTGAATTATCTCTATAATTGAGAATCTTCAATATCTGAAATTTGGCATTATATTATCCATTTGAAGCTTCTTTCAAATTTCATAGGTCTGACCAGATTTGGATTCTTCAAGGCAAATTTATGTTAAATCTTCCACAATGACCCAATTATGGATGGGTTTAGTAGAGCGAACTTGTACGACTTTCCACATGTTACTGTTTCCTCCTTTGGCTCTAAAATTGATAGATAGGAAACTAAAGTTCATGTACGTCCACTTTCTACATCATTCCAATTTGATGCTCAGAGAGAGAGTTATGAATATTTTCCCACAATAACCTCTTTGAGATGAAATTCGGGAGCCTGAAAAAGGCCTAACTTCCATAAATAATATCTCCAAAAATATAGAAAACCAAGCTCTGAAATTTTGCAACGATGTTCCTCAAGATTTCTGCTTTTCTCTCTAAATATTTCAGCTTTTAAATCTTTTTATAAAAAATTTATAGCGAACATTCCACGATGACCTGTTTAGGTTAAATTCAGGAGCCTGCAAAAATCTCTAACTTCCACAGATCATATTTCTGAAAATATTGCGAACCAAGCTCTGAAATTTTGAGATGATGTTCCTCAGGATTTCAGCTTCACACTCTAAATATTTTAGCTTCGGAACCTTCATATAAAAAAATTTATAGCGAAAATTCCACGATGATCGGTTTGGAGCAGTGAAAACCATAGAATCCAAAGCTCTAATACCGAATGTTGTGAAACCAGCTCCAAAAATAGAAGAAAAGAGATATCAACGCCTTATAAATAAGCCACTTTGAGGGGGAAACCTCCAATACATTACATGAATGAACAATTCTTGGATGATACAAATTACAAAACCTCCTTTCTATATATAGAAGTCCATTGAGCTACAATGTAATCTTAGTGGGGCCACAATGTAATCCTAGCCGACCTAACAATAATAATTTAAGGGCTCAATAATAACAATATGGGGGTTACAGGGGTACAGTAATAACAATAAGGGGGTTACACTAACAAAAATAAGGGACTATACTAGTAATATAGGGACCTAACAAACCCACTCTTCACAAATACACTCAGGTGGATGAGACTTATACAAAAAATTGATTAAATTTGCCATTCTTGATGAGGACAGATGGAAAAAGATATGTCAACTCATTGATTAAACAAAAAAATAGGTTTTGTAGTAACAAATACGAGCTTTCAACAACAACATGCAAGTTTATAGGAGGAAAAGGATAGATATTGGAAAGAAAAACAAAAAAACAACCTTTTAGGCCCAGTCATCACCAAAGGCCTCGAATTAAGTGCCAAAGGGCTTAAGCAGTTTCATTTTCCTATATTGTAGATATATTTTTGTAAACAATTTTGAGATATTTTGTAAATAAATCTTGATATTTGAATCAGGATATTCCTATGAAGGTTGTATAAATACTTTGTATATTGAATTATGAATTTTTGAACCCTTGTAATAGACCATTAAGTATAATTGTAATCATCTGAAGTTCTTCTGATATTAATGAAAGGATTTTGGATTTACCTTGAAGTAGCTTATGTTCATGTGAGTTCTTCTTTATCATTTTATGTTTTCATTTTTTAATTTCTACATGTATTTGATATTAATGAAGAAATATGGGTAAGATATGATTAAATATTAATGTCTAAAATCCCCTGTGAAGTTATCATCAATTATAGAGATGAGTTAATTAATACAGTTTGTTTGTTTTAATTCCTCTATATTTTTAAATTGTCACTTATTTTTAAGTTCAAATATATTTTGTTTGGTTGTAAACACATTTTACATGCATCATCTATATATGGTTAATTAAATACTCCATTTTAATATTTAATAGATCATACATTCTCTTAAGTTCTACCTTACACATCTATCAAAGCTAAATTTATATTAAAAGGTGTAGAATAAGCCCTTTTATTATATCATGAATTGTTAAGGCTCTACACCTGCTTAAGAATTTTAGGACATTGGTCATCTAAAATTTATAACAAAACAAAATATTTTAGATTCTCTCACATGATTCCTTAACCTATAATTTTCTACAGAGGTACAACACTAGTCATGACAGAAATTTTGTGAAACCTGTCACAAACATTGAATCTATAGGTGTAAACAACAGATTTGAACATATGGGTCTCATACTTATTTGAGAATTGCTAAGAAGAATTTATCCCTTACATCATTAGCCAAAATACAATTAATTTTACCATAAATACATTATGAATTCATTTACAAGTAAAAACATAGATAGAGCCATACATCCTCACTATTCAAATACATGCTTATAACTAACACAATAACAAAAAAAATACCATGGTTACAACAACAATAGAAACCACATAGAAACCAATACATTTGCATACCAATTACCAAGGAATGAGCTTCTCATTAATGATTGTAAAAACCAATCGAAGATTGGACTTCCACTTTCTACCTGACCATATATTGGCTGAGCAAATCTCTCTTCATCTAATCACCCTCGTGCCATATTCCAAACACGCGTGTGGGACTCATAACCAACCAAAAAGAACCAAACAAGCATGAATGCTACCAGAGTTCTCCACATACACCATGAAGAATTTCCCTATCTCCTAGTCTCTCAAGATTTACTATAATCCATAGTATGAATCAAGGATCACTAGGCCCTGAACTAAAACACACTCTCTAGTATTTATCGCACATCCCATCACTCGACTAATAGGCAAAAATGAAGAGAACCCAGTTCTCAGGCTTTCCCACAATCCATCCCGGATCACTAGGCCCTAAACTGAGTAAAACCACCTCTAGGCTTTACATTATATCCTATCATTACATGCAAGGATTCCTAGGCCCACTGAGACAACATACTATCTGTATTTACCATAACCCATTGTCTGGTTCAGGGGTTACTAGGCCATGTGTTATATCAATTCGGAGATCCACCTCACATAGATTTGAATCCAATCTGGCAATCCAACTCAATCGAATTATGAGAACCCATATCATCAAGGTTATCAAAAAATGGCAAGGCTAGGTTGAAAACAGTCTCACACCTACAAAAACCCATTTCAAGGCAAAAAAGGACCACATGCAATACCATGCATTCTAGATCTAACAAGGAAATCATGCATTCAAATCGATACCTGCCAAGAATCCTATTGTAGCTTCTTGATTCCTGCTCCCCCTTGCTTGCATCCTCCTTCTTCCTGATTTCTTGCCTTTCTTGGTCTAATGCAAAATTTCTCGAAGAAACTCTAGGTGTCCAAGAGAGATATATAGAGAGAGAGAGAGAATAATGAGAGAGCCATAAGTGTGAGAAAAATATTGAGCCAAAATCTTAGCAACTCATCCTCATAAGCCTTTTTATAGAAGTGGCCTCTATTTTCTTCATTTTCCTCCTCACATGAAACTTGTGACCTTCCATCTCCCTTTTCTCCTAATTTCCATTATTTTCATAATTAAATGTGCCAAATATGTCATTTTTCCTTTCCAAAGCCTTTTCCTTTGGAAATTTCCATTAGCCATAATAAATTGAATGAACATCCACTAGGATGTTTTGCCTAACATTCAACTTGGAATTAGTGTCCCATCAACAGTGGTTATTATTTTTTCCTTTATTACATTTTACATGGAATTTTCACCAGGGCTATTACAGAACCCTCCCTCTTGGGGGAACACCGTCCTTGGCGTTCAAGGACACCTACAAACTAACAAACCATTGAAAATATAACATACTTCCTATGAATATCTATAACACAACTCGTTGCAGTATTTAAAATGAATAACGTGCTCAAAATAAAAAACCATCATGACAATCATATTGTGTACCAAACATTTTAACACAACTCATTATAGTATTTACAATAATATGCACATTTTCTCAACCAAAAAAAAGAATAATATGATGCCTGCATCCACAACAAGGGAATCTAGAGGCTCACACCTCCACCAGCACAGTAATAACAGGATTCAAATCCTTCCCAAGAGTTCTAGAATCCACTGCTAAAGTCAAAGTTGCATCCAATTTCTAGCGCTACAAACCTGCGCCATTTGTCTTCTAAGTGAACAGTTACCATCTCATTGTTCAAGGGAACACTCCCAATGTGCATCTCATTCCATCTTGAAATGCTAATGACCAAAACAAATCCATCCCTAACCTTCCCTTCTCTGCTACATAGTCCCTCAATCAATTTAGTCATCCCATTCCATGCAATCACTCACCTTCTAAGTTCCTCGACATCCCCTATCCTGGTTTATCCATCCCTTAGAAAGGCTTCCTTGCATTAGAAGATACAAAAACCAAGGCATATACCTGCCTCAAAAACATCATACCGGTCATAACGGGCTCATGGAAATCAATAGACACTATTGGGTACCAGTGTCTCGCAATGGCCCTGCTCCTGAAGTGCTTACCATCATACTATTGCCTGTTTCAATTAATTTTGGTGATGTTGCTAGTTCTTGCAGTCGGTTTCAACCACCCTGTCGGCATGTTCATGCATTCCTGTACCAAGAACATAATTCCCATTAGACTCAAAATAAATTGAAATAATTTCAAATCATACCTCATTAGTACCCTATCAATAAGGTATACTTGCACTTTTGTTTACTTCCTGTCACACAAGTCAAACTAGTTGTTTGATCAAATAATCATATATAAACATATCACATATGATTAGCTCAAAATAAAACCATCATAAATTAAAATCATGAATCACATGCAATCATCATAAACCATAATCATAAATAACATGTAGCCATAATAAGTTAGAATAATAGATCATATGCATAATAAAACTAAAATAAAATATCGATACTCATCCTTCATCAATCCTTACTTCTTTCTTTTCCCTTTCTGTACACACACTGGACCATTTGCCCCACCCGAAAAACACCTAGTGACTTCTCCTTAACCACTTACACACACATAGTGTAAAACACATACATCCACATAGGGCATACAACACCACAAAATACATAAACCCACACCGAGATACGACACATACACCTACACCTGGTGTACAATACATATTCCTGCAACAACATACAACACATAAACCTATATTCGAGTGTACAACACAACACAACACAATACATATACATATACAAAGTACCACACAACGAATAAACATGTCATGATAGCATGATTGCACCATGAATATACATAGTATCGCATGCCGTCAACACAACATGTACAACATCCACATGATACCACATGTATACCAGTACCATATGCACAACATGTACACAATACCATATTTACACAACACTACCTACACAATGTGTGCACAAAATCACATGTATATACCACCACCTACACAACATGTACACAATGGAAAATTTACACTACACCATCTATATAATGTGTACACATATCACATGTACACATCACCACATGCACGACATGTAAATGACACCACATGTACACAACCCCATGTGCATGACATGTACACGACACCACCTGCACACAACACCACATGTACAACATGTACACAACACCACATGTACAATAATGCACCCAACACCATATGTACATACAACCATATGTATGACATGCACACAAAACCATATGTACATAGCACCACATATACAACATGTACATAGCACCATATGCACACAACACCATATATCCAACATGCACACAACACCCTATGCATAAAACACCACATATCCAACATGTGGATAGTACGGTATGTACACAACACCACATATCCAACATGTACATAACACCATCTATACCTAGCACTACATATACAATATATACAAAACACCATATATATACAACATGCATACAAAATCATATGTACACAACACTACATATGTTACATGTACACATCACCATAGGTACAATCACTGAATATACAACATGTGCAACATATACAAAAAATTAGTACTACACATCCATAGACCACACACTTACCCTAAAAGAAACCTTGATTCTATTGTCTCTCCACTATTCATTCACATCCCAGCATGATGCAAAGCACACCACTTTCATTTCACTAATGTACCTCTCAGCATTACCTATCCATTACATAAAAACAGGCATAGTACAGGCATCTAATGTCAAATCATATCCATGTGATACTAACCTCATAGATCTATCAGGGTTACTCTTCCCACTTTGTTCCTCATAATACCAAGAACCCCTTCATGCCATTCACCTGCATAAGCGATCATTCCTCCACAAGAATGATCCTTGAAAACCCTGTCACACAGTGACATAGATACATATATACATACATATATATAATCATTAGCATAAAAAATCATGATCCTGTCATAAAACGAAATACATACATACATATATACATTTAAAAAATTGCATTAAACAATCATGATCCATGACAACCTTTTCAGACAAGACATACATACATACATACATGTATACATATATAAACACTAGCCTAATCATGATCACATAATAATTTCCAGATATCATAAGGTCTAGGTTAACAAAACTTCTGTTATTCATGCACAACATGCACAATGTTGAGAAAAATAGTTCCCAACATATCCAAGACATATAACACCTTAGATACATTCACTTTACCTTTTTTGTTACCTATCTTGCCGTTGTTCTACCACTATCCATTTACCTCAATGGACCCAATCAATCCAACTGGTTGTCATATTATTACCTTCCACTGCCCTTATGAATGCACCAAGCTTCATCTGAGTCTTACATTACCTGTCAGGTTCCATTTATCTCTTCCTAAGCTTGGTTGACTCTCCTCTTTCCTAAACCAATTCCCAAGAATCTCAATGCATAAAATTCAAGAATAAGAATCAAACAAGAAGACCATGAAAACCAAAAACAATACGACACCAAAAAAAAGTGGCATGATCATGCAATAGACCCAATCAAGTTTGAAAATCGAGTGCAAACAAATAAAAAAGACCGAAAGAAAAAGACTGGAAAAAAACACCATGACTCAATTTCCCATGGTTTCCCAAAGCTTCCAAGGGAAATCTCAGCCCGAGC
Organism: Pinus albicaulis; assembly: GCA_034641835.2. NCBI lineage: Eukaryota > Viridiplantae > Streptophyta > Pinopsida > Pinales > Pinaceae > Pinus > Pinus albicaulis. The sequence continues at coordinate 36,589,822 of MU968551.1, forward strand.
CTTCTTCAAGATTTCATGGCTATCTCTTTCCATGTAATTCCTACATCATACTTCCATAACCACACAACTGTCAATGCATAAATAAACATAACAATGAGCTAGTTATCTTACCTTGTTGTGCCAATCCCGCTGGTTTGTAACTAAACACACACACATCATCCATATGTATCAACATCAAGACAACATATTTGTCAATTTGAAATCAACATTTACCAATATTAACACCCATGTCACATTCATCAGTCATAATACATAATGCTACAACTATCACCTCCTTAAACTCAAGTATATACCGACTAGATCAACACATATTTGTTAGCACAACCATCTTAAAACAAGATCATTGCTTCATGAAATATTACAAACACGTGTACTCATATCATCCAATTAATCAAACACTCAAACACAATATAAATGTACCATGCCAGATAAATCAACTAGACAACATAAAATACACCAAACACTCAACACGATATAGATGACATAATCAAATATTCAAGCACCAAGTATATGGAATAAGAAAATTCATACCTTAATGTATCTCAGGGGAGGCTATATTTTCTGTACAATCAATCTAGATTAGCATAATATAAATCCTCAACATATCAACTCAAACATAAATAAGGTCATGATATCCATAACAATAACTAACTAACATGTTCACATCATATACTCATAAACAAATTTCATTCATGCATAACACTCACATACGAACAATTAGTGTTGATTAATACAACACAATGTCACAAATAAGTCAACTCATACTTGAATGTCATAACTCTAATTGTCTACCTAGGCCAATCCAATTTAGCATGATACATATAACATCAATATATCAATGCAATAACCCTAATCATCAAGTTAAGTAACATTTAACAACAACAAGCTAACATATAACATACTCATCAATCAACATATAACATAATCATCAAGTTAACTAATGTAAAACAACAACAACAACAACAACAATGCATATAAAAACACATTACTTTCATTCATGACTATTTGACACATGTGCATATGACTACATTGATTCACTAACATCTACCATGCATGTAACCATAAAATAAATAGAATGAAAGGCCCATACACATAACCATAATGCATATGACTACGTTGATCAAATAGAATTTATCGCATATGTAACCATATTAATAGAATTACAAACATATAAGTAACCCTAATTATTACAACAACCATGAATCACATACTTGCATGCCAAGCATACAAACTTGTATGATGATTTTCTCTTACACCAAATTCCATTTTTTCAATGTAACTTTAATGATTTGCATATCCTTCTCTATCTTACCCAACACATTAGCATCATAACATACCAATATCATCATCATGACCTAGTTGTATAAAATGACCTTATGCACAACAATCTCAATCAAACCAATGCAACTTGACCATAATCACCCACTTGACATTTATAACCAATTATAAATGACCAAGGGATGTCCCACATGTAGCATCACATATAAATCCTACACAGACAACACACAACCATGACCAATATGTGACCTAACATAAACAAGAAATGCATACACAACATGTAGAAACATGTAAGAAAGTGTGCACGAACAATAGAAAAACATGAGCAAAACATAATGAGTCATACACTCATGATAACATGTTGACAACAACACTATTAGTACTTCCATGGCGACACCACTGCCACCACGGAAAACACAACACAGATGCAAAAATCACATATAGACTAGAAGCATACTCAACATGTATCAAACCAAGACAAATTCATGATCAACACACTACCCATCTAGTCTGAGGGTTGAACCATACTCTGATACCACTATGTGGTATCATATATCACACAAGGAGAATGGAAACCAAACACCACCCAAGGAGAGTGCAACCATGCTTGGTTACCACTCTGTAATTCCCCATTCCTACATCTACACAAGTAACTGGCCAATCGGGATAACCATGCAATGAGAGGATACTATAATGATATTAAACCTTCTATGTGACCTTAAGGAAGTGGAATTGATGGAAAATACCACCTACAAACCTTGTACAAAAACCACAACACCTCCAGGAGGTAACCCAACCGTTCATGCCTCTTACCCCTGGGTCACACTGACATTTCGACCCCCTTTTAGCCATAGACCTAGGCATAACACTGGATTCCAGGAGCTAGGAAGCTATATCCATAGGCATAACACTGCATGCTAGCGGCTATGGCCCAAATGCTTTGTTTTGAGCCTACAACTCTGGGATTTGAGCCACCTTTTCAGGCCCAGTGCCAGATCACTACCTAGAACTTCATCAAAACTTAAGGGATGATAAATAATAATATAACAATTATCCGGAAGTAATCACATCAATAAGAACTCATTTGTTTCCCTCCTAGCCATGACAACAATTTTTTCAAACATATCACAAACATTGAATCTACAAGTGTAAACAACAAATTTAAACATAGAGGTCTCATACTTATCTTAGAATCGCTAAGAAGCATTTCTCCCTTACATCGTTAGCTACAATACAATCTATCTGACGATAGATACATTATGCATTCATTTAAAATTAAAAATGTTGATAGATCCATACATCCTCATTGATTAAATACATGCTTATAACCATCACAATAATGACATAAATACGATGGATGCAACATCAATAGAATCCACATAGAAACTAGTACATTTTCATACCAATTACCAAGGAATGAGCTTCTCATTAATGATTGTAAAAACCTACCAGAGATGGGACTTCCACATTCCACCCGACCATAGATTATCTTAGCCAAATATATCTTCAATGAATCACCCCCATCCCATATTCCAAGCATGAATATGACACTCATAAGCAACCAAAAAGAACCAAACAAGCATGAATGCTACCAAATTTATCTTCCTACACTGTGAGGAATTTTTTTATCTCCTAGTCTCTCAATCTTTAACATAATCCACAATCTGAATCAGGGATCACTAGGCCTTAAACTAATGCATACTCTCTAGGATTTACCGTACATGCCATCCCAACACTACTAGGACAAAATGGAGAGCACCCATCTCTTAGGCTTTAGCGCAATCCATCCCACATCACTAAGCCCTAAACCTTGGTAAACCACCTCTATGCTTTACCATATATCTTGCCATTCACAGGAAAAGATTCCTAGGCCCACCGATGCAACACACTATTCAGCTTTACCACAACCTATAGTTCGGTCCAAGGGTTACTAGTCCATGTGTTATATCAATTCGTAGATCCACCTCACTTGACTTCGAATCCAATCTATAAATCCAGCTTAACCAAAGTATGAGAACCCATCTTATCAAGGCTATCCATAAATGGAAAGGGTAGGCTGAAAACACTGTCACACCTGGAAAGACCCATTCCAAGGCAGAAAAGAACCACATGCACTACCATGCATGCTAGATATAGCAAGAAAATAACACATGCAAATTGATAGCTGCCAAGAATCTTGTTCTAGCTCCTTAATTTTTTCTCCTCCTTGCTTGCTTCCTCCTTCTTCCTTCTTTCTTGTATTTCTTGGTCCAATGCCAGATTGCTCCACGAAACTCCAAGTGTCCAAGAGTGAGAGAGAGAGAGAGAATAATGAGAGAGCCATAAGTGTGAGCAAAAGCTTTAGTGAAAAGCTTACCAACTAATCCTCATAAGCCTTTTTATAGAATAGGTCTCTATTTTCTTCATTTTCCACTACTTTCCTTAATTTTACTCCTCACTTTCAACTTGTGACCGTTCATCTCCCTTTTCTCCTAATTTCAATTATTTTCATAATTAAATGTGTCAAATATGCCATTTTTCCTTTCCAAAGCATTTTTCTTTTCTTTTTCCAATTTCCATTAGCCATAATAAACACCCACTAGAATGTTTCTTCACAACATTTAGCTTGGAATAAGTGTCCCATCAATAGTGGTTATTATTTTTTCCTTTATTACATTTTACATGGAATTTTCACTAGGGTTGTTACACAAATTTTTCCTATATATGGTCTTTATGTTCATATGTTTCAATGTTTTGTTGATCCATTGAATGAATTGATTGGATAATGCTACATAGATAGCATATATATATTTGGCTTGTTGTGTTTGTATGTGAAAGTTCTAATTATAATGATTAGAGCTAGGATTGGAGAATACAAGCCATGAAGAGAATGAAGCTCGCAACGAATTTCATGTAAGCCTCATCTCATTTTTTAATTACTTTAATGGAAATATTATATTCTTTTTCATTTATTTTTTCTAGACCAGACCACTAGGTAGAAGGAAGATACTTATGTTTGCATTCGTAGATTTTTCATAACGGTAGCCTTCTCTTCACTTTGACCATGTACATACATTGGATCAGTTGGAATCTTGGTAAACACCCAGTGCCTTCTCTTCTCTTCTCTTCAATTTCAAATTTACTAAGTGGCTCATCATCCCCAAGGTGAGCACTTAGTAACAAGTAAATATCAATAATCCCAATTGATACCCCGCAGATATGGGCACTACCAAACTAAGTAGTCACTATCAACTAGGTAGTCTTTTGTCGACAAGAACATAAGTTTATTCCACACCCCTTTAGGCCCATGTAGTCCCATACCTGTGTATGCCATTCACGTTAACCAACAAAAGGGCGTAAATAGTCCCATACCATTTTCCCCCTAAAACATTACACAATACATGCACATATACACAGTGTACCACAACACATACACATACACATAATACACACAATTAATACACATGTATGAACTGACACATACACAACACACAAATCACAATGTGATATGCATATAATAACATTGAAAACCCAGAAACCATCCTGTATCTATGAAAAAACACCAAGAAATATTGTCTCTAGTGTCCTTCCCCACATGCCACAGATCATACTACTTTCATTCTATTGATATATCCTTCTGCATTCCTTATTCATAACATAACATGGGAATAATTTATTGACTATATTCAACTATTATTAAAATAAAATAATAAATCATTTAGGACTACTTTTTCTTGCATAATTCCTTGTTAATCAAGAAAATTTTGATGCCATTCACATCTACATTAAATGAATGATAACCTTCATTATTCTACAATAATGGCCCTCAACAAAACCTATCAGTCACAATGGCATTCATATATGTATACAAATATTGGCATGATCATGGGCATATCACATATTTATATAAGTGCATTAACTTAAGCTAAAGAAACTTCCCTTATGTCATCCTCGTGGCTATCATGTCATGGTCCATTATTTCCCATGGACTAACCACCCACTTGGTCTGCATAACATCGTTCACTAAATCTTGGACACATCATATGTATCTATATACATCTAAGAAGGTAAAAATTGGGAATAACTCCCTTTGTTTAAGAAATATATGCATCAGCCAAAGAAATTCCTTCATCGAGATTCTTCATATTACCTCATTTATGATGTTTCTTCTTTCAGTTACACTTTTTCACATACAAAATTTTGGATTCTCTTATTTCATCCCTGAATTTTATCTATGTGTGAGATTTTATTTCCTCGAATTCCTAATTGATCCCTCCTTGGTACTCTCACTAGGAGTTCGTGGCTTTACTGACATACCCAACAAATTATTCAACCCCAAATATGGCATTCAAAGGACATAAAACAAGGAAGGTGAGATTAGTCAATATAAAAAAGGGCATTCAATCCCCAATAGCAAGTTCATGCACACTGTAAAATAAAAACAAAGTCAATCCATAAAAGAGATAAATTAAATTCATGGCCATAGGCATTAAAATAAAGCAGTCCCCAAAAAAATTTATGTCCTCATAATTCCATTGTTCATGGCTCTTCCAGCCATCATACATGTACATATGAATATTCATATACCAAATCAATTAAATAATTCTTTACAATGCTAGTAGCAACCTTGAAGTCATATATTCCCCAAAAGCTCACACAGGTTCTCTTCAACACATATATGTATGTGTCAAAGAGATTAAGGGATTTCACCCACCTCCTTCTCGGTGTCCTTCATTGTTGATTCATGTCCCCGTGGCTCGTAGGGGTCAGTTTATTTCTTCTTCTACCTGCGGGGACAATGCCTTTTCAGGTTCTCTTCTCCATATCACCAATAGGATAATATCCTCTTCTCGTTTTCAACCTCATGAGGCCTCTTCTTACCAATTCCATTTTTCCATTTTGAGGATTTAGTTTGATATGTCATCTCTCGCAACTATTTTTATAACTCAACATTCAACTCAAATAATTCTTGTTCTTTCCTCGTGAGGTTTCTAAGTTCCTCCCTACAGATATTTAATTCATCTTCCAATTCCTAGAGCTCAACCTCTAAATTCCTAAAGTTTCTTTTCTTGCAGAGGTATTCCCCCCTCTCTCTCTCGATGGACCTAGGCCATATCCTGTTGCACCATGTCATGATACATGTTTCCTTTCAATGTTGTTGAGTCTTGCAATGTGATGGAACATACACTCAACCATTAGTGCATTAATAGATATAAATGAATATAAAAATTTCCTTTCCCTACTGCAGCAAGCATAATGCCCTGCAATGGCATACACGTCTCAATTTATGTATTAGTCACATACCTCAAATCTAGGACATAAATAAGCATATCCATTTTCAACATAAATTTTCAAAAACCAGAATTGTTACATGCACATGCACATATCAACTCTTAGAATATTTCAATTTATTTGACGAGTTGAGCTATAATTTAAAGTCAACTATTATTCCCAACAAGCATCATTAATTTCATTCAACCTATTATATCAAGACCAATCAGAAATTTAAATTCATCCTTTATACTAGGGCTAGTAACCAAAACATTTGCAAACACAAGGGAATTAACTATAAACAATTCATCATACCAACATTGGATCATGCATAATCATGCCTTTACAATATTGAAATTCATCCTTAATTATTATCAATCTCTTTACCAATACCCTAACTATCATATGTTAACATCAGTATTCATTAGCTTCATTCAGTATTTTCACCGAGACCGTCACATGCAACAATATCATTAACATCTTCAATTGTGTCCTCATTATCTGATATGAATTGATTAGAAAGGAAAATACTCATACTATGAAATTTTCTATAAACTCTGATAAGTTAATACAAACTTTATTATCACAATCTCATTATTTGTGCCACATTATTCAATTGCTTATATGAGGATAACACCTCTCACTGGAAAATTAGATATTTATTGAAGAGAATGAGGAACATGAGAGACTTTTAGATAATTCAAGAAAAAATTTAATATTTTTTTCTCGAGAGTTAGTTACAGGTTGTTAACATATATAATTTGTTATTTTATAACTCATATGAATGTATCATGCATATGCCAACAATTTCGTAGTTAATACATGTCTAACATTGCATAGTCATAGTGTCAGAACTAGCACTCCCTTGCATAGGAAAAAATCATCCTATCTTTTGCCTTCACCTTTACAAAACCAAGAGAAACAAACAACCACTAATCTCATCACATTCCAATAGGGTTATGATTCCTTTGATTATAAGGTCTACGTAAGACCCTTCATATTAAACTAAGCCCATTCAATCATTGAACATGTATTCCCCATCTCGTAATGAGATAACGACCTTTATAATACTCAACCAACCATTTTTCACATGTCACATCCCATTCTTTAAATAAGGAAGGAATTAACCAAGGGGAACAAGTATTCACAAGGTAAAACATAACATAAACATATGGGAAACAATCAACCTCTACTAAGGTTCTTAACATCTTATAACCTATAGACCATGGGATTTCCACATCCCGACTAGCATATAATACATATTCCTATTAGTCACTAAATCAAGAAATGTATGTCAGATTCACATCACCCAAGGATTTTAACCAAATCCATTTTGTCACATAATCATTCTCATGCACAACTAGGTCATGTATACAAGATCACATCACTTATTCAATAGTGATGATATGCTAATAATAACTATACTCACTGCCTGTTGGGCAGTTCATACAAAATTAAAGAAAAGAAAAACTCTCAATATCACAACCACTGTCTGTCCAAATCTTCAAGATGTTGAATATAAATCACATGCCTTGCCAAGGCATTCATCAAAACAACATGTAGAACATCATTGCCATTGATATGCAATCCAACCCAACACTATGATTGGGATACTATAATACTCACATTTAGATATTATACTCAAATTTTAGCTCCGTCCTTGATCTAGGGATCCATGCATTATTACCATGCTACATGCTTTAATTATAAGATAAATATCAATCATGCAGGTAATAAATCAATTAAAAACTAGTTGTTAACACATAAACATTAGTTTAGTTAATTTTATAAAAATCATTATTAAACCCTCTTGTGGGAATTATGTTTTCACTAACCCATGATAGATCCCATCCAACCCAAGTGTTGAATGTGGATGCTCTAATACCGCCTGTAAACATGCCACCTTACCTTACTCTTGATGAAGTGTTCACTTGCTAATTCAATATTACTTGTATAGTTAGAGATATGGGATATTTTTTTGTCTTTCTTTCAAGTTCTCAAAACTCGAAATAGATATCATTGTTGTATTCGTCTTAGTGAGACGTTTCCAGTGATATAAAATTTCATCCAATTTGGAATCCTAGATCCTAAATTACACTCCTTTCAAGTTTTGATTATTTTTAAATTATCATTTTTCTCTTCTTTTTCCATGTAACACCCACATGGAATATCACCCTGACACCCCATTCATCATTGTGCATGCTTATACACACACACACACACACACATGTAATCCTAGATATTAATATTATCGTAGCTTATAAGAACCTTAACTATATGGCCACTATATAGCAATGTAACAAGTCCTAAGCATTACCTTGGCACTGACATATCTATGTATATTACATTCATGTAACATATACCATGTACGATATCATAATAAGCATTTAATATTTTGTTATAATATATTACAAATAAATATTCCCCGCCATATGCATTTTCATGATGCATTCAAGTTTGACATGGGTTGTGTATTGATCCATGTAAATATACCATGAAACAAGTAATACACATTATTGTGGAAAACATGGTTCAACAAGTATAACTGCATATATTCCACTACCCATCCAATGGTAAATGTGGAACGATTTAAATGTACGATGAAGGGTGAATGCGCTCCCCCCCCCCCCCTTCTTCTCCATGATGTCACAGGGTGGGGAGGCTTCCACTTTTTCTATTCCATTCATGATTCCACATTATGCATCCAACGGTCCAAATCAAAAGGCATAATTGAACGAAATGTGGGGCTCACCCCTTCCCTGCTAATATCACAAGGGGCGGGGGGGGTCACGCCAACATCATGACTATTAATCACCTCTTAGATACTAATACACCTAGACTAAAGAGATGGATCCCCTTCCCCATGCTGACATTACAAAGGACATGCCCTGCACTCACCTTATCCGTTGATTCTCCAATCTTGATCTTCGTTACCTAATATTTTTACCCCACCCTTGGTTACGATGCTAGGCTATATGAGTTTTATGGCCATAGGGCTTATGCAAACAATCAAAAAATTGGCCCCAACTAAGGGGTCAACCCAAGCTCCTCCCAGTGACTAATGCTTCCACCTTTTTTACCCACCTTTGAATATCCGACCCTGACTCAGAGGTCATACAGTCCTTCCTCCAAAACATGTGAATTGGTGACAGGGTCCAAACTCCAACCCCTGACTCCGCCAATGGATAATGATATTGATTTGAGGTAATACATGTTTCGTGACAATTTATTCAACATATTACTCATATATGTTGATACAAAATGTTTACACCCAATGCAAAAAATATGCGTCAATCCATACTAGTGTTCTAGTTTCAATTCCAACTTTAGCAAACTTCCAGATTTGGAAATTTTTCCAAATATACCACTAAATTTGCAAACTTGTTCATGCCACGTTAACCAATTGTAATGAACTTTCACTTTTGGCATGAATTCCAAATATATTGCAAGTTTTTAACTTGTTCATGTTCCCTTTAGCGCTTTCCACCAATTATGACACATAGTTCAAAAGCTACCGACATGTTCATATTTGTACGCTCAAACACTTTGTAATAGGCCCATAGGCCTAGTCCTATATGAATGCATCCAATTGTAATACTCTCATAGTGTTAAACCATGACTATGGAATGGTCATCCCTAAGGCTTAACCACGTGCATAAAACCCCCCCACGACCTTATCATATGCCCGTAGGTGCTTTGCATATAGCCCACAATGTTAAATCAACATTAAAGACTAGTGGTAGGCCCAAAGGCTTAATCACATGTCTCAAGCCCCTACTACCTTTTTTAAAGTCAATAGGGATAAGCCCTTTAATATATTCTCGTAGCATTGTGTTAATATGCATGTAGGCAGCCTTAAAATTCTTAACATTTTGAAACCTCGTAAAACTCTTCCAGGGCACACCTTTTGAAGATTGACAGAATGTCAACTGCCATGAAAATTTCTGTATTCTTGGTCCCATATTTGTGGGACGCAAATATATCAGGACTTTTCTATCGTGCTCCATTAAAAAATGTCAGGGACAGGAACCTCTGGGTTGTCATCATCACCTAACCTCACCTGGGACAGACTTCTATTAAATTATTTACTAGGGAATTTTCCCATTCCCGAGGATGGGAATTCCCTGAGTGTCCCCCAATTTCCTCCTCCTACGATTCCGAGGGTGACGTAACATCCTCATCATATTTTCATGCCAACTATCTTCCACTTGTCTTTTATTTTTGTGCCCATTTTCTTCCACTTCTACACAAATTACATTCCACCTATGTGTTTTTCTGCTACCTATGCAATACCTATTTTTCACCCACACTCCACCAATTTTCCACTCCCACATATCCATATCTAATTAGTGCAACATGTCACTAATTTTTGGCCCACTTAGCCACATGAAAGTGACAAATATACATGCCACATGTCACTGTTCCACACTCCCACATCACCTTGGGCTTATGCCATGTTGATATCATCCTATACCTTTGAACTTCAGATTTCATGTTGAATTCATCTCAGACCTTTGTACCACTAACATGATTGTTCCACCCTGGCTCCACCTATGCTCCACACTATCTATGTCATCTAGCCAAATCACACCATGTGTCCTTTGGTGACTTTTCCATGTTATAAATCATCCATGTCATCTATGGAGGAAGGGGGATTCGAGCCTTAGTTTTTCAATTAATTTGTTTATAAGACTATCTACCCAATCCTAGAAACTCTGGAGCATTGGAACAATGCATTTTCATTAAAAAAAACCGAGATGTGAATATTAACATGCATCATATAGTGATATTCTCGACAACAGATGGTGAAAGTTCCATCTCCCCAAGATCGTCACCATGGGAATTTAAACCTACACCACTCTCAAAAGCTCGAGGTAAACAAAGTGACAGGGTTATGTTTCCTTTGGTGGAATTGAAACTATCACTCCTGAGCTTGTGAATTGCGGTCCCACATAGCCCTATTCTGCCACCTGAATGTTGAATATGGCGTAGGTGTTGTGGCTGACTATGTGCCACCTACATGCTAACAAGGTGTCCACCTAAGCCTTGAACCTTTCCTATTGATTTTTTTTATTTGAGAGCTTTGACCACACATGTCTTTTGATCCATGAGGTTTTTTTTCAGATTTCAATATATTATTGGAAATGTCTTTACAAGACCTATCCATATGAGCACTTTTCAAGGACGAGTGAGAAAATATTTTATGTTGAAAATGGCTCCAAATAGTATGCTCCTAAAACAAATTTATCATCAATGATAACACTACTTGATAATCATCTTGAAACCTCTTGTGACATCAGTGATATTTTCCATCCAATGAAAACACCTTTGACATCAATAACAATACTTTCCAACAATCTCCCCTTTGGAAAGTGTGGAAACACTAAACATTGCTACCAATCATAATACCAATCATGGAAGTGAGTCATGTAAGATTCATTTATGGAAAAATGGTAACACTCTCAACAATACTTTGTGGATTTTTTCATTTTCTTTTATTCCTAAGAAACATCTCACCTTATACCAATTATTTCTTATAAGGATATCCTTCAGTGTTGTCTTATTTCCCCCCCTTCTTATATATCAATTGTTATGAAAAGAGCTCCAAAAATAGAAGAAAAGAGAGATCAACACCTTAGAATTCAACCACTTCGAGGGGGAAACCTCCTTTACATTACATGAATGAACAATTATTGGATGATACAAATGATAAAAACTCATTTCTATATATACAAGTCCATACAATTCCATGGGGTTACAATATAATCCTAGCCAACCTAACAATAATAATGTAAGGGCACAACAATAAAAATAGTGGCTTTTATGGGGCACAATAATAACAATATGGGGGATACAGGGGTATAACAATAAAAATAAAGGGGATACACTAGTATTATAGGTGCCTAACATGCCCCTCTCATTCAAACAAGTGTAGCCCTCAATGCTTGATTATTTCTGGATGCTTCTGTATAAAATTCTCATCCTCCCATGTGGAATATTCATGGGTAAGTTCTTCCACATGCAGAGATACTCTGAAATTGATCAATTTGGTAGTTTTCTAGTTCCTTTTTATGTGATTCCTTCATAACTTCTTTCACTGCGATGTTGATCTTCTTATTGTTTCATTCGATTATGCACCAAAGTTAGGTTATCCTTTGAGAGTTTGAGAACTTGTTGTTGATGCTCGATGTGATCTTCCACTATTTTATCATCCATATTAGCTTTCATTTGATCCTTCAAACCATCCAACATAGCCTCCATTTTTTATTTTAAACCATCTATGTCATCTTTTATTTCTCTTTGCAAGATCAAAATTTGTTGCACTTGGTATCGTAATTTTGATATCTCACTCTGCAATTCTTCATATTCATGTGTCATAGTAATGATTTCTGAGGGCTTAATGGGCGTGGAATTATTTTTGGGAGGCATTATAGAACCCAATACTGGTAAAAATGCTTCAATATGCACTTGGAATCACTTCAAACTATTTTTTCAAACAAACTTTATGAAATTTTAAAAAAACAAATACACACTTTTTTCTTGCTTTTTAGGAGGTTGATATTAAACCTGAATTATCTCTGTGATTTCGAATCTTTAATTTTTGAAATTAGGTCATAGAGTAGCCCTCCGAATCTTCTTTCCAATGCCACAAGTCTGACCTGATTTGGATTCTTCAAGGCAAACTTATGCCCAATTTCCCACAATGACCTAATTATGGAATGGTTCAGTAGAGAAAACTTTTACGACGTGCCACATGTCACTATTTCCTCCTTCGGCTCTGAAATCGACACACAAAAAACTAGAGTCCGTGTACTTTCGGCCACTTTTTACAGAATTCCAATCCGACATCAATAAAATGTTTGTACTTACTTATACCCATTTTACATTAATGGAAAATATACTCCCCCTATAACTAATCTCACCCTGTCATTCTAATCTCGTGCACCTAAAAAAATATTCTCTATATGTTGAAAACTTCAGGTATCTTTTTTTTTATCTAAAAAAATTCCTTTCTTTCCTATGGAGAATATTTAGTTGAGAAAATACTGACTACTCGTAATCTCGACCTCAAGTATTTAAAAGGGCTCTTAGTATGGCTTTCAGGATATCAGTAACTTGTGTACCAATAAGCCAAGAGCACACTTATGCATTCTAGTCTAAGTCTCAGCTAGGCTTACAATTATAATTGAGCTTCTCCCCCATGGACCGATGGACATGATCTCTAGCATCAGAAACATCTCTCACATGCATGAATGGTGAAATTAACTTGCCAAATAATAAAAACAGCAAAATTACAAGGAAATATTAATTCACTCAAAGGTTCTTACATGGTATAAATAAAGTGGCTCTCTAGAGAAAGGACCTATGCATGTGGTTTTTTAAATTACCGCCTTTAGGAGTTCCTTGTTATGGTTTAAACACCATGTTCCTTCTCTTTTGATACAATTTTTTTTTCTGGACACCTCGAAGCATAATTTCATAATTCATGATAATTAAAACATGTGAGGGGATACTTACCTTTAGTTTAATTATTTTCTTGTTTTTGCATTAAATTCGCCATAATTGTAATGTTTTCTAGCCCCTTGACTATGTCCTTAAAGACAATAGGCTTCTTCTATTTTAATGTTGCTACGTTTTTTAGTCCTTATTCAAAAAATCTGATGGGTCCCTTTGATTTTATATTTTTTGTTGAATTTGAATGACCTTCAAAACCCAAAATGTTCATACCAAGAGGGGGACTTCGGTTTTTGCTATAAAACTTATCCAAGACTTCATAATTATTTTCAGGCTTCTAACGTAGAGATAGTTGATTATTTAATGCAATAATCTCAACTTCCAATTTTTGATTTGTGGTTGTAAGCCTCTTGATCTCCTCAAAAGTTGATATAATTTTCCTTATGAAATATATGCTTTCCTTGAGATATTTTATTTCATTAGCAAAGCTACTAGATTCACAACTAGTGTCTATTTCACTTACGACTTCTTTAGTATATATTTTTCCCTTTTTGAGTCTAGGGATCCTTATGTAGACACGTAAGGCACATTATTCCCCTCTACCAGAGGGGCACCCATTATCTTCTTGAGAAGTGTCTAGATATCTTATTGCTATCAAAGTAGTTCCTTCTTCACTATTGCTAGATGAACAACTATCTCTTTCATCAGAAATGTTTTGTAAACAATTAGAAGATAGATGGATTATGCTTCTAAAATAGTAACAGAATAACAACTTAATTTTATATTACATCTCCTTTGTATCCTCTGAGTGTTAATCAACAACATAGCAATTTTATTCTTTTTCTGATTTATGATATTTGTGAGCTCCATTATTTACAGAGGGCTTCTTGATATCAAATGTAGTTTCAGATTTGAGAACCTCTATCATATATTAACTGTAACATATCCCATATCTCCTTTGAAATATCACAACAAATCACTTTATTAGTATCTAACATAGAAAATCCTTTCAATATTTTCTCTTTAGCTTGTGCATCATGCTCATTTTGTTTTATTCCATATTTAATAGATAACCATATATCAAAATCAAGGTATTTTAAATAGATCTCCATTTGTACCTCCCAAGTTGTATATTTTGACCCATTCAAAAATGGAACTCCATCTAAGGTAATCCAATATTAGTCCTCCATGATCCCTAATCTTCCTTTCATTGACTATTAGGCTGATCGTAAAGGAACCCATCTCTGATGCGAATTGTTAGAAACTAGGACACTATTAGGGGGGTGCATTAGTAGTGTGATCAAATTATACCGTTATTTCCAATTTAAACTTTTAAATCTACTTTGTAATAAATTATGTAAGCATTATCAATAAACACGTCAGACATATATCAATACACATATATGCAACTCATAAATACATTGATCTTCTTCTTAATTCCTTTACAAAGGAAACCTTCAACTTGTTGTTACAATATTCTCGGACATCAACCAGAAGAAAGATACCACTTCCCAATTTATCAAATAATATTGAAAGGAGCACCAACCCCTAATTTAATTTTCTAGCACCCATTAGTAGGAATCACCCACTCCATCTTTATAGACATTTGATTACCTTATAAGAAGCACCCACTTGTGGAGGCACCAACCCCCAAGCTATTCTTAAGACACCCACTTAGATGGAAGAACTAACTTCCTGATTTGCAAGAGCCAACCTAATTTCTGTGTTGATCCCTCTTTCATACTACTTTCAAACGTCTCATATTAACAAGACTCT
Source organism: Pinus albicaulis (assembly GCA_034641835.2). Lineage (NCBI taxonomy): Eukaryota > Viridiplantae > Streptophyta > Pinopsida > Pinales > Pinaceae > Pinus > Pinus albicaulis. The sequence continues at coordinate 36,605,581 of MU968551.1, forward strand.
CTTTATTCAAACATAACTCGACCTCTCTTTCTAACACACATCAACCACCAATATCACCAATGCATTCTCTACATTCTTGTACACTCCTCAGACACCAATTCCAATTCACCTTTTTGATACACAAATCAATACACATATGCGCCCCCTTGAACATTTAATTCTACTCAAGCTCTACTCATAAAATAAACATAATACACCTTCAAAACCTTAGTTGATCTTTAATCGATACACCAACAGCCAATTCTTGATCATTCAATTATGCTTACAAAGAATATGAAGCTAGTAAATTTTAGGATTTATCTCCACTTATTTTCAACTCATAATTTACACTTAACTCATGTTTAATCTTGATATATTCATGTTTTTCCACTTTAGTTAAGTCATCTTCATGCATTCAATATGTCTTCAATATTTGATTTATTGTCCTGAATTGAAAAACTGAACCAAAATTCAAATTTTGTTCATTATATAAAGTTATAATATTTAGTAGTTTTTCTAGCTATAGTTCCAACTTTAGCGAACTCCCATAATTGGAAAATATGCCGACTATGCCACCAAAGCTTCCAAATCATTCATGTCGTGTAAACCAATTATAGTGAACTGCCACATTTGGCATGGATTCAAAATATATTGCATGATATCAACTCGTTCATGCACCCTATAACGCTTTCCATCAAATATGGCACATTGTACCAAAGTTTCCAAACCATTAATATTCACACACTTAAACTCTTTGTGACAGGCCCATATGCCTAGTCCTGCATGAACACATTCCTTTGTAATATTCCCATAGTTCTAAACCATGACTATAAAATGGTCAACCCTAAGGCTTACCCACTTGTGTCAAAACCCCCCGGAGCCTTATCATATGCCAATAGGCACTTTGTATACAACCCATAATGCTAAATAAGGACTATAAATAAGTGGTAGGCCTAAAGTTTTAACATGTATCAAGCCCTCGCTTCCTTTGTTAAATTCCATAGGGATAAGCCCTTTGATATATTCTCACAACACTTTTTCAATATACCTGTAGGCCATAGAATGCTTAACACTTTGAAACCCCATAAAACTCTTCCAGGGCACACATTTTTAAGACTGACAAAACATGAACTTCCTTGAAAAATTTTGTCTCCTTGGCCCTGTTTCCTCGAGATGTAAATATCCCAAGCATTTTCTTTTGTGCTCCATCCAAAAAATACCCCTGAGACACAAACCTACATGGTGACATCACCACGTAACATTACTCGGGACAAAATTCTATTTCTATTAGTTGTTGGGATATTTCTCCATTCCTCGAGTTAGGAATTCCCTAAGTGTCCCTTGTTTCCCTACTTTTAAGATCGTAGGGGTGACGTCACACCTCTGCCACCTATCTACCATCTATGCACCCATTGTCTACCACATGTGCGATACTTGTCCACCAGTCTACCACCTGACTGCCACTACCACATGTCCATCTCTGAGTTGTGACATAGTTCTTAGCCCACTTGGCCTCCTAAATTTGTCAAATATAAATGACATGTGTCATGGATCCATACTACCATGTCAGCTCGAGCTTACATGATGCTGACATCATCATGAACCTCTGAGTTGTTGATGTCATGTTGATTTCATCTTATACCTTTGGACAACTAACATGATCGTGCCACTGTGGCTCCACCTATGCTCCATGCCATCTATGTCATCAAATAAGATTGTGTGATGTGTCCTTTGGTGATTTTTCCATGCTGTCAATATTCCACATCATCTATGGAGGAAGGGAAGTCAAAGCCTTAGTTTTTCAATGAATTTATTTATAAAATTATCTCCCTAGCCCTCAGAACCATAGAACACTGGAAATATGCAATTTCATTACAAAATTTCAAGATATGAATATTAACAGACATTAGATAGGAAAATTCTCATCAACATAGGGTAAAATTTTCCTCTCCCTGGGGCTTTAAACATGTGCCACTCTCAAAACCTCCAAGGAAATAAAGAGCTAGGGTTACGTGTCCCCTTGTGAGACCAAAAATATCCCTCCTCAACTTCTGAATTGTGGTCCCATAGAACCATATCCTACCATCTATATGTTAACTATGTTATAGGCCACACAACTAACTATGTGCCACCTAGATGTTGACTATGCATCCACCTAATCCTAAAACCTTACCTGTTGACTTTTTTATATGAGAAATTTGACCAACCATATATTTTTATCGAGGAGGTATTTTTAATACTTCAATATACTGTTGGAAAGGTCTCTCTATGTCCTATCCATTTGAGAAATTTGAAAGGTCAATTGAGTAAATATTCTATGCTGAAAATGGCTCCAAATATTATGCTCCTAAAACACCTTTATCGTCAATGATAACATTGCTTGACAATCCTCCTAGAACCACCTACGACATCAGTGATATTTTCCAACCAATGACAACACCTTTTACATTAATGACAACAATTTCTAACAACAAACTACTTTGATTTTGATATTAATATTTTATCTTGATACACGAATTATATTGATAGGTGCTACATGGACTTCTAGTTATACAAACAACACAAATCATTTTCTTAATCATAATATGCTCATACTTTTATTCAATCATAATAATGCCATGCAAATATATTCTAAAGGTAAAAGAGTGATACTTAAAACAACCTAATAAAACATCTGATAAAATAAACAAGCAATACAAGCAATTTGATCTGAATGGCATTGTCTTCAAGTGTATTACATGTGTTAGTTTAAAAAAATACAATTACAATTTAACTATTTCACTTATTGAATTGCCACATAAATTTAAAAAAATAGATAAACTAAATATTCTTAAAAAATTATTAAACATTGTGATTACTTATATATGTGATTGAGTTTACTATATATATAATTGAATTAATCTAATTAAAAATATCATGTCTTATAATAAGAGTAAAAATATTCATTTATAAAATACTTTTAAATAAAATATTTTTCATAACAAGTATTATATTATAATATATAAAAATACTTAAAAAATAAGTTTTAGGATTTTTATCTATATAACTTCATAAGCTCTCCCATTAAAAAAAACGACGTGGTTGAGAACTTAATACAATATTTACTTAATTTACACAAACCAATCTTATAAGAATTTCTTAAATCCACTAGCTTTGCTTTTAAGTTGTTTATCTCTAAGGGAATGATCGACATCCTCAATATTGTATTTACTAAATTTACACAAACCAATATTATAAAATTTCTTAGATCCACTGGCTTTACTTTTAAGTAATTTATCTATCATGGAATGTGGAATGATCTTTTAAACAATATTTCTATGAACATAATACATCTTTAATATTATATTTACTCAATTTACTCAATTTACACAATATAGGCCATGATCTTTTAAAGAAAATTTCTAAAAACATAATATATCCTCAATATTATATTTACACAATTTACACAATATAGAACCTAACATTTTAAACAATATTTCTAAAAATACAATACATCCTCAATTACAAACCAATCGTATACAAATTTCTTATATACTCAATCTACACAAACCAATCTTATAAGAATTTCTTACATCCACTCGCTTTTCATTAGAGTTGTTTATCTATGATCGAATGACCTTTTAAGTTCTATTTTATTTTATGAGAAACTCACATGTGACAGCTACATTTATGGTTAACTAGTTATTGACTAGTTAAAAAAAATGATGATTTTTAAATAAAAATTAACTAGTTATTGACTAGTTAAAAAAAATGATGATTTTTAAATAAAAAAAATGAGACAATTGTTATGTTGATGGAAAAAGTTATTTTCCATCTAAAAAGGGTTGATGGTAATGTTATTCTAAGAACTGAAAAAGTGGTTGGATAGTTGGAGCAGTTACCTGCTCCTCTGGGGATAAGAGATTAATGCCAATGAGGAGTGGGGGTTCTGTTCGTGGAATAAGGAAGGGTGGAGAATTTTCCTGAGCTGGTATAGACCAGTGGAAAAACATTCAGTATTCCTGAAGTTTTCTAGCTTGATTGGACCTGAGGTCCTGAGGTCATAGAAAAACAAGTCTACTGCCAACTTGAGCTCTTTAGTGGAAGCATGGGGAAGAGATGGACGTCATTGCCTCTCTTAAGGTTGGGAGGAACATCAGCAAGAGAACGTATTGTGTAGATAAATATTTATTTTTATTTATTCTGCATTGAGAAGTAAACTGTAATTATGGATACTGTATTGAAGGGAACACAGATATAAAATCCGAGATAACTATTGTTAATTATTTTGAATGGATAATTTGTAAATGATGTTGCAGATTTTACATCTATATTCATAGATATAGTGTGGTTAATATTTTAAAACTATGACAGAGTTGGGGTAAAGAAAGTTCTGGGTTCTATTATAATGATTAAGAAAATTATTAGAATTCCTCTCAGTCGGAATGGATTTTTCGATTATGGGTAATGGAAGAAACCCAGAATACCTCGTCCTTTCCTCTCTAACTATACTTGGACAGTTTCTTGGGTGGTCCGATCACCTCTTACTACAAGAAAATAGTAGTAAAATAACAACAATACTCTACAAATGTTCAAAAAGTAAATTTTCCAGAGGTGCAAATCTAACAAAGGAAAGAAATTGTACAGAAAAACAAAATAGTCAAGCAACATGAATAGCATATAGAATACAGTATTTTTGCTTTCAGGAAATACACTCGGAGTATTTAGAGCAATATTGTGCAACATGAAAAGTAAATAAAATAAGGTATTTACTCTTTCAAGAGATACCCTAAGAATATTTTGATGATTGTTAAACTAAAGAGAAACAAAAACAATGGAGTCCCTTACATGTTGATTTCCTTGAGATGATATAACACATGCACGTACGACGAAGAATTCAATAACTAAATTATTTAGCATTAAAATTTTAATTACTGTATGACAGAGGACATTTGCAAGTACTTATTTTTTTCTGTAACAAGGAGAAATAAAGGACTGAATATTTTAATAAGAACCTTTTCTCTTAAAAATTACTATTGAACAAGTTCAAAGAACTGTGAGTAATTTTTTGTAAAAGTTCAAAGACAGGAAATATGGAAACAACTTCTTCAATGACAGCGAAGCTTGCATATCCACTTATAACCCAAAATGTAAAATCCATTTAAAAAATGGAAATGTAAATATTATAAGCTCAATCCAGCCTTATCGTGGAGAAGGCATAAACAATGTATGTGATACAACTTACAGGGTAAGATTAATGAAGGACTACTACTTACTATAAATCTAAAAACCAAATAAAATATAATTTTACATTAAGTCTACGGCTCGATCTGTAAGACAACTATCTAAAACCTTCTCAGAAGGAGGTTGGTCTATTAACATCAAAAGAAGATGGATAAACTTGTGTACTAGAACCAACCTGTAAAGTTATATTTCACTGGAAATTAATGGTCGTACAAGGCTAGAAATGAGTTTCATTAATCTGGAAGTACCTGTAGAGGAAATTGAATTTTTCAATGGGCGAACAGGAAATTTATCTCCAAGATGGTTTACTAATCTTGGTAAATCGTGTTTTGTGGGGGAAACTCACCTGTCAACTACAACAACACACATGCAAAGCTCATGTAAGTAAACATGTTGAACGCCGAGTAGTCAATACTTATATTAATAGTAAACCTTGAATATACAAAAATTTAGAAATGGAGTATGAGGAGAACTACCGAAAGAGGGAGCTTCTCCATTTCTCTAGCTTGGAAACCTGTAGATTCAAACAAAGAAAGAGGAATAAAGTAATGGCTATAGGATTCTTGCAGAGGAAATGTATTGAATGATATCAAGCAAACTAGTAAGGGTACTCTACCTGCTAGTTCTGAGTTTGTGTACTCAGGCTTCTGAAGGAGAAATTTGGGCGTTTGGGAGACAGATTTCCTCTGGTGGCTTGGCGGTGTGTTAGCATAAAACTCACCCTCATCATAGAGAACACTACGGTGAGTAGACTTCTCTAACATAGCTCGAAAGTTCTGTGGGACTGCGTCCGATGGAAGGTAGAATAAACCTTCTCTAACAGCGGAACCCAACTTTGAAGGGAATTAAATCTGAGGAGAAGAGCTTCTCAGCATGACAGAATAGAGCTAATGGCGGAAGGATCTGGGGTTAACGGCGTTATCCTGATGAAACTCCCACCACAAGCCAGAGCCAATAATCCAACGATGCAGATGGACTTGAGTATAATCAAGGACTACCACAAGTGATAGTGGTATCACAACTGTCAATTGGAGATTAATACAAAACCTATCGCCATAACTTACTAACGTGCCAGTTAACTCCTCATTCAAAGATATAAATTGGATGGAAGTATGTGTTGGTACAACTTTACCAGTGTAACATCGACATCATGTTAATATAAATAGATAAGTCAATGATATCATTTTTTATGCGGAAATCTATTTACAACTTATGTAAGTGACAGGTAGTCTAGGGTTGAAGGTTTTATGAACCTAATATAATAAATGATGAGATAAGAATGTCAAAGTTACACAACCCTTAGATATAAGTTCTTAATTAATAAAGAAACGAATTTTCATAGGAATTATAAAGTTAGATTTCTCAGATCAAGGTAAAAGTTAAAAAAAAAAAAAAAATCGTTTGTTTTTTTAATGTGACAAGTGGTATCAGAGCAACGTTCATACGCTGGGACCCTAAGGGTCAACTAACGATAATTTGTGTGTATACTGATGCACAAAATTTAGCTGCATAACAAGAAACATCATGCTAAGGGGAACAACGCAGCAAGCCCCCCAAGACACTATGGAACCCCAAGCTCAACCAGTGATGAACCCATAAATGTGGGTTCAGTTAAGTGTCGATCAACACCAACAAAATAGTAGACTGTTCGAAGAATAGAAGCACTAAACCATCTTTTTGTTAAACATGGTACAACAACTGTAGGAGGAAATGGTACATGTTCGAAAAGATAATGAACGATTACTACAACGGTAGGAAAATATATTAAAGAGCCTGTCAGACAAGAAAAACTAGGAAGTGGAACATCCTAGTACTGAAAAAAGCATGCAAGAAGAGGAAGAGCTAAAAAATAGACACAATACCAATGACAGAGTGGAAAGAAGCCCATCCCAGCGAAGCAAGAACAAAAATTACAATGAGGAAGAATCTGGAAATTTTTCAAATCAGCAAGAGGTTAAGAAACAGAAAATAGAACTTCACGGGGATTTTTGGAAAATAAAACCACCAACATTTGATGGTGAGGCTGAGGAGGTGGCAGAGGCATGGTTAATAAACATGAACAAGTATTTTCAGGTGTATGAATATAATAGCAACCTGAAGGCCAGATTGGCCATATATCAACTAAGAGATAAAACCACTATGTGGTGTGAAGAAGTAAAGAATGTACGCAAAATTGAGGAAAAAGATGTCAATTGGGAATCATTCTAACAATACTTTAAGGACAAGTATTTGACAGAACGATTCTATGATGAAAAAGCTAAGGAATTTCATGACTTGAGACTGGGACAAATGACTATGGATGAATATATCACTAAGTTCACCTCCCTGTTACGATATGTTCCATATCTTCGACAGGAAAAGGCTAAGGTGCAGAGATTTCTGAGCAGTCTACCTATTAGCCCCCCTATGAAATTCTTGACAAGCAAGCTGGGGGCTAGTCTGCTTTGGAGCCTTCGAGGAATGCCTTTTCCTGAAAACCCATCATCCTTGAAGTCTCTTAGTGTTGTGCCTAAAACAGTTTCCCCCTGCTAATCCATTTCTCAAAGGGCCTGTTTTCCCCCTTATACCCCTGCAAATTATCCCATTTTAACCTATGTGTTCCCCTTGTCGAATTCCCCTTTAATTCCCTGAAGCCTCCCAAAACCCCCTTCAAATTCTACCCATGTCCCTGGTTTAGCCTAATTTGCCATTTATCTAGCTATCGTTACCCTTATAAGGTTTCAAAATGCATTGAAAAGGCTTAAAAACCCACTCTGAACCTTATGTCAGGCCTAGCCCCTCTCCTAATAGCCCTGCGCTCCTTTACCTTCTACAAAACCCTGCGTTGTAACCATCCGCCAGTCTAAACGGTGCTTATTCCCCCATTTCCTATCGGGCACGATGTCTGTCGTTGATAGTGGTTGATCGGACGGTGAACGTTAAACCCGATACCCCCCTGGCCTATTCGCTCATTTTCCTCATCATGCCATCGTCGTCCATTTCCACGATGATCTGACGGTCTGCAGTGCGCCCGATGCCGGTGGTCCCCATATGACTATTCCAAACCCGTCGGTTTCCTTCGCATCGCTTATGCATGGTAGGCGGTTTCTCTCCAATGCCCAGCGATTCCATTCACCGTCCGACGCGTGTCCTTGTGTACGATTTCCAAAGCGACGGCCCCGCCCGTTAACTCCATCCATCGCGCGTTATTGTCCAGACATGGATGCCCAGCGAAATTGCCGTAGACCGTTTGATCTGGAGCAGGCCATCCGACGGCTATCGCTCGTCCAAGATGCACGAATTTTAATGTAATTGTGCACGCGATAGATCATGCCATGGCCCGCCGTCCATTGTCCTCCGCCATTGATCCCGCCACGATCGACGATCCCGATTTGTTCGCCCGCCGCTGACTTTTCCACCATCGCCCGGTTCCGCCACGTCATCTCCATGTGCACCCTCCGTACAGTCTCCCATTCCATTGCATATATTGGTTCTTTTTCGCGTTTTTTAATGTTTTCCACGTATATTTTCTTTGCAGACCGCCACCATCCACCAGAGCACGTTTCTCCATTCTTTCTACAATTTTCTCCTCCGTATCGTCATCTACACGACCTTTCTCCACCTCCACATCATCTGCCACCCCATTCATGATTTCCTTAACTTGTTTGTGTATTTCGCAGGGTTTCAAAGAGGCAGAAAACCGCCATGATGCATATGTACCTCTTCAATGGCGTGTTGCATAGACAGAGAGCCGAGATGGGAGCTGGTACTCCAGCGAAATGTCAAAAAGGGTGGCGGAGATATAAATTTCATCAAAGGACAGGTTTTTGAAAATCTGCAACCCCATCCGGCGCCATTAAAGCCCATATATTGCAGAATCGAAACATTTATGGAAGCAGCAGAAAGGCCAGCTTATGATTATAGTCTTCAATACTCAGGATTTAAGATTTGGATCCACAAGGCAGCAGTTTGAGAAGCAAAGCATCAGATCCGAAACCTCGAAAGTCAACCAGAAGTGTAATACACGGGAAAACGTACCACTAGGGTTTTCTACAGTAGCAGTATGTTCTTTCTTCAATCAGAGGACCAAGTTCCCATACAGTCCTCATTATACATCGTGTCCGAAAGAATTTTCCGCCCAGACAGTAGTCAGACATGGTCAAAAGCATTGGTGACTCAAGTAGGGCAAACCTCACTGTTTCTTATTGTATTTTTTTTTTCTACCAATAAGTACCACACAGTACTGCAGTCAGTTTACCTAAGCCATACCAGAGATAAATGCAGAGACTTAAAATAGGATGGGTTTCGGCCCTCCATTCATTTCTGTGTTTAATGTTACATTTAGTGTCCACCTACCTCCTCATTCGATCTTCTGTTCATCCTCTTCTATAAAACACAGAAGGAAATTATTGTAAAGGTTGTTGATGAGATATCAGAGAAATATGAGCATTTCCCTCTTGAGACAAGTTCTCTATGTAATATTGTAATATAGGCTGAGATTTGATGTATTTAGATTGAATGTTCAAGCTGTGGGCAACGATGTACCTGATTGGTGTTGTTTTTAATATGACAAGCATATTTCTTTTGATCCTGATCTAAAGCAGCTGGTGATGTTTTCCTATCTCTTTGTTTGATTTCATTTCATTCCATTTCTACTGGCTCGCATCAGAAGTTTGGCATAAGATTTACCCTTGATAGGTACCTTATGTTGCTGCTCTCCCAGCCTTTTATGTTTTCTGCTTATATGTGTATCTGAATATTGATTTCAATTGATTTAACCAGTGTAGTGGATGTCATTGCCTACTCTCTGATGTATGAATTGAAGAAATCTATGTTTAGATGTTCTTGCTAGGATTTAGTTGGATGAGTTGAGAACACTGGGAGGTCTAGAACCCTGTCTCTGCCTCACTAGGATCTTTCCATCTCAATTAAGCCTTTCTAAGATCCCTTGTATTGCCTCTGATTTTGTCCAAGCAGGTCTAGAGTTAAATGACCTCTAACCTGATCTATAGACAGAATTGGATGGTTATTCTCCTTTCATTTTCAGTCCTTAATGTCCCATTCCAAATATCATCTTTAAGATCCAAATGCTCTGGATGACTAACCCAACTGAAAGCTTGCACATTGAACACAAGTAAATCCTCTCTTGACTCCATTGCCCAATGGCCTTGATGTTCTCTGAGTTATCTACCTTTTCCTAATTTCCTCTTTGCTCATTCTTGTCTTATATTGGACCCTCCTTTCTTGATTCCCAACAACCAAACATAAACAAACAAACAAACCCTATGCATATAACTAGCCTAAAATCATAACTTAGAGCTTCAAAGACATACGCTTTGACTCATATAGAGAGATCCCTCTCTGGACCTAGGAGGGCTAGATCCTAAGGTCTGAAAGTGGTTCTATGTTGTCTCATCTTTTGGTCTTGCCAACCTGGCCAAAACATGGGAACCCCAACATAATGGTGACTCCACTGGGGAACGTTGAGTGCATTTCACTTTGAACATACCTAGGCATTCAAAACCCACCATCTCTGGTTAGGTTGGCTGATAGTCACACCTCTTCTCGGACGGCCTCAATATCATTCGTTGGGTTCTCTTGTACTCCTAGACAGAGCCTGGACAGGGCCAAGTAGCCTCCGGATCTCATCCTCCTTTGGAGGTGACATATCTGGTAAATGCCCTCCCAGTCTATCTCTAGTTAGAGTTTGTTGTGTTCTGAGGTTATCCTTGAAAGGTAATAGTGACTGAGCACTGTGGTGGACAATGTGACCCCTTAGACATATCCTAAAACTTCCACCTGGCAACTCCATTGTTCCTAAACGAAAAGACTCCACTGGTGATCAGTAGGCCTACTGGTTATCTTGGTTTCACATAAGACTCCACTGGGAGACCTGCCTTCATAACTACACCAACCACAACAGAAGTAACAAGTAGGGTTAATCTGCTTGGCTAAGAAGCAGCATTCTGGCTTTTATAACCATTCACACAAGAGCTTATCCCAACCCTGGCCCACCTGAAATAGTTGACAATCCAGAGAGTATCCTCAAGGGAGCTCCTACACCTAAAAGACCAACTATTTCCAGTCACATTCATAGAGCTAATTCTGCACCAGAAGACCTAGCAGCTCTATCACATTTTCCCCCTGACCTAGACCTACCTAATAGGCTACCAAGGACTAGGTCATTCAATCATCTAGACCAGCCAGACCCTGAGTTTCACAGTTCACCATCTCATAGTGGTCAACAAACTAGGGACAGAGGAACCCCTCCATCTACACCACCAGATTTCCACTTCATTCAAAACTTGGGGCTCTCCCACCCTAGATTTTCTCAACAGACTTCTACTGGTCCTGATATCCCTGTTATCCATATACCAGCTGCTCAATCCAACCCTATACCTCATCAGAACATTATCATGGCAGCTTGGTACGCACCTTTGGTTTTACCTCAGCCCTTATTACCCTTACCCAATGTTTATCAGTCAAAAATCCCACACTTCACTGCTAAAGAATCCATCACATCCCAGCAACATGTAGATAAGATGGAGGATTCTTTTGACTACATGGAAATTGATGACGAAACAATCAAAATGAGAATATTTTCCCAAAGCTTAGGGGGTGATGTAAAGAAATGGTTTAAAAGTTTACCTCCTGGCAGTATCCAAGATCTCCCTGCATAATATCAGACCTTCATAAACAAATGGGAAACTAGGGAAAATCCTCGCCAACTCCTAGAAGAATACATGAGCCTTAAAAGGAATGTGGGAGAGAGTGTCCATGATTACACCACTAGATTCAACAGCATTTACAATGCTCTTCCTCCACACATGAAACCTCCACAAGGTATGGCCCTGGCCAAATACCCTGATGGGTTTGATGCTGACATGGCCTATGAGCTTAGGGATAAAGATTACACCACATTGGAGGACATGCAGAAAGGAGCAGTGAACATAGAGGCAAACTTGATTGAGAAAAGAGCAAGATTGAGAGCTGAAAAGAGAGTAACCTATAGAGATGACAATGTAGCCTCCACATCTGATCCCAATTATGATAGATTATCTAAAAATGTGGAAAGACTACAGCAAATGATGGAAAAAATGGTTGTCATAGTTAGCAATCAGAACAGAAACCAGAACCAAAATCAGAACCAAAACTTTAGAAGAAACAACAACACGCCCAACAGACAGAAAGAATCAGATCAGCAAGTTGTTCCCCCTTTCCAAAAAAATTTAGATGAAGACGAGGGAATCATAGAGGAGTCTGAAGGGAATGCAATAAACATGTTTGAAATAGAAGACTCTGTCCTTAACTATGATTCAGGGGAAGATCAGCCCTCACCTTCATACTGGGATGAGGAACGATTAGAGACTGAAGATTATAGATTAGGATTTGAAAATGCCATGATGCAGGTCAGAGAACAATATGAACTTGGGAGCAAAAATAACCAAGAAAATTCCAAAACTGAAACTCTTGAGGTTACCATCAAGAAAAGACCTAATAAAACTTCTAAAGCATCTGCTGTAAATAGCTAATCAACAGTTGAAATTTCTGCGAAAAACAAAGAAAAAGACAACCAAGACATTGAAAAACAAAGCCAACCAACCAGCAACACTAGCACTGTAGTTAGTGCTCCTGATAAAACGATTCCTGACCCTATACATAGTGAGAAATCACAAACTGATACAACTACTAAGGCGGTAGCGAACAAAACAGAGTTAAGCACTCCAAAGACCCAGTCCACTTTCAATCTAGAGAGTGAGATTGCGAAAATCAAAATTTCTGTACCATTATCTGAGCTGGCCACTCAGGATGTATATAAAGGCCAAATTTTGAAAGCGTTGAATCTGGGCGAAAACAACAACATAGTGAATTTGAGTGATGACCAACCTGCCCTCCTGTTTGGTCCAAAGATTGAGGGAAAGTTTCAGGAAGGGGTAGTTCCACCTTTTTATATCAGTCTCAACATTCATGACAAAATACTCCACAATGCCATGCATGATTTTGGAGCATCACACAATTTAATGCCTAAGGTGGTGATGGAAAGATTAGGCCTAGAGATAACCCGGCCTTACAAAGACCTACATTCATTTGACTCTAGCAGAGTAAAGTGCCTAGGTCTAATCAAAGATTTATGTGTAAGCCTCACCCAGATTCCTGCTAAGTGTATGGTCATGGACGTGGTGGTGGCAGATGTGCCACCTAAGTATGGCATGCTATTGTCAAGATCATGGGGAGCCAAACTGCAAGGAACGATGCAAATGGATGGCTCATATGCCACTATCCCTATATTTGGCCAACTTAGAAGACTGTATAGAGAGTCCCAGATGAAATTCCTAGTTAGTAGCCCTGAGAAACCTGAAAATTCACCATTATACTCTGTACACACAGACCTGGATTCTTTCATTCTTTATAATGACCCATCCTTAGGAGAGCCAGCGTTAGAAAATAGAAATACAAGCAATAACATAGAGCCCATAGACTTTAACATAATGGCTACCCTAGAAGAATACGATGAAGAAAACCATGGGTAGGGTTCTGAAAACGAAACTCTGAGTGAACCAGAAACAGAAACCGAACGTAAACTGCAAGATAGTCAACTCTCTGAACTCCACACATGTCATGAAGAACAAAACAACCCGCAACCTAGTACAGACCCCGTAACGTGACATGATGGCCAACCCAGCTGTAGAAGAGGAAAGAATGACGAAACGGAAAATGAACCCCTGTGGGAAATGAATTTCGATGGGTCCTGTACTAGGAAAACTGCCGGAGCAGGGGTGTGGTTACGCAACGCAGAGAGTGATTATGCAGAGAGCCATGTTGTCAATCTACACTTCAAATGCACAAATAATATTGCAGAGTAAGAGGCCCTTATCCTGGGCTTAAATCTGTTGAAAAATTTAGGATCCCGTAGGGTAACTGTGCTAGGAGACTCTGAGTTAGTTATCAAACAAGTGAATGGTGAATACGCAGCAAAAAAACCTAGACTGAGGGCCTGTAGGAACGACGCCATGGATATATTGAAAAATTTCATGGAATATGAATTGGTGTTTGTTCCTAGGAGTCAAAACGTTATTGCTAACGGATTAGCTTTCCTGGCTAGTTCATATCCTAAGACTCCCCCTGACCAACAAATCATTATCCAGACCAAGTTCAGACCTACAGTGCTAGACAACAAAAAATATTGGCAGGTCTTTGAGGGAGGCAAACAGATTGAAGATTTTCTAGTGGGCATAAATGAGTTTGAATTTTCTGATTCCGACTCAAAATCTGATGATAGCTGCCCAAGTGAGGATCCCCCAGATGAACAAGCACCACCCTGTAACATAGAGATAAACACCCTGAATGAAGAAACTGGAAATCCAACCGAAAAATTTGAAAACGTAGATAGCGAAGAGATAGAGGTGCTGCAGGCCAAAGACAAGAATATACCCAGAGGCCTAGCACCCTTGGAGGACCTTTTTGACTTTGATGATGTAGCAAAAAAGCCCACTATAGAACATGCAGACTCTGATGTTGAAGAATGCAACATTGGCACTGAAGATAAGCCCAAAATGATTAAACTGGTTAAGTCTATGCCTGCAGACATGAAGAAGAAATACATTGACCTGTTTAAGGAATTCATTGATGTGTTTGCATGGAGCTATGAAGACTTAAAGGCCTATGACACCAACATCATACAACACAAGATACCCTTGAAGGAAAATCAGAAGCCTTTCAGACAAAAACTCCGCAGAATCAATCCTAAACAATTGCCTGTAGTTGAAAAGGAGATTAAAAAGATGTATGAGGTAGGCATAATAGTTCGTGTAAGGTTCTCTGATTGGGTATCAAACTTAGTGGTTGTGAGGAAGAAAACAGGGGAGATCAGATTATGCATAGACTTCAGAAATCTCAACAGAGCCTCACTAAAAGACAATTATCCTTTGCCTAGAATGTAACATATCCTACAGAAGGTAGTGGGCTCAAAGAGAATCTCCCTGCTAGATGGATTTTCGGTTTATAACCAAGTGTTGGTACTCCCAGAAGATCAACTCAAAACAGCTTTTACCACTCCATGGGGCACCTTCATGTATGTGAAGATGCCTTTTGGATTGATGAATGCTAGCACCACCTTCCAGAGAGCGATGGATATAGCTTTCTCATATGATATAGGACACTTCATTGTTATCTACTTGGATGACTTGACTGTCTATTCTAAAACTGAATAAGAACACTTGAAACATCTGAGGAAAGTTTTTGAAAAATGTAAAAGGTATGGTTTGTCCTTAAATCCTAAGAAAACTATTTTTGGGCTGCAAGAAGGTAAAATTCTTGGCCATATTATATCTGAGAAAGGGATTAGGATAGACCCACAAAGAGTTGAGGGGATACTTCAAATCACACTCCCGAGAAACATCAAGGAGTTACAGTCTTTCATCAGGAAGATCAATTTCCTCAAGATATTTATTCCAAATATGGCTGAACACCTTAGGAATATGACTAACATGTTGAAGAAAGGTGTGGAAGTTAAATGGACTGTTGGAGCCAAACAATATTTTGAATCAGTAAAACTTGCACTCACCCGAGCTCCTGTCTTGATCAACCCAGATTTCTCAAAAGATTTTCTGATCTTTTCATTTGCCTCTGAACACGCAATAACTGCTGTCTTACTGCAGAAAAACACAGAGGGAATGGAACAACCAATTTCCTTCTTCAGCAAAGCATTAAGGGATGCACCCTTGAAGTACAACATTATGGAAAAGCAAGCCTATGCCCTAGTAAAGGCCTTAAAGGACTTTAGGGTGTACATTCTGCACTCTCACACCATTGCTTATGTGCCAAATATAGTGGTAAAAGATATCTTGTCCCAAGACCCTGATGGGAAAAGGGGAAAATGGATTGCTACAATCTTAGAATATGACCTTGAGATAAAGCCCACCAAACTGATCAAATGTCAAGGCCTGGCCCAATTAATGGTTGAATCTAATCTGCAGGCCCTTGACGTTAACATGGTAAATGCCTTAGATGAGCAGGAAGGATTGCCCCACCCAACTGTTGAGGAGAGGTTTCAGAACTCTCCTTGGTATTCCGACATCCTTTATGTGCTCACCAATCTCAATGCCCCTCCAGAACTGCCCAAAACTAAGGCCAAATTCATAAAAATGAAAGCTAGAAACTACTGCATTTTGAATGAAAACTTATATTGGAAAAACCTGAACGGCCTATTGCTGAAATGTTTGCTTGAACCTAAATCTGAAAGAATTAAACAAGAATTCCATGCTGGGGAGTGTGGAGGCCACTTGAGTTGGAAAGCCACTGCTAACAAGATACTCAGGGCTGGCTATTATTGGCCCACTCTCTTCAATGATGTCCATAAAATGGTAACTGCCTGTCATAAATGCCAAATCTTTGAAGGAAGAAGAAAGCTCCTCCCCCTCCCTTTACAACCCATCACTGTAGAAGGTCCCTTCATGCAATGGGGCCTAGACTTTATTGGGGAAATACACCCTGCTTCTTCTGGACAACACAAATGGATCCTAACAACCACAGACTACTTCACCAAATGGATAGAGGCTATACCCACTAGGAATGCCACTGATTCTGTCATCATTAGGTTCCTAGAAGACTTCATCCTATCTCAGTTTGGCTGTCCAAGAAAAATGATCACTGACAATGCTGCTGCTTTTGGATCCAAGAGAATGGTTGATTTTTGTCACAGGTATGGAATAGTACTTGGTCATTCAACTTCCTATTACCCTCAAGGTAATGGACTAGCTTAATCTTCAAACAAAAGCCTAGTGAACATCATCAAGAAGCTGTTAGAAGAGAACAAGAAGTCATGGCATAAGAGGTTGGTACACGCCTTGTGGGCTGACAGGCTTACGGCGAAGAAGTCCATTGGTATGTCACCATTCCAGCTCGTTTACGGATCACAAGCAGTTTTTCCTACTAGCCTTAGAGTGCCAGTGATTAAGCTTGTCCAGGAGATTCAGACAGAGGAGGACAGTATGGTGAGAAGAATTAATGAAACAATCCATCTTCAGCAAACAAGGGAGCAGGTTTATAGTAGAGTTGTCAGAGTTCAGGAAAACCTAAAGAGGCAGTTTGACAAAAGAGCCAAAGCTTCAGATTTCAAAGTTTGGGACAAGGTTCTGAAATGGGATTCAAGGAGAGATGACAGAGATAAACATGGCAAGTTTGATAGTTTTTGGAAAGGTCCATACATTATCCAAGCCATTGTGGGTCCTAATGCATTTTTCTTACACAAACTTGATGGTACAGAGCTGTTTGGGGGTCCTGTCAATGGCAGGATGCTCAAGCATTACTTCTACTGATTTTCATTTCCAGTTTCATTTCCATTGTACATACCATTGCGGTTTTTATTTCCAAAAGAAAAGGAGAAGATGTTTCAAATATATATATATATATATATATATATATATATATATATATCTAATAGAGAGAAAGGGGAGGTTCAAACATGCTCAAAACATGAACCTCCAAGGCGCAAAAGATTGGCCCTGATCAGCCCATGCATTTTCCTGAGTAAGGGCCTACTCCAGACCAATTGGACAAGAAAAACGTGTACGATGAACTTGGTCTGGAGTTTGCTCTTGCTCAGAAAAATTCTCAATATGGGGCTCACGAAGATATCCCACCTCAGTACCAGTCCATACAGGAAGTAAAGAAGTTGGTCCTAACACGCTCAAAACCTGGACCAGCAAAGGGAAAAGAAGAATCAAATCTAACATGCCCAAAACCAGAGCTGAGAGGCAAAAGAAGTGACTCTAACAAGCTCAAAACTTGAGTCACAAAAAGAAGAAGGATGCTGCAAGCTTCATATTTTAAGCCTTGAAAGTTTTGTTTCAATGTTCAGCATTTCAATGCACAGCAAGTCAAACAGTTTAATCCTGGCTTGGCTGTTTTTCAATTGCTGTCTTAGAATATAGTGAAAAAACCTGTTGGACAGTTTAATCCCAGCAGGTAGTAGATTAGGTAGAGAATCAAATGAGACCAACAGTCTAACATGGTCTCATGGAGTAATAAGGGTAGATTTAGAATAGGTTTGTTTCGTGTTTTCGTGAATAAATGATGTAAAGGGTCTGCTAGCTCAAATGCACCCTAAAAGAAGAAAATGCTAGGATTGTAGCACGGGTAGGTAGATTGGTTGGGAAAATTATTTCTACTGATTAATATATCTGACATATTGTGGCAGCTGAAAATCAAAGAAGAAAGATGGCTTATAGCAGCAGGCATCTGGCCTACTCCAAAGATTATTTTTGGTTCTTGACTCCTTCAAGAAGAAGCCATCCCCATGTGGAGCCACTATTAGCCCCCCTATGAAATTCTTGACAAGAAAGCTGGGGGCTAGTCTGCTTTGGAGCCTTCAAGGAATGCCTTTTCCTGAAAACCCATCATCCTTGAAGTCTCTTAGTGTTGTGCCTAAAACAGTTTCCCCCTGCTAATCCATTTCTCAAAGGGTCTGTTTTCCCCCTTATACCCCTGCAAATTATCCCATTTTAACCTATGTGTTCCCCTTGTCGAATTCCCCTCTAATTCCCTGAAGCCTCCCAAAACCCCCTTCAAATTCTACCCATGTCCCTGGTTTAGCCTGATTCGTCATTTATCTTCCTATCGTTACCCTTATAAGGTTTCAAAATGCATTTAAAAGGCTTAAAAACCCACTCTGAACCTTATGTCAGGCCTAGCCCCTCTCCTGATAGCCTCGCGCTCCTTTACCTTCCACAGAACCCTGCGCTGCAACCATCCGCCAGTCTAAACGGCGCTTATTCCCCCATTTCCTATTGGGTGCGATGTCTACCGTTGATCGTGGTTGATCGAACGGTGAACGTTAAACCCAATACCCCCCTGGCCTATCTGCTCATTTTCCTCATCGTGCCATCGCCGTCCATTTCCATGATGATCTGACGATCTGCAGTGCGCCCGATGCCAGTGGTCCCCATACAACTATTCCAAACCCATCGGTTTCCTTCGCACCGCTTATGCACAGTAGGCGGTTTCTCTCCAATGCCCAGCGATTCCATTCACCGTCCGACGCGTGTCCTTGTGTACGATTTCCAAACCGCCGCCCCCGCCCGTTAACTCCATCCATCGCGCGTTATTTTTCGGACACGGATGCCCAGCGAAATTGCCGTAGACCGTTCAATCTGGAGCAGGCCATCCGATGGCTATCGCTCGTCCAAGATGCATGAAGTTTAATTTAATTGCACACGTGATAGCTCATGCCATGGCCCGCCGTCTGTCGTCCTCCGCCGTTGATCCCACCACGATCGACGATCCCGATTTGTTCGCCCGCCGCTGACTTTTCCACCATCGCCCGGTTCCGCCACGCGCACCCTCCGTATAGTCTCCCATTCCATTGCATATATTGGTTCTTTTTCGCGTTTTTTAACGTTTTCCACGTATATTTGCTTTGCAAACCGCCACCATCCACCAGAGCACGTTTCTCCATTATTTCTGCAATTTTCTCCTCCGTATCGTCATCTACACGACCTTTCTCCGCCTCCACATCATCCGCCACCCCATTCATGATTTCCTTAACTTGTTTGTGTATTTCGCAGGGTTTCAAAGAGGCAGAAAACCGCCATGATGCATACGTACCTCTTCAATGGCGTGTTGCACAGACAGAGAGCCGAGATGGGAGCTGGTACTCCAGTGAAATGTCAAAAAGGGTGGCGGAGATATAAATTTCATCAAAGGACAGGCTTTTGAAAATCCGCAACCCCATCTAGCACCATTAAAGCCCAGATCTTGCAGAATCGAAACATTTATGGAAGCAGCAGAAAGGTCAGCTTATGATTATAGTCTTCAGTACTCAGGACTGAAGATTTGGATCCATAAGGCAGCAGTTTGAGAAGCAAAGCATCAGATCCGAAACCCAGAAAGGCAACCAGAAGTGTAATACACGGGAAAACATACCACCGGGGTTTTCTACAGCAGCAGTATGTTCTTTCTTCAATCAGAGGACCAAGTGCCCATAAAGTATTCATTATACATCGTGTCCGAGAGAATTTTCCGCCCAGACAGCAATCCGACATGGTCAAAAGCATTGGTGACTCAAGTAGGGCAGACCTCACTGTTTCTTATTGTATTTTGTTATTCTACCAATAAGTACCACACAGTACTGCAGTCAGGACACCTAAGCCATACCAGAGATAAATGCAGAGATTTAAAATAGGATGGGTTTCGGCCCTCCATTCATTTCTGTGTTTAATGTTACATTTAGTGTCCACCTACCTCCTCAGTCGATATTTTGTTCATCCTCTGCTATAAAACACAGAAGGAAATTATTGTAAAGGTTGTTGATGAGATATCGGAGAAATACGAGCATTTTCCTCTTGAGACAAGTTCTCTATGTAATATTGTAAGATAGGCTGAGATTTGATGTATTCAGACTGAATGTTCAAGCTGTGGGCAACGATGTACCTGATTGGTGTTGTTTTTAATATGACAAGCATAGTGTTGTTTTTAATATGACAAGCATATTTCTTTGGATCCTGATCTAAAGCAGCTGGTGATGTTTTCCTATCTCTGTGTTTGATTTCATTTCATTCCATTTCTACTGGCTCGCATCAGAAGTTTGGCATAAGTTTTACCCTTGATAGGTACCTTATGTTGCTGCTCTCCCAGCCTTTTATGTTTTCTGCTTATATGTGTATCTGAATATTGATTTCAATTGATTTAACCAGTGTAGTGGATGTCATTGCCTACTCTCTAATGTATGAATTGAAGAAATCTATGTTTAGATGTTCTTTCTAGGATTTATTTGGATGAGTTGAAAACACTGGGAGGTCTAGAACCCTGTCTCTGCCTCACTAGGATCTTTCCATCTCAATTAAGCCTTTCTAAGATCCCTTGTATTGCCTCTGATTTTGTCCAAGCAGGTCTGGAGTTAAATGACCTCTGACCTGATCTATAGACATAATTGGATAGTTATTCTCCTTTCATTTCCAGTCCCTAATGTCCCATTCCAAATATCATCTTTAAGATCCAAATGCTCTGGATGACTAGCCCAACTGAAAGCTTGCACATTGAACACAAGTAAATCCTCTCTTGACTCCATTGCCCAATGGCCTTGATGTTCTCTGAGTTATCTACCTTTGCCTAATTTCCTCTTTGCTCATCCTTGTCTTATATTGGACCCTCCTTTCCTGATTCCCAACAACCAAACATAAACAAACAAACAAACCCTGTGCATATAACTAACCTAAAATCATAACTTAGAGCTTCAAATACATACGCTTTGACTCATATAGAGAGATCCCTCTCTGGACCTAGGAGGGCTAGATCCTAAGGTCTTAAAGTGGTTCTATGTTCTCTCATCTTTTGGTCTTGCCAACCTGGCCAAAACATGGGAACCCCCAACACTGCCAACCCATATGAAAGAGCGCATTGATTTTGTTAATCCCAGAACCATGGATGAAGCCATTCGTAAGGCACGAATGTGCTATTGATAGTCCAAGGCTAAGGGAGAGGTTGGAAAAATTTGGCAGCCAAGGAAAGGACAAAAAAGTAGCTCCAACTTCAAAGGAGCCAAAAGCAGTTTTAAAAATTATGTCTAGAATTCTGTCAGTAAAACATTTGGTAGAAATCAACAGAGAACCCGATGGCCAGCAGAAGAAAATCCTACGGAAGCATCTAGTAATCCTGAGCAAGGACAGGTGACCAAGCCACCTCTACAGTGTTGGGGATGTGGTGAGGCACACTACTACAAAAAATTTCCACAACGAGCAAGAAATGACATAGTTTCAACCTTGGAGGAAGCTTCTACAGTAGGAAATGTGGTGTGAAACATCCCTCGTATCAATGCGGCGTTGGAGGACCAACAGGAAGATTATCAACCAACAATGATTGAGCTGGAAGGTAAAATACTAACTCAATCTGTTTCTATTTTGGTAGACCTAGGTGCAAATATGAGCTATGTTAATCCCAAAATAGTGGAAATGTGTAAATTGAAAGAACATAAATTTAAAAGTTCATGGTTGGTATAGCTAGCCACTGGGGAAAAATGAAAGGTAACTACCAAAATTTCAAACTGTACTTTGGAAATTTTATAACAACAGTTACAAGTGGATCTGAACATTCTGCCATTAGGGTCCTATGATGTTTTTTTGGGCATGGATTGGATAGAAAAGCATTGGACCTTAGTGGACTGTAAGGAAAAGATTATTTATTACATAATGCACGATGGAACACGTAAAGAGATTCAAGGAATCAAGAAGCCATTATAGTTAGCCCAATTATAGCATCCCAAGTGAACAAATGTATAAGGAAGGGATACCAGTTGTATGCTATCCAGGTGGGGTATGGAGATTCCAAGGAAAAATAGCTTATGATGGAAAATATACCTGTGGTGCAAGAATTCCTGGATGTCTTTCCAGAGAATATTCCTATATTACCACCAAGGAGAGACATTGACTTCAGCATAGAGTTAATGGCAAAATCTTCTCTCCAGGGAAAACTTTAAGGATTGAAAATTATTTTGAAGTTTAAAAAATTGGCGAATCTCACTAGTCCATAATATGAAAACTATAAAATGTTTATTGATGTATTTGTAAAATTATTCAAATTTATAATGATATTATATATATTATCTATATAATGTTGGAAATTTTTAAGGTAAAATAATTTTATATTGTAAAATTTGGGCAAATCACTTTTATAAAAAAATGGAAATTGACGAATCTTGTTTTTGGAAAAACCATGGAAAATTATCCCACCTGCGAATATTAGCCCCTAAAATTTTCCATGCTTCTCCCGTATCAAGGGCTCCTTATAGAATGAGTGTGCCAGAATTAACTGAGTTGAAAATGCAGTTACGATAACTATTAGATAAGGGCTACATTTGTCCAATTGTGTCCCCTTGGGGAGCACCAGTGTTGTTCGTGAAGAAGAAGGACGAGACCATGCGAATGTGCATGGATTATAGGCAGCTCAACAAGTTAACAATAAAGAACAAATTCCCTTTACCAAGGATTGATGATCTATTTGATCAAGTGAAGGGGGCTATGACGTTTTCTAAGATAGATTTAAGATCTAGATATCACCATATTCGAATCAATGATGAAGACATTTGCAAGACAACATTCCGTACCAGGTATGGACACTATGAATTTTTGGTGTTACCCTTTGGGTTAACAAACACACCAGCAACCTTTATGAGGTTAATGCATGGAATCTTCCATCCTTTCCTGGATAATTTTGCACTTATATTCATAGATGATATTTTGATCTATTATAAAAACCAGGAAGAGCATAAGGAGCATTTGAGGATTGTGCTGGAAATGCTAAGAAAACACCAGCTGTACGCTGAGTTCAGCAAATGTGATTTCTTCAAAACAGAAATCCAGTATTTAGGCCATGTTATTTCAGCAGAAGGAATTGTTGTTGATCCAGAGAAGATCAAAACAATCATGGAATGGCAAGTACCCCAAAATGTGGCAGACATTAGATCCTTTATGGGATTAGATCGGTACTACCAAAGATTTATTGAAGGATTTTCCATAATTTATTTTCCTATTACTTCTTTATAGAGAAAAGGAAAAGTTTTCAAATGGACTATTGAATCTTAGAATAGTTTTGAAAAGATGAAACAACTTTTGACCACTGTACCTGTGTTAAGGGTAGCTGATCCCAACAAAGAATTTGAAGTGTGTACAAACACAACTAAAGAAGGTGTTGGGGTAGTTCTATCTCAGGAAGGAAAAGTGGTGGCATATGAATCAAGAAAGTTGAAGGATCATGAACAAATGTATTCAACGTATGATCTAGAATTAACAACAGTAGTACATGCACTCCAGGTATGGAGACACTACTTGCTGGGTAAAAATTTTGTGTTAAAGACATATCATAGCAGCTTGAATAGTTACTTCAAGCAAGCAGATTTAAACTCAAGACAGGAAAGATGGAATGCCTTCCTAAGTGAGTTTGATATGGATATTCAACACGTGAAGGGAAAAGAAAGCAGGGTAGTTGATGCTTTAAGCAGAAAACTACATGGTATATATGAGCTGTATTATAATCAGCTGGAAAGTAATTGGAACAAGTGAGGGAAAAAGAACAAAAAGATCCAGAATATCAATTTTTGTGGCAACAAATGGAAGAAAATAGAAAGCAAGGAAGTACATCTGAGTATGGAATAAATGAAGGTCAGATGCTAACTTTTAGAGGTAAGGTGTATGTACCTAATCTTATGGATCTAAAAGAGCTGATAACAAATGAGTACCATCACATTAATTATACATGTCACCCAGGATACTAGAAAATATTGACTGCAATTAGAAAGGTATAATGTGGCCTGGTATGCGTAAAAACATTTTTGAGTATTTAAGTAAACGTTTGGAGTGTCAACAGGTAAAGGTGGAGCATCAACATCCCGCAGGATTGTTGCAGTCCATACCAATACCTGAATGAAAGTGGGAGGTCATATCCCTGGACTTCATTACAGGCTTACCGTGAAAAAAAAAGCAAAATGATTTCATGATGGTAGTTGTGGACAAATTGAGTAAATCTGAACATTTTGTACCTGTGCAGTCTACTTACAAGACTGTACAGATAGTTGACATATTCATGAAGGAAATTTTTAGGCTACATGGAATTCCAAAGACAGTTATCTCAAACTGGGATGTTAAGTTTACTTCTGCATTCTGGAAGACATTGTTTACAGGACTGGGAACTCAGATAAACTTTAGCACAGCTTATCATCCCCAGTCAGACGGAAAAACGGAGCGAGTAAACTAAGTGTTGGAAGACATGTTGTGCATGTATGTGATGCAGCAACCAACTAAATGGAATACTATCTACATCTTGTTGAATTTTCTTACAACAATTATTATCAGGAGTCCCTGAAGATGAGTCCTTTTGAGGCCTTGTATGGGAGGCAGTGTCACATACCCATAAATTGGAGTAGCCTGGAGACAAAATTAATGTTGGGACCTGAGATGCTTATTGAAATGGAATTAGAAGTAAAGAAAATAAGACAAAATATAAAGGTTGCACAAGATCGATAGAAGATCTATGCAGATAAAAAGAGGTCTTATCGGGAATTCGAAGTGGAAGACCATGTGCATATGAGGATCAAACCCAAGAGGAGTACCTTGTGGTGGACCTCTTGTGCCAAATTGGCTCCGAGATTCTGTGGACCTTTCCAAACTTTGGAAAGGGTGGGACCTGTAGCCTATCGACTGGCTTTACCCAGTCACATTTGAGTACACAATGTGTTTCACGTGTCTCTGTTGAAGCGTTATGTGAACGATTCAAAGCACGTAATTCATTGGAAAAATATAGAGGTGGGATCGAATTTAAAAAATTCAAACTTGCAATATGATTTCTTTAAGAGAATTTGACAAGAAATTTTACTGTTGCAAGTAGAACTGGATGCGAGTTCTTAGTCGAGCCGCAACACATACCTGACCGAAGGGAAATCATGCTCCGCAAACGAGTCATCACCCAGGTTAAAGTGCAATGGAAGCACTTCGGCCCAGATGAGGCTACTTGGGAGGACTATAAGTTTGTGCGCGAGGCTTACCTAGAGCTGTTTTCTACATTAGAGTGAAACACCGAGGACGATGTTACTTCCAAGGGAGGAAGTTATGACAACTGCATTTATGGTTAACTGGGTGTTAACTAGTTAAAAAAAATGATGACTTTTAAATATTATTTAAAAAAAAAACTGAGACAATTGTTATGTTGATGGAAAAAATTATTTTCCATCTTTTTATTATGAAATAATAAAATTAGTTAAGAAAAGTAAAAGTAAAAAGGGTTGATGGTAATGTGATTCCAAGAACTGAAAAAGTGGTCGAACAGTTGGAGCAGTTACCTACTCCTTTGGGGGTAAGAGATTCATCCCAATGAGGAGTGGGGGTTCTGTTCATTGACTAAGGAAGGGTGGAGAATTTTCCTGAGCTGGTACAGACCAGTGGAAAAGCACTCAGTATTCCTGAATTTTTCTGGCTTGACTAGACTTGAGGTCCTGAGGTCATATCAGAAAAAATATACTACCAACTTGAGCTTTTCAGTGGAAGCATGGGGGAAGAGCTAGACATCATTTCCGCTCTTAAGGTTGGGAGGAACATCAACAAGAGAACGTATTGTGCAGATAAGTATTTATTTCTATTTATTTTGGATTGAGAAGTAAACTGTAATTATGGATATTGTATTGAAGGGAATAAAGATATAAAATCCGAGATAACTGTGGTTAATTCTTTTGAATGGAGAATATGTAAATGATGTTGCAGCTTTCACATCTATATTCCTAGATATAGTGTGGTTAATATTTTAAAACAGTGACAGATTTGGGGTAAAGAAAGTTATGGGTTCTATTAGAATGATTAAGAAAATTATTAGAATTCCTCTCAGTCGGAATAGATCTGTCGATTTTGGGTAACGGAAGAAACCCATAATACCTCGTCCTTTCCTCTCTGACTATACTCAGACAGTTTCTTGGGTGGTCTCGTCACCTCATACTACAAGAAAATAGTAATAAAAGAACAAAAATACTCTACAGATGTTCAAAAAGTAACTTTTCCAGATGAGCAAATCTAACGAAGGAAATAAACTGTACAGAAAAACAAAATAGTCAAGCAACCTAAATAGTATATATAATAGAGTATTTGCGCTTTCAGGAAATACACTCAGAGTATTTAGAGCAATACTGTGCAACATGAACAATAAATAAAATAAGGTATTTACTCTTTCAAGAGATACCCTAAGAATATTTTGTTGATTTTTAAACTAAAGAGAAACAAAAATAATGGAGTCCCTTACATGTTGATTTCCCTACGAAGATATAACACATGTATGTAGGACGAAGAATTCAATAACTAAATTCTTTAGCATTAAAAGTTTAATTAATGTATGACAGAGGAGATTTACAAGTACTTATTTTTTTCTGTAACAAGGAGAAATAAAGGACTGGAGATTTTAATAAGAACCTTTTCTCTTAAAAATTACTATTGAACAAGTTCAGAGAATTGCGAGTAATTTTTTGTAAAAGTTTAAAGACAGGAAATATGGAAACAACTTCTTCAATGACGGAAAAGTAAGAGCAAAGCTTGCATATCCACTTATAGCCCAGAATGTAAAATCCATTTAAAAACTGTAAATGTAAATATTATAAGCTCAGTCCAGCCTCATCGTGGAGAAGGCATAAACATTGTATGTGATACAGCTTACAAGGTAAGATTAATGAAGGACTACCACTTACTATAAATCTGAAAACCAAACAAAATACAATTTTACATTAAGTCTGCAGCTTGGGCCGTAAGACGACTGTCTAAAACCCTGTCAGAAGGAGGTTGGTCTATTAACATCAAAAGAAGATGGATAAACTTCTGTACTGGAACCAATCTGTAAACCTTTCACTGGAAATTGACGGTTGTACAAGGCTAGAAATGAGTTTCATTAAATCTGGAAGTACCTGTAGAGGAAATTGAAGTTTTTAATGGGTAAACTGGAAAGTTATCTCCAAGATGGTTTACTAATCTTGGTAAATCGTGTTTTGTGAGGGAAACTCACCTGTCAATTGCAACAGTACACATGCAAAGCTCATGTAAGTAAACATGTTGAACACCGAGTAGTCAATAATTAATATTAACAGTACACCTTGAATATACAAAAATTTAGAAATGGAGTATGAGGAGAGCTACCAGAAGAGGGAGCTTCTCCATTTCTCCAGCTCGACAACTTGTAGATTCAAACAAAGAAAGAGGAATAAAGTAATGGCTATAGGATTCTTGTAGAGGAAATGTATTGAACGATGTCAAGCAAACTAGTGAGGGTACTCTACCTGCTACTTCTAAGTTTGCGTACTCAGGCTCCTAAAGGAGAAATCTCGGTGTTTGGGAGACATATTTCATCTGATGGCTTGGTGGTGTGTTAGCAGAAAACTCACCCTCATCGCAAAGAACACTGCGGTGAGTAGACTTCTCTAACATAGCTCGAAAGTTTTGTGGGACTGCATATGATGGATGGTAGAATAAACCTTCTCTAACTGCGAAACCCTACTTCCGAGCGAAGTAAATCTGATAAGAGCTTCTCGACATGACAGAATAGAGCTAATGGTGGAAGGATCTATGGTTAGCGGGGTCATCCCGATGAAACTCCCACCACAAGCCAGAGCCCTCGATCGGCCAATAATCCAACGGTGCAGATGGACTCCAGTACAATCGAGGATTGCCGCAAGTGATAGTGGTATTACAGCTGTCAATTGGAAATTAATACAAAACCTACTGCCATAATGCAGAAATCTATTTACAACTAATGTAAGTGACAGATAGTCTAGGGTTAAAGGTTTTATGAACCCAATATAATAAATGATGAGATAAGAATGTCAAAGTTACAGAACCCTTAAATATAAGTTGGAAACGAATTTTCATAGGAATTATAAAGTTAGATTTCTCAGACCTAGCTAAAAGTTAAAAAAAAAAAAAAAAAAATAGTTTGTTTTGCGAATGTGACATCACATATCTCCTTGAACACACGAGGAAAAGATACCATATTTATATTTATTTAGCCAAAACAAACCAATCATAAGCCAATATCGTATTCATTAGGTTTCTATTATAGTTATTGTCGAGACAAACCAATCCATGCATGACGGTATTCATGATTGAATGAGCTCTAACTTTTCGCTTTTTAAGAAATGAAAGTCACATACCTCCTACAACACACAACTATAAGGACTTTCTAATCTCCTTGCCTCCTATCACGAACAGCTTTCTTTGAAGTCTACGAGAATCCTGTGATCTTCTAATGCAGTTTTTCTTCAATTTTTTGTTCTCTGTTTTCTAAAATCTTAGAAGGCCTTTAATTAAACTACGAGAATCGTCGAGTTTCCACTTCTACTTCATATTTCCTCGGGCTGCCTAGGGAATAATACACCCCCTTCTTTCTCGTGAATATGCTACAACGGTCAAATAGTCCTTGCTTTTCTCTTTGCCATGGAAGCATTCTCAAGCTTTATTGGGCCCTATGCTTGCAGTATAAATGTAAACAGCATTAAATAGCATTAAGATAAAAATGTCACTTGTTTCTATGCAATTTTTTTTTTGAGTGAATATAGTTGTATATAACTAAAATTGAATAATGTATTATTTAAATTTACTAATGAACTATACCCAAGGCAAAGTTTATTTCTTAAGTTATAAAGTTTAAAAATAAGCAAAGTAATATATGACCACACTAAAATTAAAGCAGATAACACTATCTTATCCAATAGTGAACATATACTGCCGAATATATTTATGACTCTATACCTTGAAAAATAAGCTTAGGCATCATTATTTAATGGTGTCATACCATTGCTTAAATGATGGCATATACAGCCAAAGAGAAAATGGGTCAATAAGAGGTGTTAATGCTGCCGAGTACAAACACACTACTATAGTACATATTGAAAGAGAATCCAAGGAATAAAAATGCTTAAAAAAACTCTCTGGTTAGCAGCTGGTATAGGATGAAGCGATGCCATTAACTCCGATAAGACAGCTGATTAGGTCTACGTTGACATGCGGCCATTGTTTATATTTTTCATTCACCAGCATAAGTGTCCATTTCAAATTTCAAGAATCAAAGCATTCATTTATTAATTTTTTTATTCAAATTCTGCTGGTCATTTCAACTATCAACGACAAAGATGTTAGTTCAACTTAACACCTCAGAGGATTTGCCGTATTCTGTCTCAAATCGAACTGATATGTACGAGTGAACGTAAATTTTGAACCACAAAGGAGCTTGACTGTGATTTCAATTTTAAGAGTTTTATGGAGTCTCGTGCATTGCATTGCATAAAATTTGCTGGCCAATACCTGCCCTTTCAAAGGCTGATTATAAGATCTGGCTATAGAAAATGGGCCCAACTCTAAAGATCCTCTGTAATTACAAAAATATCCCTGATGTGGTTTAAACTTACGTTTTTCCCTTTTTCCTTGCAATTATTAGCGAAATTTATTGGGGAATTTTTGGAATGTTAACTTTCAGTGATACAATTTGCAGAAATACAATCTAAATTTAAGAAGTGTTAGTTGTGCTAGAGTTTTAATTTAAGAAGTGTGAGTTATAGGTGTATGAACTAAGATTAGTATATTTATTTTTAATGGTTTTGAGTATATATTTAATCATATAACTTTAAATAATTGGATTTTTTATCTTTTTGCTTTAATGGTTTGTATATATTTAATTATGTAACTTTAATGGTTTGTATATATTTAATTATGTAGCTTTAAGGGATTAGATTATTTATCTTTCCATGTGTCATATTGTTATTAGGGTTTAGGAAAAAGGGAAGAGTTGAAGAAGCCAAAAATTTATTAAGCGACCATTCTGATAATGTAGGTGGTATTTTGTTTTTTAGCTGTTTATTTATCACTTCAAATATTTTTCATTGTGCTCAATCTATTTAAAATGCATTTTAAACCACTTAAATTCACAATTTTACCAAAAATCATTGCTGATTACTCAAGAAACAAAAAATATTCATATCATCCCTTAGTCCTGTCATCCATGAAAAATAAGTACAATAGAAATAAGGACCATATGTTTATGCAGTAGCCTCTGGAAATCGTGCCAATTCATTATAATTATAAGAGAAACTAACCATGGATTTGGAATAATAGATTGGCATTTTCATCCAACAGCACAAAATGGCATCAAACTGCCTATTTACTTTTGACTATATCTGTCTGTTCTCCCAAAAACAGGTATGACATATAAAAGATCTCCGCGGCAGTAAATTTTTTTGACATAATCTTCTATAATTCTATATGGTACAGCTATTCAACGACGAGGCTTATAAAATCCAGAGACACCGCCTTCAGTGCCGCATGTTTTCAGTACTTTGGTATGTATTTTGTAGGCCATCGCTCAGTGTAAGACGGCATTGAAGCTCCAGGAGTACCGTCCAACAAGAGAGTACATTTAGAAAAAAGCTACAATCTAAAACATTGTGTATAAAAAGGATCTTGACTTGCTATGCCCTTTCACACCAATGCACATGTGCAAACTTGCAAAGTGCATCCCAACTATTAAAAAACATAAGATACACCTGCTATCTTCATACACTTTGTGCTCTGAAGTTTGAATGTAAACTTATCCATTCTGGGCTGTATTGCTTTCAATTACATGTCAAGTGAGAACATCCAACTCCTTATTGCAAGAAGAGATTGGTGAACTGAGAAGTCATACAGGATAAAAATGACAAGGATGGATCTTTTGGCCTTTTTTCTGATAATACATACAAGTCATCCTTTTCTGATTTCAACACAGACCATAGTGCAGCATCATTATGTTTGCTTCAGATCTGCATAACAATATATATCAGAAACTTCAGCCAAGAATAGTAATTAATTATTACATATAAAAGTGCTGAAGGGGTTTTACTAAATCATCCAAGTTGAGCTTTCAGGAACATTAGACTCTTTACCTTGCCAACCCGGCCTGCCAAGAGTAAACTCTAAATTTGGCTTTTTGGGTATGGTCTGATTAATCTGAGAAGAAACTAACTGGGACAAAGTTGAACTATTGAAATGAGGATGCGGGCTCTCTGAGTTGCTATGATGAATTGCATCGGTACTCATTCGATGCAAGGTCGATTGCTGTTGCCTGTTGCCATTTACCTGCCCCGAATAATAAAAGAAACTGTATCGTCAGTGTGTGAATGATTTTAATCGGGAATTAAAAGCAGAATTTCTTCAGCAAAGATAATTTAAATTCAAAGTTATGTCGAACACATTGAAGCACACATTGATAACCTGTTTGACCATGTTCAAGTCATGCATATTCAATTCAACCATAGGTCTCCTATCTCAATTGTGCAGCCCACACTTATCGATATAGCCATATAAAATATTAAATTATATAAAAAAAGACCAGGATTGCATGACTTCGCTCTAGTAAAAACTGAAACAGATTGTCCTCCACTTTACAAAATTGGTACAAAACCTATGAATGACACCAAATCATCACTATCACATTTTTTCATCAACTATTATAATTATTTGATATTGTTACAGGATATAAAAAAGCTTCTTTCCATTCACATTTTTAATCATTGCAAAAACAAAACATAAATACCATGACAAAACTAATTGATATGTTTGTCCATATGAACACACTTCGTTACTAAGCAACCATTTTAAACTCCAAGGCATCTCCCCATGAACTTTACCGTAATAAACAGAAGTATAATAACACGTTGAAAAAGTATCCTTCAAACTTCCATCTTCAGCCTAACCCCATTTCTCTTTTCACAGCTAAATGGCTATATTTATTATTATAACATGTTCAAAAGGTATCCTTCACTCTTGAGTGTACTAGTATCTGGATCTCAAAAGACAGGGACCATGAGAGGACTTCCCATTTCTCTTTTCAGAATTCAATGTCTTTGGAAAGGTTAGGGTCATTCTAACCTATTTATTCTAAGCTCTTCTGAGGGCCATTCCAACGGTACGTAGTTGGTACCTCATATCATTCAAAACTGTCATTGAACAAAAGAATATCTACAATTATTGCTATTATCGTCAGGGTTCTCAGGCCACACAGCTCTTAGAGATATAACAACATAAATCACTATCTAAGCCACTGTCCAAAAACTTCTTACTTGCATCTTGTAATATATTGTGATCTAAGAAAGCTTAATCAATTCCTTAAGCACGCTGTTAAGATCATGAAAATTCATAAATATAATTATTAACCACATGGATCAAGGTAGATGAGATCATAGTTTCTGTATTTGCAAGCTTAAAATTACAATATTTATTTAACTAAGGATGCCAGACTGTGATTGATCAGGAGGTTCTCTACACTTTCCTGGTCATGCACATTCCATGTTGGGATAGTTTTACCAAACAAATGTATTCACTCTACTACTTTTATTCAGTAGATGCATTGAAAAACATGTATATGCAATAAATGAAATGAGTAATAGGGGAGGGAAAACACATTAATTGCACATACATAAACCCTACAATCCTTATCCATACACAGCTATTATTCATAATACTTGCACAATTATCTATTAATACCAGACTGCCGCCCTTCCCACACTACCGCCTAGTTTATCAGCATAATTGAAAAAATAGTACCGATTATTAGTGCTATTATTGATGATGAACTCAGGCTTACTCAAGTTTAGTTACAATTATATACAAAATGATTTGATTTTTGTGTAGCTAAAATTTCGCAAAAAGGTTGTTGAGTGAATATATCTTTGAACAGGGAATTTTATTTGTCTTTGTATAGCACTATAAGAAAGTTATACTATCCTGACTGATTTCAGAAATATTTTAGATGGCTATGATAGGTATTTGGTTAGAACTATAAGTTTTGAAGCAACTTGTTATTTAATAATTTCAATTTTTATTGGATAATGAAGGGTTTAATGGCAAAGGCTATTGTAGCAGTTCAAGAGGTAGGAAGTGATTTAAAGGCAGTTTTCATATTGACTGATCAGGTAATACAGCTTCAGGTACAACACCAAAATGTGAGTCTTGGTCTCATGGAAAGTCAACTCCAAAGCATGCATCAAGTAGATATGCCTAGATCAAGTGCCAGGGATCCATCACCTATTGAATCTCTAGATGAGTAATTCCAGAAGTCCATTGTTTTTTGTTGGAACATGAAGTAGGCAGATAACATTTACTTTTTTATTAGTATGTCAAAAGATATAGTAGATAATATACTTTCTAAGGCATTTAGAGACAGGATCAAATTGTTTGAATTTTGGTTGGTTTTTAACACTTTGAGGTGGCCAACATACCTGTTTCCTTCAAGCAAGTTAAAGTTACCTAGCATAGAATGTGATGATGTAACATGCTATTTTGTTTATATGAATGATTTGTTTATATGAATAAATAGAAAGACAATACCCAATTTAAGAAAAAAAAAAAAACATTATTCTTCCAATGAGGGATTATATGGTTTGCTTCAACCACTCATAACGTAGTCACAATCTGTTCATAACTATCAATGAACATGACAGTTGTTTTGGCATGTAAAATTTTGTTTTAAATTAACAATACCACTCTCTCACATTTTGTTTCTGAAGAATCTATGCCCCTCATTTATTGCAATAGACAAGAACGACGGTCTCTCAGCACCATGGTTTTTATATCCTTGACAGATATATGAGCGTCAACAGCGTAATCAAATATAGTTAACTGCTTCTTGTTGACGTTTCTTACAGTCATGGAAAGCACCTCACTTTTCAAAACCTACGCATCTTAACTCGCTGATAGGGCTACTTGGCTAGATTAACTCCCTTATCTTGTTCAATGACTGCAAATTAGTTACCCAACTCCTACTCAATTCTAACTGATCTGGAAAGGATTTAAATCCATGAATATATCTTATCTTCAGACATGGTCAATCTGAATTCTGGTCGTACCTTTCTCTATGTACACCAACAAGCAAACTTAAAGAAGGTTCATGTCACTTTTCAGAATTAAAAAACACCCATGTATACACTAGGTATCACCTTTATCAGTCTTCTAGAAGTGAACTGTCAATGTTATGCACAACAACCACCTGAAGACAATTTTTTTGGCCTTTATTGTAGCCATTGGGGAAATCTCATTTCAACCTTGGTGTTGATACAATTCTGTTGGGTGGAAACTTTGCTCAGACATTGTTTTCAATCCATTATCACCACGTAGATGACTAGCAGCTACCGGCTGAATAAGCCATTTATCAGCATCTAGTCGACGGCCTTTTACCCTCTCGATTTTAATATAAGAATGACAATAAAATACATCGACTTGCAATTATTTTCGTAAACAATAATGGTAAGCTTTTTTCCAAAACAAACTCTTTAACACATTTCTTTCTTCTCTCTTTTCTTGGGTAATTTTTTTTTTATAATATAAATATATTTTTTATATGGTTTAAAAAATGGAATTTATTATTTATAAATTTTAATATATTATAATTATTAATGAGAGTATATATACTATAATAAGCTGGGTGTAATTATAAATTAATGGTAAGTTTTTTATATATTAGCCAAAATTTTAGGGGTTAAGATTTACTAGATAATTTTCACTTTTCTTAAAATTATTTTTCAAAAATAGGATAAGTTTAATTTTTCCTAAAATTAATTTTCATAATATAAAGACTATAGATTAAATCATTAGAAAATTTATATTTTTACAAAGATATCACAAAACATTTTACAATTTGCATATTGAAAACTAATAATATTGGCCAAAGATTCTAAACATTAAGATAAATCTCCATCATTAAAATTTTCCCATCATATATATTTTTATTAGTTATAAATTGTTTGAATTAAGTAATAAAATAAGATACGACAATAGTTGTTAATATGCCAGTAATGTATAGCTCCTTAAAAGAACCAAAATTGAAAGAGAGTGGAAGGTGTAAGGTGTAGATTTCATAGTAAAGG
Source organism: Pinus albicaulis (assembly GCA_034641835.2). NCBI lineage: Eukaryota > Viridiplantae > Streptophyta > Pinopsida > Pinales > Pinaceae > Pinus > Pinus albicaulis. The sequence continues at coordinate 36,641,165 of MU968551.1, forward strand.
AAAAAATTATGAGAAAATGAAAATGTTCTTTTGAGATTAGGAGATGTGAGGAATTAAAGTCTACACTTGAGTGTGATGTAGTGAAAGAGTGTACTATAGTTAGAACAATTTGTAAACAAAGTTTCTCTACTCTTTAGAATAAGAGTATTGTAAATGGGTAATAAAGAGTATAAATGATAGTAAGTAGTCAAAATTGTTTTGATTACTTAGAAATAAATCATTTTCACCTTCCTTTTTTGTGCAGAAAAAAATTGAATTGTAATATTTGGAGCTTTCTAAAAATAATTTTTTTTTAGCTATATAATTTTGTATATTTCTATCTATATATTTTTCATAAGTGTAATTTGAGAAATATGAATTCTTGGTTTGAGAAATATGAATTTGTTGAAAGGATTAAGGATTGGCCTTTTGGTTGTTGATAAGTTAATAAAGTCATAAGAAAAGGGACTCTTTGAATGACAATAGGTTATGGAAACCCTAAAAAATTTACAATGTACTTTACTATAATGATTGAAAACATGTTACCTATAAGCCAAGATTAACATGAAATCCCATGCACATGGAAACCAGCTCAAGTACTATCCTAGGAATGTAATGGCAAGAGGGGTAAGGAAAATAAATTTTAATATATTTTACTTGAACTTGTCTTAAGTGGTGTTGAATGTTGCTTATTGGTTAAAGTTTGGAGATGTAAATGCACGATTTATTGGGAATTTTTGATTAATGTGTCCTTCAAAGTAGCATCAATCTCCTCTTTCAAAGGATGTTACCAAAGATGCTGACAAATGGTTGGAGCTACCACATAGTAAATTAAGATATTTTAAATAGTTTCTTGATAAATTTTCAAGGATAACTTTTGACTATTGTTCAAAAGAGAAATAAAAAAACAATTGAATGTTTTAAAGTGTTTTGCACTTGACTAGAGGGTGAGATTAATAATATAGTTGTACATATTCCTCAATTACCTTTGAAGCCTTAAAATTGAGTTTACAATGCCTACACTTTACAATAAAATGGAAACATAAAAAAGAGGGAATAAGGAATTAATGAAAAATGCAAGGTTGTATACTGAGTCAGATTTTTGGGGGAAGCACCATCACAGAAGAAATATATGCTCAAGATGAGTGACCCACACTATAATTCAAGCATAAACTCTATACAAAACATCATAGGGGAGAAAAACAGTTGAGGTGCTTCTCTTTTGTATATGTACATGTACCCCATGAGAAGCATAAGAAATTTAATAACAAAAGTGTGAAATGCATCCATTCTAGAATTTAAGGATTTATGATCCAATGGGGAGGAATCCTTTTAGAGTTAGCATGTTATCTTTCATGGAGAGGAGAGTAGAAGATTTGGTAGAGGAAAAAATATAAATGTTTCATGTAATAATGTGATCTTTTATTAAATGAAATTATATAATAGAGAGAAGAAGATGTTGTAAATAAATGAACAAAAATGTTTGGTTTTGGGTTTGAAAGTGTTGGTAATTGTGCATTAGAAAGCATCAACATAAATGTGGAAATGAAATCCCTACATAATTTATAGGTAGAAGAATTTCCGATTCATAAAAATGATGAGAGAGTCAAGTCACATCCTAGACTAGGCTCGAGGAGTTGTATAATATTTTTCCTGAATCATTAATAATTAGAACATTAATGAGGTGTCATAAGCCACCAAAAATGTTCCAATAGTATGTTATGGTGTTTAGTGATCAATCATAAGTAAAATTTAATTATCATTGAGAAAACCCTTGGATGCATCCAATGGGGATAGGACATTTTGCGATAAATTCTTCATTATGGTTCTTGTGAAATTGGATGCATCCAATGGGGCTAGGACATTTTGCAATAAATTCGTTTCTATGGGTCTTGCAAAATGATTATGTACGTAGTGTGGAGTAAGTATAGTGTTACAAATAGTGATTCATAAAATAAAAGTCAATGAATTCGACTACTTTTGATCAAAACATTTGGGTTTTTCCATTATTAGAATTTCATATGTTGCTACAATGTGTCTTTGATGTATTGATACATTAGTATACAACAACTAAAAGGTGGTAATTTTTACCCATTTTAAGTTTTTGGAACCTTTGTTTCTAATTTAACCAAATTTGATTCATTTTTTTAGTATGATCTTGATTTCTACCCATGTCTACTATGCTTGATGTTGGGACCTTTTATCACTACATTGGAAAGAACCCTTTACGAGTCAAACTCCCACCCAATTAACTCTACCATAGGGATCCTGACCTTGATGGACCTAAGGAGAATTGAACACACCCCTCATGATAGAGGGCCAATGACTTAGTAGGGAGGGCTTCAACCAACTAGATTATCCGTCAAGGCTATATACCTCTTTAAATTGTTTGAACCTATAATCAATTTATATTTGACTTTACCAAGCTATAGTCAATGTTAAAAGGGGTGTTTGTTGCTCAAAGTAATGAAATGGTATAAGAGAATGTCAAGTCTAATCATAATTGAACCCAAAAAAAAAAACTAGGTTAAAAGTCCTACAAAAGAGGGTAAGAACTAAAGAAATATTGCGAATTAGAAACTTAAAACCAAGAGATAGGCACTAAGATAAGCACTATAATGGGAGGGACTTCTAGAAGAATAATTATTTCTTTCAGAAAATCCTCTAGTTTAGATTCACTAAGGTCATCAGTGAGGCATGCTCCATCCCTATTGTGGTAGTTATTGCTATGATTTGGATGGCCTAAAGGAGATCACACAACTCGGGACAGGTAGCAACGCTCACTCAATTACATTCATGACATTATATTGATAGTGATTCAACCCTTACCTGATCAGAGCTAGTTATTTTTCTATTTTAATGGGAACTTCCAATAGTGGTTCCTAGTATTCCCTTCACATCATGCTAGTTATTTTTCTATTTTAATGAGAACTTCATTTAATGATTACTAGTATTCCTTGTATTGGCATAACTCTAGCTAAACTATGGTTGAAACTATATGAATATTGACCTTAACTATTTGAAGAGAGGCATTGATTCAATGATAAAATTATTTAATGCTCAACATTGAATCGAAGTGTCGAAACTTGAGATGAAAACCAAATGTATATTATGACAATCCAAATAAAGTTGTCTTTAACACAGCCACGAGCTTAAAATATTTGTGGCACGATCGAAATTGGAACATCCAAAGCACTTAATAAATATGCCAACTCAATTTTAGTAGTTATAAGTTCAACCTTTTTAATTTTTGTTTTATTAAATAAGAGTTGGACACTATTTCTTAAATAATAGAGTAGACTATTCTAAGTATGGAATGTTAGAAGTAGTTATAAGTTCAACCTTTATTAATTTTTTTTTATTAAATAAGAGGTAGAGACCATTTCTTAAATAATGGAATATGTTATTCTAAGTATGGAGTGGCATATTCTAATTACATGTCAATTTTTTTTTTAATAATAAAGATATATATATATATATATATATATGTATGTATGTATATTAGAATATTGATTATCATTATCGCATTTTTGTTATATTGATTATATTTAAATTGTTGGTTCGAGCCGCAACATAAGTGGTAAACTTTATGGAAGCAACTATGGAAAAAAATATCCACTTTCCTATGGCTAACAATGTAGGGAAAGATTCTAAGTTGGGATAATCTACTAAAACAAGGCTTCACTGGCCCTCCAAGGTGCCCTCTATGTGAAATGGAGGAGGGGTGCATTAATCACTTGCTAAAAAATTGTAATTACACCATTTCACTTTGGGAATGGGTTAGAATGGTCTTCAGAACCTCAAACAAAAATAGGGATTTTATCCTGAGCACTCTGGAGAATTGGATAACATCTATATCCCCTCACCCAATGGTTGATAGAGCCTAGAACATAATCCCAGACATCATATATTGGGTTTTCTGGAAGGAAAGAAATGCTAAAATCTTCAGAGAGAACAAGAGGCTGGTGGAATGCATCCTTACCTCAATCATGCAAGTGGTCAGGGAGTATGTACCAGTGGCCAACCTGCTGAACTTTGATGATCCGTCTCCCCCCTCAAATCTTAGAATCATCCAACTCTTTGCACTGCACTGCTCCCCCCTGATTTCTATGAACTTTACCACGGCTTGCATAGAGGCTCCTGATAAGTGGAGGCCTTTAGAAAACGACATCCTAAAACTAAACTATGATGGCACAGTGAAAGGAAATGTAGGTGCAACAGGATTTGGGGGAGTTTTCAGAAATTCGAAGGGCGAAAGACTATGGATCTATGTTGGCTACCTTGGCAATGCCACTAACAACGCTGCGAAGCTCCTTGCCCTGGAGCATGGCTTGGTCATTTCCAAAACTCCATGGCTTTTGGGCGATCATCGTCGAAGGAGACTCCACCATCGCCACCATGGCCTGCCACAAGCTACAAGGTGGCACTATTATTGACAAGGTGACGGACAAATAGAGACTCAACAAGACCCTCCACCATGTCAGGAAACATGTCATGGATTTGAGTGGGTTCCACTTCCAAGAGGTAAGACGTAAAGACAATAGCCTAGCGGACAGGTTGGAAAACAAGGGTATAAGCAGCAGAGCTCGACTCCTCTCCCTTGCATGGGGGGCCCTCGGAGAAGGTACAGTCCACCAGGACTGTACACTCAAAAATAGAAATGATAATAAAAGGTAGGGTAAGCTCTGCACGCAGATCATCGGTTAGACCTCTGGTCAATTTTAGTACGACTCTCATACCTCTCTATTATGAATTTCTCCTGGCACAACTATCCCAACCCCTCACATGCAGATAAGATATGTCGGATGATTGCGATCCATAAGATCAGTCGCCCCTTTGGTCCCTTGACCAATATCCTGCTCTACTCTCTCATGTTGTTTCTGCACCTCACCCAAGGCGCCTTCAATGGCGCACTTATGTCATTATATCCCCTATCTCTAGAATTCGCCCACTCTCCCTATGAATACTCGTCTCTGCTTTCCCAATCTCACACCTCTCATTTCAGTTGCACCCCTGCTCTCTTTTCCTCTTCCCCACTCCATTCTCCTTGATCCTCTTCCATTGTTCTGATGCCTCCATGTCATGGCTCCACCTCTATTCCTCGCCATGGTCGGGGTTGTAACAATCAGCATTGGGATAATCCAAGCATGCAACCCCGCACTAGGGCTGAAGCTGCTGCCAGAATAACAACCCTCAACTACAGTGTTTCGATTTCCCTGGAAGCACAAGAACAAATCAACACCCTGGAATTATAGGCAAGAAATCGAAGAAGGCACATTACTAATGAGGATGTAGATGCGCAATTTGAATGGATACCTCACCCTGGGGTAACCAGAGCCTAGGAAAATCTCTACAGTCACACAAGCGGGAATGACGTATTATTTTGCATTTTAAGTCCATACTAGTTTAGGGGATATAGTTATTCAACATTTTAATTGAAATATTCATTAAGATTGTTCACTTCAAAGGTGTAGGTGTTCATCATTTCTTGAATTTTATTTTACTACATTTTGAAAGTTTGACAAAATTGAAAAATGTTTGTACTTTGCAATTGAAGCATTGATAACAGCTAAGTAAAATATTATATCATCGTATTTTTCCATTAAGGATATAAGAGAATCAAATTCAAGCCTCTTGCAGTGTGAATAGTGTCTCTTCTACACTTGATAAGCTTACCAAGTTTAAATTGGTAAATCTATTCATAGATTCAAACAAGTTGGATGGAACCAGAAACTACAAAACATATTAATTTAAATTCAATTATGGAAAGATGCATGTAGAAGATATAAATTTCCAATTAAGTTTATTGATGTTGGGAACTGATGTAATGGATGTTAACAGATGAAAAGGAACTTGCACTTTTGAAGTCCTATATAATTACTAAAATGTTTGTACACATAGAAAATGCAATTCATATTTAAAATTCAACTTTTTTTTTAGGGAAATGTTTGATATTCAACCTTAATCAAAACAAGTTGATCGTCATACAAAAAATTTAAACAACAGCCACTATAAAAGGAAGATGTCATGGAGCACATTTGTTGTTTAAAAATATCGTATTGAAAAAATTAAATGTGGATTTTGATCAATGATTTAGCATTCTTCTATAAACAATTTTTATTAGAATCATTACAAATCACTAATAATATTGAGAATCAAACATTTGATTCCCCTAGTGACTTGTTGGTCCAACATGACAAGAATTTTGATAAAAGGAAGAACGTAAGGGAAAATCTTCTCCTTACCAACTAAAGGAAAGTAGAAATTTCAAGAGTAAGAATCACTTACAAAGAAAATACAAGAGGAAGAGTGAGAAAACAATGGAAGATATAAAGGAAAGTGAAGATTCAATGATCCAAGAAATCAAGCTTATGGTCAAGGATGTGGTAGAAACCAATCAAAAGGAATAAATAATCAAAATCAACATTATTTTAGGAGATCAAAAGATTCTTCTAAAAGAAATATTCAATCAAGAAAAGTTGAAGATGTGACTAAAGTAAAATGTAAGAATATAAAACATGTAATGAAAATTTGTGCAAGAATCACCAAACTTTCAAACAACATTCTAATTATAATGCTTCAACTTTAGCTTAAAATGGATATAATCAAGAAGATGTTTTTGAATATATGTAGACAACTAATGATGAGATATATTTTATAGATTTAGTTGCCACCAAGAAGTTGATGAGAAAGTATTAATATGATTTCATATTAGATATAAGGACTACCCAACATATGTGTTACAAGAAAGATTAGTTTTGGGCATATTAGGCTATGGAACTGTATAGCTTTATTGGGAAAATGGTATAACTCAAATTCCTCAAGGAGAAGGCTCAATCCACTTCTTTATTCCAAGGATTGATAAACTATTATTTTCTAATGTTGGGTATGTCTATATTTTTAAAAATTAAATTTTTGTCCTTTGTTCTCATTAGGAAACGAGGTCATCAAATTATCATGGAGGATGGGTCAATAAAAATCAATTCATTAAAATTCAATTTCAAAATAGTAATGAAGGTAGAAGATCGGGAAATTTTGAGGATACACATCATGATCATTCCTCACAAATAGGATTTTGTAGAATTAGTCGATTTATCCCCTATCTCATTAAGGTTATGGCATTATATGTTTTTGATCATTTAACTTTTGAAAACTTAAGTATATTTAAAATAGAAAATATAGTTAAAGGATTGCATACTTTGGAAAGGAAAGTGCTAAATGTGAATATCATTGACTACAAAAAAGGAGATCATTTCCTTTGGCTGCCCTCTTAAGGTATAAGAGAAACGAATATTTCGTGAAACTTTTTTCGAGGTGACTAGTCCATTTATCTAGTCTACAGATTCTCCATTTCTCTAGTCTCAAACTTCTGCTTTAGTTGTAAGGACATTATCACTGGATATCCTTCGAAGGACCCAAAATTAAAGTTGCCACCCTTTGACCTCGTTGCTCGAAAAATGACAAGCACATGAAGATGCAACCTCAGAAGCACATGGGGATGATGGCTGCAGTCAATGATGGTTGGAACCCCAAAGTCCAAGATTCCAAGTCCTTTTATTAACAAACATTGATTGAGAAAAGAAGCCCGCGGGGGTTGACTGGGAGTAAGTGGGGCAAGGTCGAATGTGCAAGATTCAGGTAAGGGAAGAAAGTTGAACCTGAAAAGAAGCCAGCGAGTTGTGAACATGTACGTGGGTTTAAGTATCTAAGCTGAGTTTCGCTTTTAAAAAGGATTCTGATAAATTTGCAACTTCTCGTTGTTGCATTTTTCCTTCCCTTATGATTCACATTTATGTTTCTATATACAAAAGGTAGGGGAGGGTTTAAGTATTAAAATTTTTGATGGGTTGAAGATCTAAAAAGTGAAAGAGGGAGCCCAAAACAATAGCCAGTTCAGAGTCCAATAATAAATGGTATTTTAACCTTAAAAATACATATCTCAATCTAAAAATGCCATATTCTTTTTACAAAATTAAGAATTCATAACTTATCAAATGACATCTAAATGTAATATTATTATGAGTAAACTAGATATTCTAATAAATTATGATTCTTACTATGATTAAAAATTAACAACCATAAAGAGGTCAAACTAGATATTCTAATAAATTATGATTCAGTAAGAAATAAAAAATGTGAAAGTTTACTTATAGAGCTTTATCTAATTTGACCTAACAACCATTAAGAGGTCACTTGAATGGAAATCTTACTCTTCTAGGCTTGTGACAAAAACCTCCCAACCGCTTAACCTACCTACCATACTCGAGTGCCTTGTCACAAAAACCTACCAACAATAATCCAATAACAAATGACGTTACAAAAACTTAAGAAAGGCATACCTACTTGACAGCTTAACATGGCTCAACATTGACTTACTGGGTTACCAACTTAAGAGTCGTGATAAATGTAACCTAGTTGAGCCAAAAGATAAAGGTAAAATGTAGTTATGCCCTAGTTTGGGATTCCTCAGCTGCTAATGGGTAGTGCGATGGCAACCTAAAGGTAAAATGGACGATGCTCTCGTAGTTGCTGCGATGCCAACCTAAAGGTAAAATGGACGATGCTCTCGTAGTTGGTGCTATGCCCTAGATTGGGATTCTTCACCTGCTAATGGGTATTGCGATGCCAAGCTAAAGGTAAAGTGGCTGATGCTCTCGTAGTTGGTGCTATGCCCTAAATCGGGATTCTTCATCTGATAATGGGTGGTGCGATGCCCAATATCGGGGAATCGCCTCCACAGTAACTAATGGGTGGTGCGATGCCCAATATCAGAGAATCGCTTCCCCAGTTGCCTAATCACGTGCCTTTCTCATTTTGTCTCACTTCCACTGTTGAATAAGTTATACCAAAATTTCGTATATCACAGGACTATTCGGCAAAGATATACAAAAAACTTCATGATGCATGGCAGGTAAAAAAAAAGGACCAGTTGCTTCTAAAGTGCAGTGCAGAGTTTACATTTGAAATCTGAAAAGTGTCTTTAGGTTTTGTCTCAGTTTTTCTTTTGAACAAACTCACATTCTCACATAGATTACGCAGCAGCAAATGAACATACAGTATGAGGAATTTAAACATATATACAAAAATGCAGAGAGTTTCGTGCAGCATACCTCTAACAAATTCACAGAATTTTGTCGTAAGGGAAAGGAGCGATGCAAATTGCTTTGATCCTCAGCAGAGATGTGCAAATTGGTCTGATCGACCGTAGAGAGGTGCAACCCTTGAATCTGATCTCTCGTTGACCACGACCCTTTGCTGCAAATTGTAAAATTTATTTACGTCAGTAAAAGGACGATGCTGCAGTCCTAGAAAACCCTCCTAGATTTAATTCCTTCCATAAAATTCACAGGTGCCATTCTGTGTCATTTCTCTTACAATATTCCTTTCAGCATTCCATTTATAACTTTAATATGCATCCAATCCAATGCAATTGTTCCAAATCTTGGCTTAAATTTAATACCAATTGTCTGATTGATACCAATCCATCACCAAGCCTAATTAAACACATTGTATCTCCTGTTGACAGATTGAAATGTGATTATTCTTTAGAGAATATTTAAACGTAATTATTAATTAAAGAATCATTTTTTTATGGCTTGTGGGTACGATGTATATAACAGTATATATTCCTTATAAAATCAACTTTCATGCATAAAGTAAGATCTGAAAGACTGCTCATACTTTTACCCTTCAATTGCTTTGTCATTCGGTGAACCACATGGTGGAGATGAGATGTTTTGTAAAGAAATAATAGCTCAAACTGTATGATACAAATGTTGGCCATAAAATAAAATAAAAAGTCCTCCTACAGGGACAAATGAAGTGATTATGATAATTATAAATATATTCAAGTCTAATTGTATCTACTAATTGTATCTCCCGTTGATAGATTGAAATGCAGTTACTCTTAAAGAATCTGCAAATGTAATTATTCAGTAAAGAATCATTTTTTCTGGCTTGTGCGTACGATGTCTATAACAGCATATATTGCTTAGAAAATCAACTCCCATGCATAAAGAAATTTAAGAAAAGATGCTCATACTTTTACCTCTACAATATTTTTTTTTTGGGTGAACTACAGGGTGGAGATGAGATGCGAGATGAGATGCTTTGTAAATAAATAATAATAACTTGTTTTGTCATTTGGTGAACTACATGTTGGAGATGAGATGTTTTGTAAAGAAATAATAGCTCAAACTGTATGATACACATGTTGGCCATAAAATAAAAAGAAAAGTCCTTCTACAGGCACAAATGAAGTGATTATGATAATGATAAATATAGTCAAGCCTAATTGTATCTACTGTTGCTAGATTGAAATGCAGTTACTCTTAAAGAATCTGCAAATGTAATTAGTCAGTACAGAATCAATTTTTTACGGCTTGTGGGGACGATGTTACGATGTATATAACAGCATATATTGCTTAGAAAATTACCTCCCCATGAATAACGCAATTTAAGAAAGGATGCTCATACTTTTACCTCTATAATTTTTTTTTGGTCATTTGGTGAACTACAGGGTGGATATGAGATGTTTTGTAAATAAATAATAACTTAAACTGTATTATACAAAAATTATCCCTAAAATAACAAATCTTACAGGCACAAATCAATCGATTATGATAATTATAAATATATATAAACCTAATTGTATCTACAATGATTTTTTGTGCTTATTTGGTGAACTACAGAGTGGAGATGAGATGTTTTGTAAATAAATAATAATTTAAACTGTATTATACAAAAATTATCCATAAAATAAGAAGTCTTATAGGCACAAATCAAGTGATTATGATAATTATAAAAATATATAAACCTAATTGTATCTACAGTAGATTGAAATGTAATTACTCTGAAAAAATCTGTAATTATTAACGAAAGAAATTTTTTGCTGGCTTGTGGGTACGATGTATATAACAGCATATATTTATTACAAAATCACCTCCCCATGCACAAAGCAATATAAGAAAGACTTCATACTTTTACCCCACCCATTGTTTTTGTCATTTGGCGAACTACACGGTGGAGATGAGATGTTTTGTAAATAAATAATAACTAAACTGTATGATACAAAAGTTGGCCATAAAATAAAATAAAAAGTTCTATGGACAAAAATCAAGTGATTATGATAATTATAAATATATAAATCAAGTGAAGTGATTATGACAATTGTAAATATATGTAGTATGTTGTGATACTTGTATTATTTATTGGGTTATGATAATTATAAATATTTCTACTTTAAGTTTAGGAAAGAGATTACTTTCTAAATTATGGAGCTTGACTCTAGTAGTGTAGAGATAAGTGAACCTTTGATATTTCAATAATAGAGAGGTTTTAACAATTGAATTTTTGATTTTTTAATAATAGAGATATTTTATTGATAGGAACTCTATCAATTAAATTAATCTGAACTAACTCTGAAATCTAAATACATGTATATTAGAATGTTAGAATGTGTAAATATTATATATTTTGAAATTTTGTCTACATTTTGCTAAATATTTTTTTATGAAATCTAACTCAAATTCTCCTATGCCCAAAAAACGCAATTTTTTATCAATTCAGCACAAATTCTACGGGAAAATATGACCCAAAAAACAGGTAGTGTCATAAATATATGTATATTTAACGGGCAAAACCGTGAAGAATCGGCAATGTCCTTCTCTCCACATATTATATTTTCTGAGTATCTACACAGCAGTATTGCGGGGATCAAGTCTTCCATGTGAGGGAAAAATATTCGAGTGACAGAGATGATGTAACAATCTAAGATAATAGGAAAATGGATCTTTTGAGGACTAATGACCGATAAACTTTTGTTTTTTTCCGATATTTGTCTGTTGGTATAATGCTGGAAGTGGTCACGGGAAGGAAGAGGAGATACTGTTGACGTCCCATCATGTACACGACATATCAGAGTGGTTGATGACAGGCCTTTGTCGAGAGGGAAGATACTAAATGAATGGCTTCAAGAACCCACGGGGTGTCCAGTCACTGAGAACAGGACATTCGAAGAGACAAAAAGGCTGCCTCTCACATTTATGTTTTTTACGTCAAAATGTCCACATTCTCATCCCCACCCTAAACATCACGTACTCCTAATTGCCCATGACCGCCATTCTTTCATGGCAGCCCGCCCCCCTGTTGAGCACTACGTGGAGAATCAGGATTTTTGCACAAGGGCTTACACAAAATTAGGTTCGTACGTTAAAGTATTGCGGTAGATATTATTCTAAATTTGCGCGGTACGACAGGAAGTTGCACCAGGTGATGGAAATGAGATTCGTTGGAATTTGCATGAGAAAAAAAGGAGGGGGGAGGGGGGAGGTTAGTGGTAGGAAAAGGTCATAGAATAATAATGGCACTTGCATCTATGTTCCTTCGATAAGACAAATCTCGTTCCAAGTTCCTTTTGTTGTAGCGACGCTTGACTCAGAAACTCGGACAAGCAGAGAAGGAAAAATCGAAAGCATTGATTCTCTTTTGTTGAGAATATTTTGATGCAAACTTTTGTCACCCTTGACTGTTTACCAAAGATTTAGGCAAACCCTTTCACAGAAGAAAACTATTTTAATATGAAAATAGATCTGCTTTCATGACAGATATTGTGATTGGAAAATTCATGGATTTAGGAAAACCCTTTCACAGAGAAAACTATTTTAATATGAAAATAGATATGTTTGGGGAATCCATGTAAGATCGAGACACAGAGAGGAGGCCGAGAGCTCATTCCTTTATTGGTAAGATAAAAATATCTCATCTTAATAGCAGCCATTTCGAATGGAAAATCCATGCCAAATTCAGTAACCTATAGCATGATGAAAGTCTATGTTATTATTACAGAAATAATTTAAGCTAAAATTAAATAATTTATTTTATTTTGAATAAATTATAAATAGATATATTTGAAGTGTTGCAATATAACAAATATTTTAATTAATTACAATTTTGAAAATTTAAGTTATTAAAATATAAGAAAAAAATAAAATTTATTAAAATATTTTTTTTTGCAATTTTTTTAATCTAATAGGATAGGTTAAATAATCTTTTTAATAAGGGGGATATTTATATTAAATTAATTTTAATATTTTAATATTATTTTTCATAACTTTTTAATTATTCAATAATATAATGTTTTAGGAATTTTTTTCATTAAAATTTTTATAATAAAAATAAAATTTTATATCAAATTTATCTTCTTAAAAGTTATAAACCAATAACAATCTTAATTGACACTGATAATGATCAAAAATAAATATTTAAATAATATTTAATTGAAAAAATAATTTAACATTTGATTTATATAATTTTATAAATAAAAACATATAAGGAATAAAAATAAGGTTATGTTATAATACTTATACCCCGTACATCATTCTCTAATTATCCTAGTTAAGTATATTCATTATACTATAAGATGTATTAATAATAATATTATTATAAGAAACAAGTTTTTATAAATTAAAAATTTATTAAATTAAAAGAGATTTATTATATATTAAAAGAAACTAAAAATATAAAAGCTTTGCATACTGATATATATGGAAATATATGTGGAAAATAATGCAAGGAGAATAAAATAATTTAAATATTAACATAAAAAAAATGTTTATAATGAGTGTATTAATATTTAAACAATTTTTTAATATTTACTATTTTCTTCATTATCATTACTATTTATTTTTAAAGTTATTAATAAAAAGCATAAATGAGCATATAATTTTAATGTTGAAAAAGCATTCATAAAATTAATATATTGATAATTTAATAGGTTAAAATGTATATTTAGTAAATTTTATGGTTTGTTAGTGTTAATGGTTTGTATGATTAGCTTATGATTTTAGAAAAAAATTTCAAGAGGCATTTAAGAGTCAAAAATAACTTAGGGATCATATTGTCCTAAGTCACACCAACCCTTAAAATAGTTAGATTTCTTTTGGTGTTTCCTCTTGGCTAACATGAACTTCAAACCTTTATCACCTTACAAAATGAAATCCATGAAATTCAATCAAGCTAATGGAATTAGGAATAGGATTACCCCACAAGGCATAGAATAGACGATGATAGGGTGTAGTATTAATGAGCACTATGTGCAAAGGTAATCGGTTTGAAACCTTTTGGGTGGGTGAGACTCCCAAGCTAGCCAACCTACCAAAAAAAGAAATATTAAATGGATTATAATGGAATATAAGACCTAGATGGGGTGAGAAGGAAAGGAGGAGGAGGTCAAGGTGGCACCATCACCATCACCTTAAGTATTAACTGAGGGTGACATGGATGCCACCTTCCCTCATAAGGGGTGACATGGTGGCCATAGAGTATTGTGTAATCACAACAATAATGAATTCCCATTCAAGGAAATCCTTTCCCGCATGTGTGAGGAGGTCTAAAGGATTGGTTCTTAGATTTGGGAAGCTTATGATATCCCTCAATGTTGGATAATAATGGCTTCTGGTATAATGTGCTCTATTTTTGTTAATTGGTTCTCCACCCTATCAAGCTTTTTACCTTCACATTATTGTCAATGTAGTTTGTGAATCTTACTTCTTTGGTGTTGAAAGGGTGATCTGGAATGTCTACGAAATGTTTTTCTAGGGAAAAGACCAATAATTATTGATTTGGTTCCTGACACCCGTTGTTGGCCTCGTCCTTAGTCTTCAACTCCTTCTTCTTACCTAGACAGCTTGGATAATGAGATCATTTCACTCTTCTTCTTCTTTTTTCTTTCTCTATGTGAGAAATCTCCATATTAGCACATGATACCAATGTTTATCAAAATTGGTCGAAGCATATATATTTTTGTAGGGTATATTCTACCTTTGGCTAGTGTGAATCTTTGAAATTCTTATGTTTTTCTTCTAAGGAGGTCATTTGCTTCAATGGTTGGCACCAAATATAGTCTTATTTATAATTTATTTCTATTTATTTCATGATTCTAAGACAATATGTCAAATCACGTAGAGGTACAGGTGGTAGGGGATCACATGGGAGAGCAAGGGTAAGAGACAAACCACCATCATACGATCAACTCTAATGCATGTAAGCACCGACTTTAATTTTGCAAGAGATTATGGAGGAAAAAGAGGATATTATCATAGCTTATGATTTCTATTTATATTATAAGGTGATGATCATTGTAGATGACTAGGTGCCATAAAATTGTCACATAAGACATCGAAAAAATCAATACCTTCGCACAATCAACCTCTATTGGCAACTCAAATCATTGCTAGATAAAGACCTCATTGAGAGAAATGATGTAAAAGATGATATTCTACAGATGATAGATGAACTCTAGTTTTAATTCAAAGAAATGGACAAGTTCTTGTCAAGATTCAAGATAGTCAAATTGCATGGGAAGGGGCCAAGTCCACCTGATAGTCTCATGGATCCTATTCATATTGAGGTCTCCACCTCCTCCTAAAAATGTGAATGATAGGGGATAGTTTTTATGTTTGGTCACTTTGTGGGACTTTGTTTAAAACAATTGTTATTCTAATTTTAGTTTATATTTTTTGGTGTCTAGATGTTATCTTATGGCCATCTTTTGCTGCAAATTTTCAAGTTGATATGCCTTGGATATATTTCACTTTTTATGATGTATGATATTTTTTTGAAATTGCATGCTACTTACTAATATTTTGGACAAAATCCCTAATATTCTAACATTGGTCTAGTTTCCCTAGTGAAAGAGTCAAGGAAAATAGAGGTCTCGATACTATTTAATTCTCTTTGGATTTTAGCTCACAAAAAATAAATTGAATATAAGAATAATACAATTAAAGATAAATACTTGGTAAAATGAGTGGTTATCTAAAGGGTTATAGTAGTTTTTGTTAAAGCATTCTTAAGATATTTTTTTGCATGGATAACCAAGGAGTGTTGGGAAGGATTATGAATCTATGTTATAGCGTTATTTGGTTAGGAGAAATAGGAAAAAAAAAATTCTAGTTTCTTGGGAAAAAAATAGCAATATTAAAACCTCAAGCATAGGGAAGAAAGAATATATTCCTTTTCCAAAAGGCGCCAGCTACAAATAATGTATAATGAATAATTCAAGGTTTTGGGCTATGGGCTAAACTCATCAAGGACAAGTACATAATTCTAGATATAGTGGAGCAATGGGTAAGAAATTTTAAGATAATCCAAAATTCCTTAATTTATGGAAGTTCAACATTACAACTTTTCCACTAGTTGGGAATTGGTTAGTGTGGAATGTAAGAAAGGGAGATAAAGTTCAAATTGGACTAGATCAATGGATTAAGGTTATTTGGTTAGGAGAAATAGGAAAAAAAAAATTCTAGTTTCTTGGAAAAAATAGCAATATTACATGTTCAAGCATAGGGATTAAAGAATATACTCCTTTTCCAAAAGGAGCTAGCTACAAAGAATGTATAATGACTAATTCAAGGTTTTGGCTATGGGCTAAACTCATCAAGGACAAGTACATAATTCTAGATATAGTGGAGCAATGGGTAAGAAATGTTAAGATAATCCAAAATTCCTTAATTTATGGAAGTTGAACATTACAAAGTTTCCACTAGTTTGGAATTGGTTAGTGTGGAATGTAAGAAAGGGAGACAAAGTTCAAATTGGACTAGATCAATGGATTAGAAAGAATAGTGTTCCATAGGTTACAACCATAATTCAATCATTATCTAAGAGACATGACTTTATATAGAAGTGGGAACATTGCTAGATGGAGTATGAAAACTAGCAATAGGAAAATTACAATGTAGCAACATTGGCTAACCTAGAAGGAGATCAGTCTAAGGGAGGAGAATGAAATTACTTGCTAGAGGTACATTGAATACTTGAGAGCCTATTACATTAATGTAATTGATGACAATGACCAAATTACTAGGTAAAAAAATCCAAGTAGAAACTATAGGCCAAGCATTGGATATAGAGCTTTAACTACTAATTCATAAGAGATTCTCAAGGCTTGGTGGTGGAAACAAGTTTGGAAATTTAAGTGTTTAGAAAAATACAAATTTTTTATGGGGGTACACTTGAGTAACAAATCTTTGACTTGGTGTATTTTATAGAATTGTGATGATGATGTCTTTTCAAATAAGAGGAAGAAACAAACTCACATCTAATTCTATTGTGCCAATTTACAAAGTAGGTTTTCGAAGGAGGTAGATGAAATGAAAATATTAAATAATGCATGTGACAAGGACACCATATAGGAGGCTCTCAAAAATTGGTGCACTAATAAGAAATTATATGCTATAGAGCTATCCCTTTGACTCTTGCTTAAGGAATATGATTGTCTAAGATCAAAATTGTTTGAAGATAGAGATATTTTACTTCTAAAATGTAATCTACAAATATTCATTTTCTCTTTTTTAAGAACATAATAACATAATGATAGCCAACTCAAGAGATAATTAATAGATATTTTCCATGCACATTCATTGATGGTTCTTCTCAAAGAACCAATTGCATTCAAATAACTCAAGTTCAAATATTTGGGGGCCCATTCATAATTCAATGGATGAAACAAGAGTTAGCTACGAGAAATTTCATGCTCCAACCTTTGTTCCTTGATGCTATGTCTTTACAATTATATGTCAGTCATATTTCCTTTGAATATATGTGTATAGGGATAGAAAGAAGACATTGACATTGGATGGTTTGACAAAAGAGAAGTTAAAGCTAGAATGAAGAATTTGGAAAGACTTTGAGAATCATGGAGGATAAAATTTTGAATATTTGTATATCCTTGAATATAACTTTTAATGATACAAGATACTTCTCTGGGTCACTTTATAAGTGTATCTCATAGGAACTTTATAAAACATATATGAAATAATGCTAATGCATATTTTTATGTATGTCAAAAAGAGATAGAATTCTAAAAATAAGAAAAAAACAATTTTTTCAAAATCATCATGAATGAAATTTTTAAGTGTTCATATATTCAAAATGAGTTGAATTATGAAAGAGCCATGTTATAAGATTTAGGAAACATATATACACACACACACATATATATAAATAATTTGAATTGCTAAAAATTAATATAAAAAAATGGAATAAATATTTTACATTTTTCTATCCAATTTCTTTTCAAGAAAAAAAATGAAATTAAATATTTTTTATATCAAAAAATTTCAAAATACAAATAGTGTAATCTTATATGTACCATTAAAACCAATCATTAAAATAAATTGATAAATTATTTAACCTAAAGATATTGAAAAAAAATCAAATAATCAATTTAATACTATTCACCTAAATAAATCCATTTTTACTATATATATATATATATATATATATATATATATATATATATATATATATATATATTGCTACGTAAGTATAACTGTGTCTACACCTAACATTAGGTTATTTCCATTTACACACCTAATAATGATAATTAGAGATGTTCCCATACTTGTGTTGTCGTCGAATGACAGGCTACTTTTCCTTTAAAATAAGTTTAAATGACATGTTACAATATTTTCTAAATTTAAACACCAAAGTCACTTTGGCCAATGATATTTAAACTTAAATATAATTTAATTTACATACTTCATCTATTATTCTTTCGTCCATCCTACCAAACATGTGTTATCTCAAACCAAACGACTCATTGACTTTGCCCACCATTCTAATGAACTTTCCCCAACCACTCCTTTAATCTATAAATTCAAATACTCTATTTCCAAGCAATTTCTAAAATGTTGAAGAATATAACGTTTTAACTTATTACATGTTAAAGAATATATAAAATTTAATTCTAAAATATAATTTAGCAAGGTTTGATATTTAATTATTTTTTCTTCTATATCATTTTTTTATTAATATTATTTAATTTTTTTAATTAAAAAATAATAAAATATGAGATATTATTTTCTACATCATTACTTAATAAATAAGAAATCATTAATTCATAACATTTATGAGTATTAAATGTAATTGAATAGTTATCTATTAATGGTAATTGAATAGTCTATTTAAAGTTTATTAAATTGGGCGATTAAATGAAGAAGTGAGATTAAAATAAAATATATTAAAATTTTGTTTGAAATTTAAAATTTTTACATAATTAATTATTTAATTTTATAATAAAAATTAATTTTTAAATTAAGTAATTAATTTTATAAATAATTATTTTTATATAATAATTTAATATTATGTATTTATATTTTTTTTTATAATGGCATTTAAGAAAGTTTTTTTAGAAAGGGAGGAATAGGTTTTTTTACTTCTACATGCAACTATGATTTACTTTTATCTTTATAAAATTGTTCACCAACACTTTGTAGTGAAATAAAATGTTAATAAAAATTTCAATGCTAAATATTCACCCTAATTGCTTTAATTATATTATATTTTGCAATGTTTCATGATGCCTTTAGTTATTTCTCATTGTTTGTGTGAGTACCAAGACTTTTCAACTAAAGATATTTCCTTTGAGTTTGATAAGCCTTTCAAGTCTCCATTAGTTATATCACTTTACTGAATAAAATATTGAAATTATCAAGAAATTGGATGGTATCTATAAGCTTGAGCTCTTTTCCTAATGTCTTCAAAGAAAGGCCATGTGTTTTGTCAAATAAGAATGTGTTTTGTAAAGGGAAATCTCAAAGAAAAGCCATGTGCTTTGTCAAACAAGAATGTGTTTTGTAAAGCAAGTTCTTGTGGGAATTTCATAAGGTATGGCTAGTTTATAACACTTCAATCTTTGGACACAAAAGAAATGAACCTTTTATTTAAAAATAAGATGTTAGTTTTATCTATGATAATGGTTTTTATAATTATAATTTTGATTTGTTCATGACAGAGATTTGGTTTTGATTATGGGTTATGATTTTAGGAGGAGATAATAAAAGCCTTAAGAGAAAAGCCATGTGCTTTGAAATTTTTGTGAAAACTTTATATCCAAAACATTTATATAAACATGAAAATAAGGTTGTTCTAATCACTATAATTGGAGGAACCACCATTAAGGAAATCATTATAATTAGAAGATGTATCAATAAAAGGTACAGTATTAAGGAAATCTAGACCTCTAAGACTTTCTCAAAGGGAAATTAAGTTGTTTAACTTAGAGAGCCCTCGTCGTTGCGATTACTAGACAACTCTGGAGTATTTTCAGTGATTATCACATGGATTCTCAATGGATGCCACAGGATTTCCTTTCGGCGGCAAATGATTGGGGTAAATTGCATTCTAAGTATTATGTACTCCCTTTCTTCCTCATTTGGGAGGTGTGGAAGGTCCGGAATCGGCTGATTTTCGAAGGGGTCCCTTTCAGAATAGATAAGATCTTCACAGTCATTAACAGTTGGATTGATGAGCGCCCTACGCTGTCGGATAAAGAGACAGACTGTTCCCACCGTCTCAGACCACATGACATTTCTTTGCCGGCCATCTTTTTCGATGGGGCATCTGAGGATAATTCCACGGGGTGCGGAGTATGGATTAAGCTGTCTGCAAATGAGCGCATTCACCTCTACTGGAATGGTGGCCCCAGCTCCAATAACAAAGCTGAGTTAATGGTGCTTTGGGTCGCCTCGAATCTTTCCCTGCAGGATATAAACATATATGGGGATTCGAAGATAGTTATAGGCTGGGTCACCAACAGTTTTCAATTTCTCTCCCCACATCTTCGAGGATGGCTGGATCGTACTCAGAGTTTATGGAAAAGGATGCAATGCCCTAGGATCACCCACATTTACCGGGAAAACAACACATGAGCAGATGGATTGTCTAAGAGAGGGCTACGGGCAGATTTTGGGGTTTTCCAGGTTTTTTGGTACAGGAATGGAAGGAAGGTTCAGGATTTCATTATTCCCTTACCATGAATATGATGCATGAATCTGATGGGTCTGTCCTTTCTGTTTCTGTTTCGTTTTTATTCTGTTTTTAGATCCTTATGGATATTATATACATAGACATTGAATTTCCAGGTTTTCATATTCAGTTTTGGTAGCAGAAGTGGCTTGGGTTTGTCTTTTTCGAAGAAGGGCCACGCATGACTCAGAGATCCAGTATACACAGGGGCAAGCGAGCCGGATCACTTTTTCTTTCACTCCTCCGGGGCTGGGGGCCTACTGGTTCTATACGTATACTCCACAGCTGCCTCTACATACAGAACAGTGATATGCACATTTCTCAAGGGAGGCAGAGGATCGCTCTCATAGTGCATGAGTACACGACAAAGAATCCAATCTACAACTGGGGAAAACGGTACTCAATATGTTTGATATAAATCCTTTGATGTTTTCCTTTTGCATCTAAGCACCTGTACACACGGATACTGGTCGGTAGGATCGTTTCGCGAGTCAAGGAATCAAGCATGCCCGAAGTTATCTTTCAAGCGAGCCTGAATAATTTCAAGCGAGCCGGATAATTATCGAGCCTGTTTTGGTTTTGACATTTTCTGATATGTCTGCCTAGCTTTATACCAACGCTTTTTTCATCTATTAGGTTTCCATGTTATTGTAATTTCTGTCCAATAGTTAGGATATATACTCAGGACGAGGTTTAGGCAAGGTTTGGTCATTAGAGAGGCATTAAGATCAATTGCCTTTGCCATTTTTTGGCCGTGTTTCTCTACAGATTTGTTTGTTTTCCTTATGCTAGGGGTTGATTATATCCCCCTGATATGATGTGCCGGCCAGTGTTTTGAAGCTTATTCTCTTCTTGAATTAGCAGATACTTGGCTGACTGTGCAATGATGTTTTCTCATTGAACCTATTTTCAATGAGTATGTATGCAGCTCATGAACTGATATATTTTAATATATGTAGCGTTTTTTTTCTTCTGAAAAAAAAAAAACTTAGAGAGCCCACTATTAAAAAGTCCGGAAAAATTTACCTTTCTAAAATGACATCTGTAGGTTTTGATTAATTTATGTGTGCATGGGTTCAACCCCTACCTCAAGGCATGGCCATGGATTCTAGGGTAATCATCCCTAGTGAGAATTGAATCTTTCTCAATGGTGACTCATTACTTTTTATCATTGAATTCAACCCCTTTCTACTATAAAACAGAAACATGTACTGGGGGGATTTGATCCACTTATAATCTTTCTCAATAGTGACTCATTACTTTTTACCGTTGAATTCAACCCCTTTTACTTATTAAAAAAAACATATAGAGTGAGATTTAATCCACTTATAAAATGATTAATATAATATTGTGAGTGTAAATACACTTTTAACCATTATTTAAAAATATCTCCATAACTTCCATAATAAACAACGCTCACAAAAGTTAAACCTCAGCAAAAAATATCATTCACACATCTATAAAACTTATTACTATTTTTTTTAATATTATCATATTTTCACAATAACATAAATTAAAATATTTTAACTGTGATAACAATAATAACCAAAAAGGTCACTACTTTTTATACTTAATTTATTGTTTAATGATATAAATATTTTTATTATCATAACAATAATAGAAAGAAAAGTCACTCCTTTTATACTTAATTTATTTATCTAATAAAATTTATAGAATATATATGGTTGAGAGGCACGTTTTCTTGGTTTATTACAAGTTATAAACTTTGTTTCATTCACACACAAAGTGCATCGATATTGTATTGGTCCTATGAAACTCAAAATTTATTGAGGGTTATTAGACAATACACATGTGGGATGAAACTATGAACTATGGCTAAATCTACACGGTAAATTGACACATGGTTTAGGTTGAAACATAGAAGTATGATGAATCTCACTTCATCGTAGATTTGATTGTTCCTCTACTGGCATAGATGCATGTTTCTTACTTTTAGCTCATGTCCATAGTAGAGGTATAAGCTTATATTTTTTTTGAACAAATGAAAGATTTAGTTTCTTTGCAATTGGAAACATGGATCATAGATGAAATAGAAGAAAAGGAGGTAGCAATTGGTCTACACACTTTTTTAATCATATTTAATTATGTTTTTTTGTTATTAATATTTTAAGTGTTTATTATTATATATATTTTTATTAATCTATTTTTTTAATATTGTAATATAGGTTGTATGTAGTTAGTTGTTTTATGAAAAATCATATGAAAATTTTAACCATCTAATATGTACACATATTTTGAGTTGGCTACTATTGAAATATTTATTTTTGGAGACATCCACTACTAAAGTGCAGGCATACTTGCATGGAGATGGACTAAAATAATAAAGAGATTTAAGTTCTAGGTGGATGCTTCCGTAAAATGAATAGTTATTGTACTATGGCCATCTAGATATATGCTATTTATTAAGAGCCCCCCATCCCCCACTACTAACTAAAACAAATTGGTCATGAAACCTAATCAAATATAATAAAAATTTAAAATAAAACACAAATTGAAATGCTAACAACTTTAAGAAAGTAAATATAAAGAAAAAATAAAAAACAAAATCACACCCTAAAATGATAATAACTTTAAGAAATTGAATTGAGGACTTCTATCAAAAAAATTTCAAATAAAATTGAAACTAACTAAACTAAAGACAAGTAAGCAACACCTAAATAGAAATGAAGAAAGGAAGGGATTACACACAACAAAAAAATTAAAAGTAGTAACAACTAAAAAATGAGTCCAAGGGACTACCATTAAAAAAAAAAAGGATACCCTATCTCAATGAAAAAAAAACGGATCAACGTCGACGAGAAAAAGGTGTTACACACATTGAAAAATAATAGAGAAACATTGCCAAGAGAGGAGGAGAATACACACAACAAGAAGATGTGAAAGAACTAAAACCAAAAATTGAGAGGCCAATGGTCTACCATCAAAGAAAAGAATACACCATCTCAATGAAAATAAAGAAACTGCTCGAAATCCACTAATGAATTGAGAAAGGGGATGGTAGAATAGGATATAGTTATGTTCCTTGTATCACCGTTACTAAATTTTTTAGATGGTTGTCAATGTCAACTATCTTTAGTATTAATAATAACCTTGGTATCTTTCAAGAATATATCATGTTTTCTTTTGTGGACATAGATAGATAAAAATTATTCCAAATTTGTAAACTTAGGAAAAAATCGATGCAAATTATATTGTTTGTTTAGAGTTTTTTCCCTATATTTGGTGAGATAAAGACTCATCATAAATCTCGGAAATAAGAATTTCATGTAAATAGGATATTAGGTGAGGGAGGGGCCATCATGAGTAATAGAAGAACAATAAAAACATAAATTGCATGTGGTATTGATATTTCATCTAACAACAAAGTAGAAGCATGTGCCTTATTTCAAGGCCTAAGGATAGCCATCAATTCTCACATCTAATATTTGATAGTGATTGGAGATTCTAAAGCCACCATAAACCAAATCTCTTGAAAAGTATCTCAGTTGATAATTTATCGACATCAATCATAGTTCAAACAAAGAATGAAGTAACCAAATCCACCTCCATTTAGTATTATCATGTCTTACAGGATAATAAGAAAATGAAAAATAGTCTCACTAAACAAGCCAAATTACTAAAGAGGGAGGCCATCAAGATCAATGGAAATACTTATGATCAACCCACCGTATGATATTTTAATACCAGGACCAAGGAACATAGTGAGAATTCTAAGGCTTCACATGGAAAACAATGTGGAAGCAAAGTCGTATAATATGCTTGATAATGCAAAGTGACCTAACACTCTTTTTACATGCCCAACCTTTTGGTCTCACACATTTTGAAATACATGTAAAAAAACTTCACTTATCAAGGTGGAATTAAGGTTTTTTAGTTTGTAATTCATATGTGGAGAACCTAGTTTACAGATATATGCGATAACTTGGTGAGTTATGTTATATTACTTAGGATTGTGTGTGTGTTTTTAGTCATAATTTGGATTACATGTGAGCCCCCTCCTTTCAACTCATGGATTCTCACATTTAACTAGAAGGTTTTAAGTTTTGGTTTCAAGGATGCTATTTATGTTCTGGTCCTTGCATTAGGAGAGTTTCCATTATTTATGTCTGAGTATTCTTCAATATTAAGAAGGTATTATTTATGTATTGCTAGAAAGGAAATATGGTGTTTAGCTCAAGGATTATATTGGTTTTTTAATCTCTATCCCCAGGGATTTCACACATGTTCATATTATTTCATTAAGAGGATGCTTGCATTTCTAATTTGAATTTTCATATGTTTTGAGAAAGTCTAATCTAGTGAGTGGCTACTCAAATGGTATTGACTCCCATTCAAATATATTTTAGGCATTCCAACATCTAGAGGTGAATTACATAAATTGGGAAGAGGGTAGTTTCAATGGTTTGGAAGATATTGGTGGCTTTGATTTTAATAGAGACAAGACATATTTCCAAGTTTTGTAGGATATTCACATATCTCAAGGAACCATGAAGATTTTGTTCACGGTAGTAGAACTTCAATTTTCATAGCCATAGAAAAAATTCAAGAGAATGAATACCTACTAACTACCCATATAGCAACAATTATGGGAACTCTACTTCAACAAATACATCAGATGATTGCTTTGAAAGTGGAATACCACACACTTAGAAATATGGTCATATATTTGAGTAAGGGAGATCATTTTAGCGACCTCAAACTAAGTGCAACTAGTGAGTTCCAATTATGAGGAGTTGAAGGAGGAAGAAATAATGCACCAACTAGATAAAGCTATGAAAATTGTCAAGCAAGACTCAACCCAATAAACATAGACATGGAAGAAATACTCAACCGCCAAAATTTATGCTAAATACTACATATTATAAATTTATTAAAAAAATCTACTTACTTTACAAAACCTATATCAATATTAAATATTCAGATGTATTGCCTAAAACTCTAAACAAACTATGTTATATATATATATGTATGAAGAAAGCTATTATTTTTTAAATTTTCTTTAAAAATTAAAAATAAAATTTATTACTTAATTTTATGTGATGTGATCTGGAAAGTAATATCAACCTTGGAATACCTCTTGAATTTAAAAAATTATAAAATCATTTTGTAAATTATTGGTTATCTCGATGGAAAAAACGAAACGCGATAAACCAAAATGAGCTCATTTCCATGTAAATTTTAGCTCGAGCAAAACTACCTGTTATCTAACACAAATCTATTTCGTAAGACTCGTAACATGAAATGCTCATGTCATGAATAAAATTTAGTTGAACACCAACCAATGTCATAACACTTACAACGTAAAGTTCAAGACTAATTTAATATTGTGAGAGTGTTTACGAATGATTTTTCATGTAATAAGGTAGTGTAAGTGCACCTATGTTGGTAGTTTTGTAAGGTGAGAGTTTTATAAAATAGTCATTCAAGTTATATTTTCTGGTTAATTTTTCTAGTTATTTTCTAATATTGTAATTTTGTAGTTATTTTTCTAATTATTTTATAATATAATAGTAATTTTTAAGATATTTTTTTAATTTACATATTATTAAATAAAATTATATGTATATATAAATCAAATTTATAATTCAATAAAACATAAAATTTATAACTTATTTAATTTACATTATATTTCATTAATAATAATATTCCTTACATAATTTAATAAAAAAATATTATAACATTGTAATAATCTTTAAAAATAGAATATTTAATTAAATTTATTTTCTAAATATTTAATTTTATTTATATAATAAATAGATTTACAAATATTTATAACAATTTATTTAATACTTTATATTTAAAATTATTTTATTATAAGGATTCTTTAAAATACTAATTATAAAAAAATTAAAAATCTAATTTATTATTATTTGAATAAAATAAACTATATACTCCTATATATATATTAAAATTTATGTATAATTATTTTTTTATATATAAACCTCATAACTAATATATATATATATATATATATATATATATATATATATATATATATATATATTTTGTATTTTTTAATTTTTTAATAATTAATATTAATTTTTCTTTTAAATTAATTTAAAAAATTATTAATTTTTTATTCAATTAACATTTTAAATTAATAAAACTAAGAAAATACATTTATAAACATGTTTTTTTCTTTAAATCAATTCAATTTTTAAACATGTTTCTCAATACTCCACACAAGTTTTACACAATATCAAACTATTCTCTTTAAAGTTTCACATTACACATTACATATTTCCTTAGGTTTTAGTTTTGAAAATCTTCATAAATTTAGTTTATATAGTTGCCCCTTACCTTTATGTGATAATGGTTAGATTGTATCCTTACTCTTTACTTTCATGTTGTAATTGTTTATTTTATTAATGTTTTATTATTATTATTATATTTTTATAAAAATAAACTTTTTTAGTGGAGATTTTCTAAGAAATGTGGTTTATGTTTTACTTTACACTTGCAGTAGTGCTAAGTGTTGAAAATAACACCAAGAAATATTCTAATTCATGTAGAGTGATTCCTACTTCTTAGGAGCTTTGGTTGAGTTTATTTTGAGTTGTAATAGTTCGTCCTAGTTAAATTCAATTTAACTAGTTTCAACTCTTAGAGGAATTTGTGGAAGGTTAAAGTGTGAGTCGACCAAGCAGAGAACTCATAGATCAACCATAAATAACTCATTCATGAGTGAACTGAGAGTTACCCAGTTAAGATTGGAGTTGAAGGGCAGTTTACTATAGTTGTATAATCATCCAAATGGATGTATAGGTGGTGCATGCAGTGAGAGAAAGACCTTAGATGGATTGAGTAGTATTGGATGTGGATTTTCTTAATTAATAGGGGCTAATTACCCAATGAAACAACACAAGGAAATAGGGACTTGGGCAAGCCAAAATTTGGTTAAGTATTGGCCATTGTCTGGTAAGGAGTGAGACAGATAGAGATAGTGCAGAGGTTGCTCGGACATGAGAAAAACATTGTAATCTTCTCATATTTTCTTACTAATGCAATACAGATAGCGGGGTTTTTAGTTGTGGCTTTCCCCATAATGTGTTGATTGAATTCTTTTTTATATGCTTCGTGATTGCTTAAATTGGTTTTCCGCAGTCTATTGAATCTACAAGGAATTTCTACACTAAGTGATCTTAAAGCTAACTTTTTGTTAATTTTTGTGGAAGCTAAACAAACAAGTCTAGGGAATTTTGAGTGATCTATGAGTCTAAGAAATTTTGAGTAGTTTATGAGAGAATTGATATTTCTCTATATCTGAGGTTGGTTCTTGGAGTTGATTTTCCCCTCTATTTTAAGTGGTAATGCTGTTTAAAAAATTAAATTTCATTATTATAAATTTCAATATCACTTATTAATTGACAAACTTACAATTCTTGGGAAGGTCTTTTAGGTCAATTTAATCATTTCATTGTTAGGAAGTCTTTATGGTCAAACTTTGGTAGAGATTGTTAACTTTTTATGGTTGGTGTATCTACACCTTATCTAGGGGGATATTGTGGTCTAATCTTGAATAATATCAAATAATAATGTGTTGCTTTTCTTTTTAAATGGTTTATTCATTATCTAGTTGGGTAGGATCTATCAATGGTGTTGCTCTCTTTATAAATTTCTCATGTGGTTCACAAGATCAAAGTTACGGGTTATTTCTTAGGAAGATGTTATTTTTAGTCATTAAATCATTCAGTGTTAAGGATTAGAGAAATGTGGAAAAAAATAGAGTTTGTTTAGTACCTATGGTTGCTTTGTGCATATGGACATTGCTTGAAGATGAGGGTTGTCTAATCTTTATTTATGTTGAAAAATAATGAGTTGTTTTATATTCTAAAAAGATGGTTTGATGTTTATTTGAGGAGGATATATGGATGATATTTATCATATTACAAACTTCTTATGGATTCATAAGCTCTATGTTAAAGGTTACTCTTAATAATTGGTTTTTTTTTTATTGAATAATTTTAATGAGAACTAGAGGCATTATTGTCCAAAATATTGGAAGTTCCATTCCTTGTTCTTTACCCCATCATATCATTTAAATATATTGATGTGGTAAATTTTCCTTTTAATCTCAAAGAGATTTCTAAAACTTTATACGTCAAAACTATAGATTTGTAAGAACTTAAATTATTGATGATAATGGAAGATGTTAATGGTCTTGTTAAATCTATCACGACATTTTTATTGAAAGTTGGTCCTTTTTCTAGTAAGAGAGAATGCACCTCATTTAATTTTATTAAACTCTAAGTGTCAAGTTATAAGAGTATGATAAATAACTATTAGATAAATGACGAAGTTATTGGTGCAATGGGATCTAGAAAAAGGAAAATGGAGTAAGTACAAAACCCATTAAATATCTATAAAAAGTATAAAAAACAACTTTTTATTTTTTATAAAACATACCCAAATTAATTTCCATTCTAAATATTACATTATATATTTCAAAGAAGTTAAAGAATATGAAGAATTATAGCTAAAAAAAAAAAACTGAAATCAATTTCTTTTTTATAAAATTTATTTAATTAAAAGTAAAAAAAGAGAGGCTCATCTCCATTTTAGAATATATATATATATATATATATATATATATATATATATATATATATATATATATATATGAATGAAAACATATGGTTATCTAGACATTATTATAAGTCATTCAAATAAATTTTAACTTATCAAATTTCTAAACAAACTGTTAATATTTTAATTAATTTCTTTTTAAAACCCTAAATATATATAAATACTATTTTTGCTTAAAAACGAATTAATTCCATCAACAAAAATTAAAATAACTTAAAAACAACAATATTTAATTTTACTTACTAATATTTTAAATTTAATAATATATAATAATTAAAAATATTAAAAATATTTATTCTTACTAGTTAACAATTTTAGTTTAATAGCATGTAACATCAATCATATTCAATTATATATATATATATAAACAATTGTATCATTATACCTAATCGTTATATAACTGTATCATTATACATATTCTCGTAATATATGAATGCTAAGTTAAGATGAGTTAGTAAAACGACTCATATCGTCCTAATTTTCAAACTGTCTATATTGCTGTTCAAAGTGTGATTTCGTTCTCTCGCGAGGGATTGAAAAGCTAAGGCACACTTATTTATGAAACTGACAGTGAGAATTAAGAACCTACCTGAGGGATTGAAAACCTAAGGCGCACTTAGATATGAAAGCAACGGTGAGAATTAAATTCTTACGGTGCACTTGAAATCGAGAGGAAGTTAATTTGACAATATATAACCTTGGATATCAAATATTTATACAGGTACCGATGGGTTTTAAATCTCCAATTTTAGAAATATGTGAAGTCAAGCAGATAATTTTAGGTTAACTTCGCCATTTCACGATCTTAGGCCATAACCCTACGTTCGGTGGAATATACTTCTAACAAAACTTTAGAGCGTTTTAAACCTCGAATTTTAGAAAAATGAAAAGTCAACAAGGTAATTTTAGGTTAACTTCGCCATTTCATGATATTAGGCCTATAACCCTACGTTCGATTGACTGCACTTTTAACAAAACTTTGGAGCGTAGATTGCCGGTGTTTGTATGGCATGGTAATTGACAAGTAAAACGGGTGGCAAGATCTAGGAGGATGCATGCTTTTATCTGTGATATCTTTCTCAAAAACCCAACAGAAGGTTCTCAAAAACCCAACAGAAAGGAATAACGGATTCCTTCCTCATAGAGTGTACTGAATTTGATTCTAGCCTACTCGGTAGGTTCTGTAAATAACCTGCACTTCTTTTTATAATGCAAAAAGTTAGCCGGTTCCCTCGAAGATAATTTTGAAGGGTAATTGCCGCTCTTTTGCTCGGCTGTATTCCATCAATACTGTCTGGTTATTTCGGTCTATGTGAAATCCAGTCAGACTGATTCCTATTACTATGAATGTTTAACAACAAATACAAATACCTTCGTGGACCATAATTGGCAGACTCCATAGCTTGTTGTACATCCAGTACGTTTTGACTCCGGATTCATTCATTAATTCTAGTACTATCCTATATCTATATATGAATAGTTTATTTCTTGAACCTAGTTTAAACTGTCTAATTGGAGTCTGGTAAATATTAAGTATCATGCAATAAATCATTTTGGTATTGATCATTAAACTTTAGAAAATCAATAAAATTAACTTACTACATAATACAAAACAATAAGATTAACTTACTGTGTGATACTTAATATTACAATTCAAGTCTATCGACTTGATAGCACCACGTTTTTCCATCCCTGGTCTGAGAATAAAACTGTTGTTGAATGGTTGTTTTGAAAGCAATGGTGAAATGTCAAAGCAAACAGTTGGGCTATGGTTTGTTAGGTTGAATTTAGCCACCAGAAACCCGTGACGTGTGGCCGAGTTTCACGTGGCCGAACATTAATGTGATACGGTCATTTCGCTTACTTCGATAATATTGACTACGACACAGAATGCGTATTTATCCAGTGGGCATTATCCGGAGAAAATATATCTTTAACTACTGCTTTTAAGATGGAGTGAGAAGCAGGTGTACCTTGACGCGTTGCT
The DNA here is from genome assembly GCA_034641835.2 of Pinus albicaulis. Classification (NCBI taxonomy): domain Eukaryota; kingdom Viridiplantae; phylum Streptophyta; class Pinopsida; order Pinales; family Pinaceae; genus Pinus; species Pinus albicaulis. The sequence goes on from MU968551.1 coordinate 36,672,549, forward strand.
CCATAAATTCGAATAGTCCTCCTGCTGAAATGGCGATTTGGTCTGGACTGATAGCGCAGAATCCCGCTCGTTGCCCATTCGACCATATTTGAGAGCATCGTTACCTGAATTATTAAATTGGGGTTTCTCCGTTATGAAATCTTCCGGTGTTTCTCCACTGGAAGTCTCAAATGTTTCGGATTGACCTGAAATGGGATCCAATGGGCATTCGTTAGAATAGATACAGTGAATAATACCAGATCCAAAATTATGATATGATAATTAAAAACAACAGGCTTCCCCTCACCCTAACACACACAAAAGAAACCCTAAACAGATTAATGAGAAAAGTACTCAGATCAGTGGGAAAGCCTAGCTGAACAGTCTTAGTAGTCTTTTGACATGACTGGTTTGTAGTAACAATGAAAACAACCTCCAGTCAGGGAATCTATTAGAGAGAGGAAGGAGGAAATGAGTTTTTCTGGTTCTATTCCCAGATGCCACAAGATGGGAGGAGTCAAAATAGAGATTTAATAGTTTTGTTCCCACGAGCCACAGTATATGTGTACTGGCTGTTGTTTGACACAATCATCTAGACAACACATCCAGAAAAATGAAGAGACAAATATACACCTCACATGAGCACATGGGTCGAAAATCCGTTCAATTTGAAAACACCATGATTTGTATTCACCTGAGGAAGCTGCAGGTTTGTCTGTTGTCTTCACAGTTCGATACATCTGCAACCATATAGAGATTTCTGGTCAAATATATTTACCACATATTAGAATACAGAAACTGTCAACAAGACCTTGATTATCTTGAAATCAATCAAAGCACAAATCTGCTAACTTTTGCTTTTGTACTTTGATTCATCCCAAGCACTAAGCAGGTGCATGCTTGGTTTCAGCTTAAAACATCATTTTTTCGTCCTGCCAGTCCTATATGTTTATCAGCCAGCACACTGTCACTGGTATGACTTGGAATTTATTACAATGATCTTGAATAAGAGAAGCATGTTAGCTATACCTGCAAGTGACTTTTTACATGGGCTAAGGTCAGATCCTTGACATTCATAAGCTCCAATACTGACTTGGGAGTAGCTCCTGGAACAAACAGGAAAATATATGTCAGAACTCTCCTAGATCTGCATGGCTTGTAAAACGATAAAGATTCATTCGTGTATTACATTAATCTCTGCAATTGTTTCTGCCTAGTGTATGAAAAATGGGATTTTGAAGATTTAGTGCAACCATATGTTTGAATTTGTTGATGGAATAAATTGGTAAGCAAAAGGGGTTTGCCTGCTTGCCTGCAGTTACACATTTCAGATTGTGGAAGGGTAAAATTCGAATATCGAAAATAGGCTATCGTTGCTTGTGTGATGAGTTCAATGCAAAAGTAGTTATAGGGTCACTGGAAGGCTATATAGGGAGGGCATTTTTGGGAGTTGATACCTGTATGGAGAACAACACAGTTGAAATGAAACCTAGGTGATACACAAACCCTAGATTATTCCCATAAGCAGATTAGTTCAGGTTTCACTTTGGGAATGGCGACCTGGGAAAAATTGATTTCATGTGAAGACTGACAATCGAGAAGAAACCAGTATTTTGTTTCATGGAAGACATGGGAAAAAATAATTTATTCTAACGGGAAAAAACACTGGAACAAATGCGCATACTTTCATGGCCTCCCAGCAGGTCAACAGCGTGAACGAAATGTGCATGTAGTGTGCTGGTCCAGCGCATTCGCGGGGCCCTTATGCTTCTCTTGGAAGGCAGCTTCGACATGAATCTCGATCTCAGTGAGCTTTGCGAATCAGAAAGGGCTGAGGGAGCACGGGATGCCCCAGCTTCAAAGCTTCCCATGCTGTGATGGTCGACATTTCCCACGCTACCTTGTGATTCCATTATGTCCTCGTGAGGAATTCCCAGCTTCAGCTCCGAGCGAGAATAGGGATAGGGATTATTATGTTGTTGGTGACGATGGTGATTGGCATTCAGCATCCTACAAGGATTTTCCAGCTCTGCCATGCCAAATCTCAGAGGGTCGACCCCTCTGTGATCCCTAGCTGAATCAATGGAGCAATTGTAACCTCTGGATGGCAGAATAGCTTGACCAGCCAGAGATTGATGGAGGATAGGAGAGGATTCGACCTGTGAACCATAGATGCCAGAACCCACTTTGGGATTCTCATGGAAGCCATTCTCATGCCCTCGGTATAAACTAGCATGCCTCCGAGTCTCCATAGTGGGCTGCAAAAAAGGAAATGACTGAGAACGATTATGATAAACAGGAACCCCTTTTATAGGGCTGCTAATTCTCTCATTAGGCTGCAGCTCCAGCAATGCTAGCGTTGATGGCAAACGCTGATTTTCTTCCTCATCTCGTCTGCTTTCATGGGTACAATCAACAGACCCATATCTATTATAATTACTACTATTATGATTAGTAGGATGTGCCAAACACAAATCTATGTCCCCAGCTCCTCTTCTGTCACTTGCCCCACTTGAATTAGTAGAACCCTCACTTAGGTTTCCATTAGACTTCAGTGCCCTCCTCCACACATCAAACCCAATGTCATGTTCAGTGCTACTAGAAGTGGATGCTGGCTTGCTATTTGGAGGGCTAATGTGCAGAGACAAATCAGGAACATCACCAACATACAACCCCTCCTGTGGCTGCTGCATTCTTGTTTATCCAGATCCACTGCTTATTTCAAGATCCTTGACACCCTCACTCTAAGCTAACTTGCCAAATCAGCCAAAGCAGCACATCTCCACCCACATCCACCCACAGTGGCTGCACAAAGAAGCCAGTGGTGGAAAAGCCAATCTTCTCAGGTGGCATTGGAGAATGCCATGATTGCAGAACTGTCTGAGCTCCTTATACAGAACGGATTGAACCTGCCACCAAAAGTAATGATATCATAGGAGGCCCCAAAACTTGCTCAAACATACAAGGCTATGACAAAACAGCCAAGATAAGCCTATCTTGTGGTGTGTTGGAAAAAAGGAAAACATTGAAGGCAATGACAAAACTGTCAAGATAAGCAGCAAGCCTATCTTCTTCTAGCTCTATAAATCAAATTGCACACACAGCCTGTTTCTCTATTCCTCAATCACCCACCTGTCCAAGAGGACTGGAAAACCATCACACAGAGAGACAATCTGTATTGCAAACCATCACAGAGAGAAAAAGAGAATCTGAAATACGCAACCAAAGCAGAGGCAAGTGCAGAAGGTGGGGAGGAACTTGGGAAGTAGACGACGATGAATAAGAAAGAACAACAGCAACAGCTGCAGAAATAGAACAAGAAAGAATGAATGAAGGGAAGAAGGATATAGATTAGACAAAGTATGAAAGTATATCTCGGACAGAGACAGTCAGGCAACTTAGTCAATACAACAACAAAAAAAAAAATGGCACCCGAATACCCAATAAATAAAATCAAAAACCTATTCGCTTCTCATATATTTTTGCAACACCCGCCCCCTCCCCAGCTCAAACCCTGTGGCTGCCCATGTAACCCTCTGTAACTCTGCTTTTATTCTCGTTTTCTTTCAGTCTTTTTCATGCCTCACTAACCGAAGCAGCTTGCTTGTAGTAGGGTTAAAGGTCACTTAGGTCAGTGCAGAGCAGGGCTCTAAACCCTAGGTTTAGCCCGGAGAATATGACCCAGCAACCGGAACAAGCCCCCGTCCCTCCGGTAACGGGAGGGCTAGTACCCTACGCCTAGGGTAAGTGCGTCACGGGCACATGCCCTCTGGCCTGCTCTGCCCGTTGACCGATACCTTTAATTAGTGTGTGATGATGGTGAATGGAATCATTTGGTAATAATAAGAAAATTATAGGCCCCCAAAGATTATTCGTCCTATTGTTTTTATTTATCTTGTCTTGTCTCTTTTTACCCAGGGTAATAGTCAGCGAACGATCCGGGCGATCATCATGGGAATCCGCGGTCAAGTTTCCACACCTAATGCTTTATTTTTTGGGGTTTTTAATATTCGGTTTGCGTTTTTAACGTACTGGGAGAGCGGGTTTAAAAAAGGTAAGTAAAAAGGCTGCTTCTCACACGCCATATGACAAAACAACGTCATTAATCAAATTTTTTAATTATTTAAAAACTATATTTGTCCATGAGCAGGCAAATGAGAACAAGAATAAGAAACCCACCATCATCATCACATTCATCATCATAAGAACAAACACCATCATCACACTCATCATAACTTGCCGGCATCCATGCATACAGATACAAATTCTAACGAGAATACTAATAAAGATTTCCCCCATTTCCCATTTTTAAACAAAATTACCCAAAACTTTTGGGTTCGTATGGTATTTTATTTTAGGTGGGTGCGGCTATTGTTGAAATCGATAAGCTCACCCTTGTCATTTCTTCTCTGCTACCTTACCACTCTGGCCGTGACTTTAAAAGGTCCTTCTATATTTTACTTTACAAGGGTAGGTTATCTTATTCTCCAACCCTTTTGCGTGTGGAGCTCCCTTGCTGTCATAGTGAAGACAAAAAAAATTCTCTGGCTCATGCTATTATATTCTCCATTGGTGAGAGTGATATTAAAAAGCCAGGTTGTTATTCTCCACAAGTGGAAGGTATGCATAAATGTCTGAGAAGTGAAATAAGGAGATGATAATGACTATAGAAATTATAAGAGAAAAGGTAGGTTATACTTAGTATATAAAAATGAAAGGTTGAAATAGAGTAACTATTTTTCTAAGTTATGAACTATATTGATAAATTAGGTGGAGGTATCATTTATATATCCAAAGTCTAAGAATCAATGTTTCAAAGGAATCTCATACAAGGTACATCAAAGTTAGTTGAATGATGTAAGCAAGAAGTAGATGGATGAAAGTAGAATTAACGATACGACTAGCCCTTAATTTATGGGGAAAATGACTAAATTCAATTGAATAAGTTAGCTTGTGGCTTGGGACTTACATCACTCGTAAATTATCATAGTTTCATGCACTATTCTCTTAGAAATTGGCACATAATTGAAATTTATCACTCCATATAGCCATTCAATCTTGTAAACATCAAATAGTTTAATAAAATCTATGAATCTACTTATTTATCATTGATTTGATTTAAAATCATTTCTACTTAGGATCAACTACTTGTGTATATATGGATCATTACTCCTATTTTTAAGAAACAAGACATAGCTTTGCCTTTAAGAAACTAATCAACCCTCACATTGAAAAAAAAAGCGCAAGAAACTTCTTACTTGAAAGGCAAATCTTCATCATCTAAACCTCTCTACACTTCAAATCCACCCCACACTTACATAATAGTTTATCCTACTTTGCTTCTATTATCATTCCAAGCCATGTATATGGAGTGAAGTTAAGATTTATGCATATTTCATCTTGAAAGGCATCATGGCATTATGAAGATATGATGAGATGAGTGTATGAGATAGAAATTCAAAAATTTTATGAGAGAAAAAGTTAATATTGATATTAAGTGTCGATCGATCCTTTTCTTTGTTTTTAATGATATTATTATTTTTTTTTAATTTATTCCATGTGGTAATAGTTATTCAAGGGATCATTGAGAAATTCTTGTTGGCATTGTTTTTTTTTTTTGTTAGTTTGTTTTCAAATCAATGGGCTAGATTATGCCTTGAGAAACCATAGTCGGGGGACATCTAAATTGTCAAAATAACTCGCAGATTGCACTTGGCATGGCCCACACCAACCTGTACTAATGATTAGATTTATGCCAATAGAGTTTTAAATCGATGACCTTATCATCATGGAGACACCTACTCACCGACTATTCTACACCTTGTTGGTATCTTTGTTGAAATTCTTAAGAGGTCTAATTTTCTATTTATATCCACAATGAAAAAATAGAACACATTACATGACCAAATAAAAGATTGTATACAATCGCAAAGAACACCCACCATCCGTAAAATGACATTCTAACCAATACCAACTCTTTTGTCTCGTATAAATCCAATTTCAACTCCTAGGCCATCAACTTTGAGAAATACAAAGTAAGGTTAAAGTTGTAATTAATGCTATTTGAAAATATCAATACCATAAGCCTTTATCTTAGAGTTACTTAAGAACCCAAGCCTACTATTTTAATAACAATTTCATAGTCCCCATATTTGGTCACAAGAAATAGATCAATGAGAAGGGGATACTTGAGTTTCAATAGTATTTTATAAACAATGTGATAACTACAAATCATAATGAAAAACTAAAAATAATATTGACACTTATTCTAAATATCATATCTTGTCTATTAATCAATACCTCAAATTCCATCCATGTTATTCTAAATTCCCTATTTTGTCTCTTAATTACTACCTTAAATTTCGTCCATACACAATATGGAAGAATCCATTTACATTTATAATATTAAAGAGATAAAACAAATTAAGTGATTAAAATTTTGTTTTTGTTTATATTTCTAAGATAACCTCTCTTAGTCATGATGAATCATCCATAAAAAATTAATCACACAATCATCTTACTTGAATTTCAATAATATTTTGTAAATAATATTATAAATACAAGTCAATATAAACAATAGAGAATACTTTGGATGAACTAAAACTAATATTAACACTTATTCTAAATTTACTATCTTATCTTTTAATTGCTATTTTAAATTTGATTAATACAAAATATAAGCAACATAAGAAAATCTCTTACTTCTTATATTAAATAATAATAATAATAATAATAAATAAAATATAATTTTTTTTTCTATATTTTCATAATAAACTTTCCTAATCCTATTATAGCACCAATAACTCACAAAAACTAATAAAACAAAATCATCTTGCTTTTCGAGTTAGTTTTACATTATATTGCAATTTTCCAAATTTGTTCAAAAATATTTTGATTTATGATTGTCTTATTGATTGACCAATTAAATGTCAATATAATATCATGGCAAAGTGTTTTATTAAAAGATATTCTATATAAAATCTCCAAACCAAACTTAAAAAATTGCCCCCCTTGCTTTTATATTAAATGGGCACTCATCAAAACTATGTCACTAACCTTTACATTTTCAAATGTGGGTAAGTTATTATGTTGTTATCAATCAACGTATAGCGACCCAAAAATTTGTCCAACCTATTCTCTCCATTTTGTTTGTTTGACATCCCGCGACACTGACATTGTCACATATATATTATTGCAAATGAACCATTAACCTAATAGAGCAGGTGTCTTCCCTTTCTGAATTTGTGGATGTGGGGTTATTGTGGATAGGGACGACATGTGCATAATGTGACAAGTATGGCCAGGTTGTGAATAGGAAGACCATAAATGGAGAAGTCGTTCACTAGCAGCTTTTTCAAATTGAGAATTTTGGTATGAGCAAAATTTATGTCATCTTACATCATAGATAGCCAATATGTAACTATCATCAAGGCATCAAATTGACCCACCAATTTCATGATGGCATGAAACACTGTGGAGATAGTACAAACCATGTGTCTCCTAAGACTAACATGTGTACAAGTTGTGATGAAATATGTAATGTCAAAGTTTAACCAAACCATACATCTTGTTATATAAAAAGATTTTGAATATTATTGCTTAACAATAAAGTGGGACATAGCCAAAAAGGCAAAGGACAATATAATTACTTTACTAACATATGGAATAAAAGCATAAGATGAAGAAGACTTGTCCAACCAACAACCAAACCATGATGGTGTCAATCATATAATATGATATTCTCCAATTCTTTAAGTCCCCTTTTACACAACTTCTAGAAATCGTTCATTTATGTTTTAATACTAACAAAAAAAACCACCTAATAGTCTGAAGAAAAGTTATATATATATAATTCATGATTTGAAAGCCCTATCTAATACTTTTAAGAAATAATTTTGACACAAATTAACTTCTTTTCTCATTATATTGCAACCTAAATTTACTTTGTTTTCCCTTAGAGCCAAACCATTTGAAAGTAGGAACCTGAATCTCGTTTGACACATAAATTGACTTTAGTTAAATTTCCAAAGTATGCTGGTATGAGTAACACACGAAATATAAACTCCATGGAGGATTAACGAGAGAAAAAGGCTTTAGCATTGGCCGTTCTTTTACCTTTTTAATTATGCTTTGTGTTTTTATTGGCTTTATTCCTTACTTTATATTAAAGTCAACAATTCTACATATAAAGTAGTTCTAAGTACCTACTTAAGAACCTCGTTTAAAATAATAATAGCATTCTTTTATTATAATTCTTTCCATAACCTCTTTTTTTTCTCTTTATTGGTGTGTCTATTTTCATATATTTTTTATCATTTTAAATGAAAGGCCATATAATATTAGAATATTATACAATAATATGATATTATTTTTAATATTTATGATTTTTATTAATATAATTTTATCTATATATAATTGAATTTTAATAAAAACTAAATTAATAATGTTACAAATATAAAGTTATTTATATGTTGTTTAAATTAATAATGTTACAAATATAAAGTTATTTATATGTTGTTTAATATAAGAATGTTTCAATATTATTATTATTTATTTTTAATTATATTATGTGATTTTATGTACTTTGTTTTTTACTTTATATTAAAGTCAACAATTCTACACATAAAGTAGATTTAAATATACTTAAAATCTTATTTACGATGACAATTTTTGCTTTATATGATATTTTTACTGTTGTGTCAAAAATAAAACAATAAAATCCATATTTTACAAACTCTTAAAGCAAATAATATATTCCATTAATCAAATAATATATCATTCAAAAAATATTCATGATTAGTAATCAAATCCTATCTTTCTTCAACCTCTTTCCAATATTTCCAAATGAGTTCATGAACCTTTCCTTTCTTCTTCCTATCCTATCTTCCTATGATGATATTCTAAGTAAATTCATAAAATAAAAAATATAATATAATATAATTTTTTTTAAGTTATTTAAATTTATTATAATAAATTATGATTATATAAATTATTTAAAAATTTTATAAAATTTATTTAAATATTATATTTTATATAAAAAATTCCGAAACTTATATTTTATAATCAATAAATTCTATATTACTACTATCTAAACCAATATACTCTAAATTAATTCAATTTATCTTACAATTTAAATTTAAAATTTAAAATAAATTTAAAACAAAGAGAACAATACACATTCATATAATATACTATATGATATATAGATAAAGGAATATATTTAATTATTACATGTATTAACAATTATATGATTAATTATTTAATTATGAATATATAAATTATATATATATATTCAAAGTTGTAGTTTAAAAAATTCACAAAATAATTTATAAATTTTGGTTATGAAAATTTTTGGCAAAAATATTTGAAAATTTGGGTTACAATAGTTAAAATTTAGCATTTTGGGTGTCTTAAGGGTTTTTTATGGTGCTGAAACTATTTCCAACATCAAAGTTGCAATTCAAACACTCCAACTACCTAATTTTTTGAATTTTTTTTACCCTGTTTTCCTACCTATTCTGTTAAATCAATGAACAACTCCATAATCAAACTGAAAATATATTGGACTATATTACAATTTTAAATAGGATGTTTTATTACATGTCATAAGATTATTGAAAATTGATGTCTTTCATTTTTATGGTTTTAATTTAAAATATATTATTTGAATGATTGAATTTTGTTAAATTAGATTATCTTAAAAATTTGTAATATATATATATATATATATATATATATATATATATATATATATATATATATATATATATAATAAAAAATATTGTTTATTCATTATTTTATTTAAAAAATTATATAATTAATATTAAAAAATTTAAAATAAATGATATTTTATTTATATCATATTTTTAGAATATAATTGATTATAGGTTTTTTATTTTTTATTTTTATAAGAAATATTTGTATATTTTAGATAAGAAAAATATATGTTTTAATTTTCAAAAGACTATTACAATAACAAAATTTTAAATTATTATAATAATACACCCAATAAAAATTTAACATGCAATTTATAAAAATTAATTTCAAATGAATTTCACTTTTATATTTATTTAAAAATTAAAATATATAGGATATCTATAATTTATATTCCCTAGTACTTCTCCCTTTTAGGTCAAATAAACTAGGAATATTGAAGGTGGAAGAGTATTAGGTTTTAAATGGTTTTCTGTCATATTTTTAAAATTATTCTTTACATGACGAGTGTCCCCATCAATATTATTAGCTGTGGTAATTTATTATTTAGATAGTGATATGTATGTTGCATATTTTTAAGATACCTATGGTAAATTTTAAAGTTAATGTGGTTGCATTTTGATATTAGATATTTATATAGAAATAATATAAAATTTTATGAAAACAGTATGATTTACATGAATTTTGTCACATAATATAGATTTAATTGTATTAAGGAAAAGTGATAATTAATCATAAATAGAATACAAATAGAAATGATTGAAGCAAAGTCAGTATCATAGTTGTGATAGAATACTTTTTTAACATAAAGACAAATATGTACTAATTAGTATCAATTTAATTTAGTTATAAAGTATATGATCATATAAAAAAATAGTGAAAATTTATAACCAAAATTTGTCCATAAACAAGTGAAAAATATAATAAATTATAATTTTTTAATGTAATTATAATAATGATAGAATAAATTATTAATAATTAGTTAAATAATCATCACACACATATTTATTTTAAACACATGAAAGGATTTTTTCTCACATAAGAATATAAGCACATATACAAAATTCTAATAAATATATTAATAATGTAAATAAATATTTTTTTTTCTAAAATTGTATAAGGAATATTATGTCACATAGAAAAGAAGAATGAAAAGTTTTATTCCAACTATAAATAGGTAAGCAGATCATTCTAATGAGTTTTTCTCACACTAGTAAGAAAAATCACTATACGAACAAGTTGTTAAGGTAGTAATAAACAAATGTGAATTTGTGGGATGAGCACAAGGGAAACTGCAATAACTTATAAGCAATAAGAGACTACTATCATCATTAATCTATGAGTTTAATAACTAAAAACCACTTGAATCACTTTTTTTTGGGTAAGCAACAATAACCAAATTTTTATCCCAATGGAAAAACAATAATCATAAAATAATATCACCTTAATGGGGACAAGTGGTAGAAAATGGTTCCAAATTTCTCCTTATGGTGGTACTCTTCCTTATTAAGTCCTCAGTGTTTAAATTTTGTGAATATAGACAACATGTCCTTTTGATGAAAGGAAAACAATGAAGCATGAGGGAAATACTAGAAGAAGTAGTGAAGAAATAAATGGTTGTGATCACCAAAATCATTCATGTAGCACAAATTTTCAATGAAATATTGTCCCATAATGCATGAATTCTTTATTTTGTGTAGAATTTGAAGATTTTGAAGAACTAGCTCATGCGTGAACACAATGTTTCCATTGGATAGATTCCTTGTGCTATGTGAGAAATTAAGGAAACTACAAGATCAAGAATGCTAGGAGAAAGTTCCTCTTCATTTTATCCTTTCGATTCACATAAATCACATGGTTCATGAAGGATTTTTCACATGATTTGTGTGATTGATACACATGAAGATGCCATGCTAATTTGTATAAGAAATGATGTGACAACTTCACTTTATTTAATGGGTATAATTAATCATTGATATAATTAATCATATATATATATGAAATTTTGTATACAACCACTAAAATTTTGTGAGTAATGGAAATTAAGGTTATAATACTTTCTCCTTGATGTATGAGGCTAAGATCATATTATATATCCAAAGGATATCATGTGTTAAAATTCCAAAGATAGTGAGTGAGATAATAACGAGGGAGGCTTACTCGAGAATAACTAATGGAGGACATATGCAAAAAAAACAAGGACAAGGTGATATATACATATATAATATATTATACATATGAGGTAGGTATTCTCGTGCTCATGAGAAATGTTAAAGTAAGTTACAATACGATAAATGGGAAGTTATTGTGAGCCAAACCTTAATGCCACTTCCATATGTAGGAAGGAATATTTAATATTGGGAAATATTTGAGAAAATAATGAAAATGTAACATAAATAGAATGGATATGATGTCTAAATGATAGCTTGAAGAAGTTTATGTGAAAGAGTGGGTAGTGGGCCTTGGTTGAAATCGAAGAAATAGGCACTTTCCAAGTCAAACACCCACACACACCAGAATTATACCATGGCATGAAATTTCATATGAAAATAAAACCAATTGTGTGTGTGATTTAGAAAATTGTTTTGTGAGATTTTGTATCAATATATATAGATAACCCCATGATGTGAAAGAGCTTGAGAAAATGGATCCCATCGTGCAAATGCCATGCAAAATAAAGGTCTTTTTCTCTTTTAGTAGTAAAAATAAGATTAATCTTATAGATAAATTTGAATCAAGAATAAAATTAAAAAACGCTTGTGTTGAGATGAGTTTGTGTGACCATGTCAACCCTAATTCTTCTATAGGACACTATGATTAATTAGACCAACAAAATTTGATTATGCAGCCTCCATGTGAAAGGTATTTCCTTGATCTTGATTTTAATTAATTTGGTTTTAAATTTTATGATTATAATTACCTTTTAATATTAATATTAGGGATTTATTCTAGGTCATGTGGATGTTAAGGGGACACTCATATGGATGGTGTGATTGTTCCTTCAATAGTTATAGCATGTGTAGATGCATGGACCACAAATTATATTACCATTTCACATTATTTTTTGATGTACAATAATGTGATGGTGTGTAAATATTTCATAAAAAATTACATGACTTTGCAATTATTGAGACTCCTATCCATGTGACTAACTAGTAGATCTATTGGTGGGATAGGTGTGGAAGATCACATAAAGTATATTTTTTTAATGTGTGCATGTTTATTCTACCTACTCACTTATGGGTTGCATGCTTACATCATGCAAGATTACCATTGAGTGCTTACATGACGTGTGATTTTAAATGGAACAAGCAGAAAAATATTGATATGGAGGAATGGATGACCTACACAATATTGATGACAAACTTTTAGTTTTTTATTCATAACTGAGAAGATATTCCAATGAGATGGATACAATAAGACTATATTTGGCTCTATTTGGAGGTAACCAATAATGTACAAGTACAAAAATGGTTGAATATGTGTTACTGATTTTTTTCTTTTTTTCTTTTTTTTCTAATGTACTGATGCACTTTAGAGATGAGCTCCCATTATGAATCAATGGGATTTGGAACCTCAATGGGTACTTTTTTATTTGATGGGTTTTCAATTCAAGTTGACCCTCTAAGAGAGAGTGAGAGTGAGTTGTTTCTTTCATTATTTTTTACATTTATGATGATGATATGTGTTTATATGTTATTTTATATACATGTAATATTTTGATTAATGATGATATATGCATATATGATGTCTTTTTCTTAGAAAAATAAGTAATTTTATAAATACAAATCAAAAACTTGATTTTTTTATATTACCTACCAAATTATTATGGCTTCTAGGACTGTGAAATAACGCAATGGTATCAAAACACTATGAAACTTAACCAATGGGTACTTTATAAAGTACATGGATAATGAACACCATAAAAGTTATTAAATGCACTGAAAGGATTTAAAAATGTATATGAATGAAGTTATCATAGATAAATAATTGGATTGTGTTAGCAAGTAATATAACCACAACAACATATTTAGCTTGATTATTCATGGTAAGGGCGAAGTAAGCACTAATGGTATAGGTTAGGGTATGAAAGGATGAGTAAATGGCACATGATACTGATGAAGGATTCAAAGTTAAGTGGCTCACACCATTTATGAAACCTATGTGGCAAGTAGATTGTGGAACCATATGGACAAGATGAGAAAACAAATAATGAGGGGAAAAATCTATTAATGCATAACGAACCATAAAATAAGATGCCAGCCAACAAAGAAATGTGTATATACATAAATATGAAATGAGTGTTGTGTGTATAGTTATGAGTATATTATCTCGAAATAAAACACATTGAAGGGTTTTTTTATACATAACCATTAGGATAAGAAAGTATGTATGCACTCCATTAGAAAAGTAGAATGTAATGATGTAGGGTTCTTAATGAAGGAACTTAAATTTACTAGGGCCTAAATCATTTTTAGCTACTTCATAGGCAAGGACGATAACAACTTCATGAGAGATTTGAGGGTGGACTCATTGATAGTGGGATTGGGAACAATTTTTTCACACTACAAGAAAAAGACCTTCTAGCAGAGGTTATAGAGGAGACTTTTAGTGTTATAAAATTGGCCAAAATTGTGAGAATTTTTTTTTCTACAAAATCCATTTTTGGTAACAGAGGTTTTGAGGGAGTTGCTAACGAAACTTCAAAAAAAAAAAAAAAAAACTAGGCGGACAAATGTTTTTACGAATTTTTTTCTTATCAATGTGTGCTTCATGTGTGAATTCACCAGTGCATTTTAAACGGTACACACCGGTGTGGTAAACATACCAAGCACTGGGAAGGAAAACAAATTTCTTAAGCCCCCGGGGCGTTTACATACACAATGTCCCGGTGCATGTCACTAACAAATATGCACCGGGCCTACAAAAGGTGCATGCACCAGTGTTATTCAGATTATAGTTGTAAAGCACCAAGGAATTTAATGCAAACAATATCGGCGTGTTACAAATCCGAATGCACTGGTACGTTGAGGTAAAATAACACTGGTGCATGTTCCTTCTATCCTCCTAGTGCGTATTGGTTGTGTACATGCGCCGAGCCATTAAGGTGTAAAAACGCACTAGCGCGGTAAAGGAAAACCATATCGGTGAATGCAACGCCTATCCGCCCTAGTTGTAGTCATCAATAAAGCACACCGGACATTCTAATTGGCATTGGTATTTGGTGCGGTGCCCATAGGTCATAGAAACACACTGGTGCATAGTATCATACACATGCACCAGTGTTCATTTTCTATTTTTTAGAAACATCAACCTGTGACAGTGCAATTATTGTGATTTTAAAAAATTCATTATTCATAAAAAGTTGACACATATCTTATAACAATATTCATATCAATTAATTTTTTATTAGTGCATTGGAATGTGATGTTTGGATGAATTTGTTATATCATCAGATTTCACATCTCTTTATTATAATATTTAATCTATGGTGTAACATTTCACAACAACAATGGAGAATGCAATAGAATAAATTAAAACACATTTTCTTATATATGAATAAGAGACTCTTTGTCATACAAAATGGGATAGTTATTGGTAACCCTTTGTCTTTAAATTGGGACACTATGTCCATTATATTAAACAAAATGCTTGATTTCACAGAAAAATATTTCAAAAAATGTAATGCCTTTCTTTGATATCCAAACATATTTATCATAATTCTTCATTGGAATTGTTGTCACTGCTCGAGTTACTTACATGAATTTGGTTATTTGGAGGAATTTTTTTTTCATTGTGTTGATTGTTTTCTTCTTATTCAAGTTCCATCTACAAACATACAAATTAAGTGTAATGAGTGTATATACATTGGTGAGAATAATGAAAATTGCAATATTAAATAATATACATCAATGTAAATCGAAAAGAAATGCACCATAACAAGAATTGAATCGTGAACTATATACATTCTTTCAAAACCAATTTTCATGCCTTCTTTCAACAATTATTTTATTGGCACAGTTCCGTACTTTGTTTCCTGCAAGTTTTATATCGCATAAAAAATCATATATTTGATATAAAAGATTTTTTTGTTCTATTAATTATAGACAGAGCTAAGTAAAACAAGAGAGATACTTACAAATTCCACAATTAATTTTTGATATGCCAACATATACTAACAACCCATATTTAACCCAATGTCAATCACTTATTATGATGGTTCTTATTTGTATGTTAGCACATGTTTGAATACATTCAATGATGATTGTTGTAAAACAAATTAAAATAGAAAAAAATGAAATCTAGTTAAGTTGTTATAAGGAAGTAAAAATTACTCACAAACTTAGATATCAACCCTTTTCTTCCTTGTTGTGTCGTTTTATGTGCTGAATGGGTTCCATTTTCTTTTCTTTTCTGCAAGAAAATACTTGCAAATTAATATTTAATGCTAAATTATTTATTTATTGTACCTAATCAAAAAATTCAATGATTACATATTACATTTGAAGCACGTTGTTGTTGATATGCCTCCTTGTGCGATGAAATTATGTCCATTTATTTAAAAATATCCTTGTACACCTTTTTGGGCATTCCTACTGGCATATTTTTTATATCAACTCATTCATCCTTTGAGATTTTCATAATCTTCCTGAAAAATTTACATGGCGATAAACTATTTAATTTTCATATTGATATATGAAAACTAAATATAGAAAAAGTGATATTTATTAACGATTTCTTTGTAGTAATATATACATATAATTCTAGAAAAAAATTTAAAGGAATATTACTTTTTCAATGCTTCTTTTTTTTGTTGTTCACTTTTTCTATTAAAATTATGACATGTGTCATTGACCAATTCGCTAGAAACTCTTCCTGTATTTTAAATAAAATTTGGTTCTTGGAATCATTTGGATTGATTTTTGTGTTGTAAGTAGAAAGAATGTCTATACATTCATTCCACTAGATCCCTAATTTTTTTGTAAAAAAAATCCCCTTTCGTTAACCTCCGACACCACTCTAGATGAGCTAAGGAGCAGTTCATTTTCATTTGTATGTTCTATATTTTTTCTTTTCTTAGAAAAACATTCCTTTCCTTTGTTGCTGGTCCCTATAGAACATTAAACATATCTGAATTAATAGATTGTTTGAAACATGTTATCTAATATTTGTAAATATATTATTAATGAAAATTCATAAAAGAAACTCATATTGGATCGATGGTATTTTTTCATTCACCTGATTGATCCTTCTGCAAATTTTCCATCAAAATTTTATACTCTTCTAGTCTTAGATCAGAAAGAATCTTATCGAGCTTCATCATTTTGAGGCTCTACATCACACACACTAAACAATACATATTATTTAAACTTACATATAGTTCAAAAATAGTAATTTTTGTAAAGAAATTACAAAGAACTTTATTTTTTTTTCTTTTCTAGATGTGCTATCAGTATTTTTGTTACTTGAACTCTTGTCAGCCACTTTTTTATCAATATAAAACTTGTACCATTCATTAATAAATTTTATAAATAAATCACATACTTTTCATCTAAAAAAAAATCAAGAAAATGGTGCATTTATCTAAATTAAACGCCTAATGCATTTATTGTTTTAACTGCATTAGTGCAGTTCACATTTTAGCATCGACAATGGGAAAAAAGATTAAACAATAACAATGAAATATGTTATTATAAATGCACCACCATTAAAGTAGAAACACTATACAGTGCTCTTTGTCAATAAGAGACCCGGTGCGTTATATTAATACGGAAGCACCGATTATTTTGAAAAATAAACATAAATGGATGGAAACTATTTTTTTATCAAAAAATGCTTTTTTCTAATAAGTTCCTGGTCCATTATACTAAAGTAACTCACCGGTGCACTATATTAAACAGGGTGCGCCGATTAACAAAATCCATTTTTAAAAAATTCGTGAAAGGACCGACAAGGTTTGAGATCTTTGAGATTCAACTTCGTAAAGTGTCCCCCAAGATGCGAACGTTTGATATATACATATATATATATATATATATATATATATATATAGCAATACAAACCCTATAAATCTAAAATTGAAAGCCCTAATTGTGAATTTTTGCAGTCACATAAACAAGAAGAAGCAAGGGTTTAAAGTAAGAATGGATTTTTTTTGTTTTTTTTTCTTTTGAATTTTAATTAAATATAAATAGGAATAGAGAGTGTAAATGATTTTATTAGTAAAATGCATGATAAAATTTAAAATTTTTACTATGCATGTATTAAATGTAAAAAAAACAATTATTACACTAAAAGTTAACATTTTTACTATACTATAGGGTTTTTGTGTGAATCGCAAGATGTTTAAAATTTTGATTCTCTAAATAGTGTTGTTGTTCGAAATTATTTTGCTGCTCCACAATGCTCTCTTGCTCCATGTATATCTCTCTTGCAAATCCCTCCCTAAAAATTTTGGCAAAAATAATGAAATAATGAATAAATTTGACTATTTAAACAACTTTTTATGAAATTAGATTTCTGAAAATCATTTGTCGCTCTTTTTTTACTTTACTATTTTTTTTTCACTTGAAAATAATAAAGTCGTGATTTTTTTTCTCGATATTCGATGCGTTTGTTAACTAACCGCACCGGTGCATTCGGTAATAAAACCGCACTAGTGTGTTTAACGATACATTAGCAATGATAACAATAAATCCTTTTTTAACGCACCGAAATTACTTTTAGGTATGTAAACCAAAATTTATTGTTGATTTTGCTCAAATGCAGGGAGAAAATCTCATAATTCTGTCAAATAGAAAATTCTTCAAAATCCATCTCGTTCCATAATATTTCTCAAATTCCATCACAGATTTCTCCCTATCCATCTCCAGATGTAGTTACTTCAGATTTTATTTATAATTTCATTATCTAATTGATTTTTTTATCCATGTCAACCTTATTAAAATTAATGTATACAAATTTCCAGGTTCATGCACATTCAAAACCGAGTTCAGATGCACAAAATATTCAAACAATTCCAAAACGTCGAAAGCTCTTATCATGAGCAGCATACCAAAAGGCAAGGTTGGTAGATGAAAATGGATGGCCGCTCACCCTACCAATTGTAACATGCCATCTTCTAGCCATGATCCCCGGACAATGAGGGAAATAATTGTTTGGTATAATGTAATTATTTCAACGTCAAACTAATTAATCATGCATTGACGTGCTTACTAATTGATATCATCGATATTGTACTAGTCATGTTCAAATATATTTTTTGAAATTATTAGGACTCTAGTGATGATGAGCGACCTACCTACCATCTTCCGTTGCACCCCACGACAATGTCAAATCAAGAGAAGGTTGAATTAAGAGAAAAGCTCGGAGAGGAACGATACCAAGAATGGTTGAATCAACCACCTATTCAATTCCCACTACGTCTATATTCACCAATTAGGAATGACTACAAAAATAATAATTCTTTACAAGCTGGAAATGGAGGCAATCAAATAAAGGTTGGTATGGATGATTACATAAGGGATATGACTGCCATAGAGACAATGTTGGTAGATGCATTTTTACGTTGTATGGAATATGTGCTTACACCACACATGATTATCCAGTCTTAGGAGTTTGCTTTGGTAAATTACATGTTTATTGATTTGTTTATATACGTAACAATATTTTTTCACATATTAATTTAATTCGTTGTAATTCTTCCGATCTTCATGATATTATTTAACGTGCCATGCATATTGTATACAATAATTTTGGAGGTCTTGTAACAAAAGGGTATTATGAATGTAAATGTTGTGGACCTTCTCTGAAAGGTAGATGGTCCAACGACCTACGAAAGCTAGTGTATGACTGCTCCAGGGTATTCCTCCTAGAAGAACACCCTTGCAAAAGAGAAACATCCGCTTTCAATGGTAAACGAGAGAGAACCCAAAGGCCCGCAATAACAACACCAGTTGAATGGCTTAGAGCATATGAGAGAGAGAATGATAAGGAGTTCATAGAAATATTCGATTCAAATGGGGAGCTTGTGTTTGATGATCCAAAATTCTTCCACACCTATGTTGAGAAATTTCCCATTGGGATGAAAAGGAAATCTACCTTTTATAACCTCCCATATTGGATGCATCTTAAGATTACCCACTTAGTAGATCCCATGCATATATTTAAAAATGTTTCATATTGTTTATGGAGGCACATATCATCGAAAAAAAGTGACACATTGGCTATTAGGAAAGATATTATTACTTCAAAAAATGAAAAGAATCATTGGCCAAGACAATCAGAAAGCATAGGAGAGGCTGGTCCCTCTAATTGGTCTTTCAAAGAAGGTGATGTCCCATGGATTTAAAAAAAAATATGATCTTTCTTTGGCAAAGGAAGTTATAATGGGTGTGAGGGTTCCATCTTCAAATGGGTCTTCCCTATGGCGCTGCCTCACCATGGAAGAGCATTTGTCAGGTTTGAAATCGCATGACCATTTGAATCTTCTCAGAGTACATATAATGTCAAAAACATGATTTTATTATTTGTTATATTAATAATTTTTATCCCATGGGATAATAAAACATAACTAATTTTGTATGCATGTGTTTATAACTTTGTAGTGTCATCATCCTTTGTTCTTTCATGGGTGTGTGAAACATGACTTCCCCCAATACCTACAATGTACCATATCTAAATTATCGACATTTATATGTTGGATCACATCAAAGGAAATTCATGTGGCTAGCATTCCACGGTGGCATTAAGAGATAGTTGAGATTGTTTGCATGTTTGAGAAGGAACTGCCAACGAGTTTCATGGACTTGTAGGTTCATCTTCTAATCCACCTAGTAGATGAGATTGAATTAAATGGGGTGGTTTCTTGTCGTTGGATGTTATTCTTAGAGTGGTAAATGAGGAAATTGAAACGTTTTATTCGAAAAAAAGGGAAAACCCCAAGGGGTCTATGGTAGAGGGGTACATATCGTATGAGTCTTTCTATTATGCCAGTGAGTACATCAAGCAGATTGACAACACGCCAATTGCAGCGATTTGGGACAATGAAAGGGATGAAGACAAAAGAGAAGGGGAGCTTCTCCAAATGAATGGAAAAAGACGCTTGATAAAGAGTAAGAGACTTATAATTTGTAAAATTTACACAAAGTAAATATTCACGTTGAACATCGATATAATGTGTATTTTTATCTCATATGTACTGTATGTCGGTTTGATTTCATCAGTGAATGCAAAAATTGAAGCAATCAATAAATTTTTTCTTTGCAAGTTCGAAGTGACACAACCGTGGGTCGCATTGTATAAAAAAAAGAGGATGAAATGGGATACAGACAGGAAATAATTCAGATGGTTGAATGGTAGAAGTGTTCCTTATCCTTGTCATTTAAAAGAAAATATGGCAATTATATGCCCCAAAAGTTGGGTTTTTTATCAAGTCAGAAAGAAATACGGTGCTACTGGTCATTACTTGTGTTCTGAATAGTGTAATATTCCTAATTAGTTCATAGGTAATTAGAAATATTATTTTTTCCAATTTTGTTTTTATTAAGTTTAGTAGGTAAGTAAAAGGGTGAAGGGACCCATAAACCCATCAATTATAATAAAACCACTTTCCTAAAGCTAATGTGGACAACGCAACTCTTGTGGGGCCAAGAGGCCAAGAGGGTAGTGCAACATGTGTGGAGGCCAAGGGGCCAAGTGGTAGAACAGTCAATGAGTGGACCCAAGGTTTTTATGGTTTCAAATGAATAAGAAGGGGGTGAGGGTAGCCATGGAAATAATTCTTGTATATTTTGATTTTATAGTCTTTACGACTTGAGCACGCTTGAGTTGTTTAGCTGAGTCTGTAGTGCTTCTTAGCGCATGGGTGTCTCCGAGTGGATATCCCAACCTCATCCTCGAGGGACTTTGAGTGCTAGATTAGGAGAGAATTTTTATTGTTTGATAGGAGCAGATTCAGTATGTTGGAATCAGACCACAAGCAGTCCCTCCTATAGTAGTGCAGTCACCCAGTGATTTACGCAATCCGGCAGGAGAGGGGTTCTAAAGAGGGATAAATTCCAAGGCATTTCCACTTGGAATCAAGTGAATGGATCTGCCCTTAAATATTTGAGCTTTGGGGAGAATTTGTAGCCAGTTTAACTATCAGTTCATCCCATAACTCTTCATACCCAACAATAGTGCATTTTAAAACCCTAGGAGGCTAATTTTCCAGGGTCATCCTTTCTGGAAATCCTTTCTCGGTTATTCTGGGTTTTTGAAGTAGAGTTCAGTGTCCAAATCCTAAAATTTTCTGAGCACTAGATCAGCCTCATATACACAGCCCTATTCATCCAGTAGCAACATTTCCAGTCGGGCGACACAGAGGAAGAGTCCAAGAGAGTAGAAATAGAGCAGTGTTTTGGGTGGGAGAATCTGATGGCCATTCCAGCCAGCTTAGCTGGCTAGAGTGTTATCTTTGTTAGCATTGTTGTACTTATTTTTCATCTCCATTATTTTAATACAATGGCTCAGCAATTTTGGCTCTTTTCATGGTGTTTTTAATGTGTTTTCCATACTATTGTAGTTTTAGTCTTTGTATTCTTTGTATTGTTTTCGTTTTCCTTTTTGGAATATTACAGTGGTATCAAATCTCATAGACTTGGCTCAGCATGTGGAGAAACTGGTCTATGACACCCATAGATAGAGAACACATTTCAGACCAGACAAGGTGATACATAGACAAAGAACATAGGCTTGAGATCACATCTGACAAAGGACATTGCATTCCAGTGGAGGAGGATAAAGGGAAGGCACTAATGGTAGAATTACATGACGTGAAGGAGTTTGAAAACCTCCTCCTCAAATGTATGCAGGAGTTCACCAAGAAAATAGAAGAGATGGTGTTGGCTCCTTGTAATTTGCAAGAGTGGCAAGAACAAACATTGCAGGGTCCACATCAGAACCACTTTGGAATCCTAGGATCTAGCCTTCTTGGATTCAGAGAGGGATATCTCTATAAAGGTGTTTTCAATTGATATATCTTTGTGCTCTTTGTTTAATATTTTAGGCTAGTTATGAAGTTCTAAGGACTTGTTGTTTTGGGTTGGATTAATTGATAGATTGAAGGATCAATTGTGTGACTGATTGAGGGAATGTTTCAGCTGAACAAATAGACTATGAGAAAACATCAATCCATTGGGCTATGGAGTCATAAAAGGATTTAATTGTTCATCAACTCTGTAGGGGTATTCATAGGGCAAGCTAACTATATCAAATGGATTCTTTAGATTAGGTTGTGTTATGAAACAATAATAAGTTGTGAAGGCAACAAAGCTATAGTCAGTTAAGAATCTTCTAGCTCTACTTAGACAAGAAAATCCTTTTAAGGTAGCTATTTGGAGCAAACCAAAGGACAAGGAAAACCATAGACTTCTTTGGACAAACTTTAATAAGCAAACCTCTAAGACAAGAATCCAGTAATTCAAGAACTACTTTCAGATAAAGAAAAAATATAAGATAATAGTGAGAATGGTCTAAGATCAAACAGAAATAATCTAATTTTCTTTTGACTAACTCTCAAAAGACTCTTTAAAGAAACATTTCAAGGCAGACCAGAGGGCAGGGCATACCATAATCCTCTCTAGTTTAGACTTTAATAAGCATACTTTAAAGAAAGGTCCTAAAAACAATATCTCAAGTCTTACTCAAAGGAACATGGGTTCACCATAAATATCCTTGGTTTCACTCTATTGATTCATTCCCAAGACAACAAGCTAGATACAACTGGAAGGCAATTAAGAATATTCCAATCAAACCTTGCAGAGGAAAATATAAATATAAAGAATACAGACATAAATAGGGTGCTAAAACATCAAAACCTAATCTAAAACTTTTGTTTCTTTATCAGAGAAAAATGGACATAATGGAAAACATAAGAGAAAACAATGACGATTTAGGAAAACTTCACCATTGATATAGCTCAAGGATCCTGTGAACGTGCTTGTATTACTGATGATCAAACTAGTTACAATACTCCATGTACAATAGCTCTCTACAACTCAAAGCTTTCTTCAGTTCAGTCTAGCATTCCTCAACTAGCTTAGCAGCAGAAATTAGTCCAATAACCATCAAGTAACCAACATTTAAAATGAAGCTCATATGCAATATTTATTTGAAAATGAAGAGGTGCTGCAAATATAGGGTGTTTAAATGTTATTTATTACAAAGTTAATGTTTTTTGACCTTTAAGACCATGCAAGGCCCAAGGTAACAATATCTGAAAGAGCTACTCTGAAATAATAATTTTGACTTAACTTCTGAGTTATTTTAGTTGAAATATTTTACTTTAAAGGCTTTGTAATAACCTTGTAATAACTATTAAGTTGCTTCAAAATATATTTGAATGTGTAATAACTACCTGATGCCTTTTTTGAAAGAAAACATGCTGTAGGTGGCAAATTTGTCTTCGGAGAAGTAATTTCTTCTTTGTTGAGTCCTTCGAAGCTACCTTTGGATTGATCTGCCTTTGTTTTAATCATCAAAATTTTTTTAGGCCTTTTGAACCTTGATTTGGCTTTTATAATTTGCCTTACTATCTTTATCCTTTATTTTTGTTTTATGACTATTTGTTTATTCACCCTTTGCTTTTAAACCTTTGACTTTCATCTTTAATCACTGTCATCATGGCTAATCCTCTATTTTATCCTTTGATTTAAGATTAGGCCATTAATCCTTCTATTCTTCATTTCCTTCACTATTTCACCATTTGTTTTCTTTGTCTGTGTGCAGGGAGGCGGTCTTTACGTGCTAGAGGGTTGAATGTCCACCAAGGATCATGATTTCGGTGGTGGTAGGGCTTGAATCTTCACCTCCTTTTCTTTAAATTTGTACGAAACCCCTTGGATCGTAATTCGGGGCTTCACTTGTCCTTTTTTGGGCCATTGGGATGCATTTTTAGGCATCCCCGCCATTAAAACCTACAAAAAAGAAGAAGAAGCAAACGTTAATTTAAAAACCTGCGGGAGGGGTAAAACTGCTTTTTGGGGTTTGGAGTTGTTTGGAGGCGTGTTGTAGAGGAGGAGGAGGTGTAGGGGCATGTTTTCGTATGTGAAACTAGGGAAAATTCAATTAGGGATGGACATATTTGAATTTTGGCATAGGAGGAAGAAAGCGGTTTTGGAAAACCACGGTGGTTTATCGCATGGGTGATGAGCGGTAAGTGGTTTTGAGCTTATCGGACGCGATACCATTGAGCAGTCAACATGTGGTAGGGTAAATATCACCTATTTCGCACAAGTTAGGGGTTATTAAAACCCATCATGAAATTCTGCGCGATATGGGATCTGGACCGTCAGTTCTTGAGGAGTGAGATCGACGGTGCAGACAGAATCCGAGAGCGGGGTGCAGGTTTGGGAAGATGGGAGCTGGTGGACAGATGGTGCAAGGTGAATGGGCGGCGGAGTTAGTGGAGAGTGGGGCCCGCTTTAATTTTTCAATGGTTTTGGGGGCTATTATAAGGTTTGCGGGGTTTAAATAAAATGAAAGGGCATAGGTGTGGTTATACGGGGGAAGGGGCTTAAGAATAGGCAGAAGGAATGGTCCTCTGGGGTAACGAGGACCAAAGGCTGAATCAGAAAAGGGATTTAAGAATGAGTAGGGGGGACGAGGTTATATGGGAGTGAAGGGGCTAGGGCTTAAGAAGAGAGGGGCTTAAGGCCTATTATGTTCAAAGGGGGCAGATTTATAAAAACAGGGTTTATATAAGGTTTTTTTTTAAAGGCCCGATAGATAAAAAGATTAAATTTAAACAATGTAAAGGGACTTTTTACATTGTTCAAAGCTCTTTAGACGAAAATGATGAATAAGTGGGGTTTAGGAGGGTTTTTGGGGAAGGAAAAATGGGTTTCATAAGGGAAAGGGGGATGAATGAGCGTGTAGGTGGGGTGATAAAATGAGGAAATTAGGCCCAAAAAATGGAGTTTTCTTAGAGCAGCAGGGTGAAATTTTGAGAAAGAAAAATATAGGAAAGTTTACTGAAAAAATAGTCAAACTTAGGATGATGAAGGCAGTGAGATTTCTAGAACTTGCAGTGTTTCTTAAATATTGTTTCTAGAAATCTAAAATAATCATTTAGTCATCTTTTGATATCAGCAAAAATTATAGATGGCTAACAGATGGAGTAAAGAGTTTTCGGAGAAAGCAGACAGAGGGAAATCTCGAGGGGGTTTCAAAATGGAGAAGGATCGAGTACCTCTCACCATTGGCCTGAGCAAATGGTAGTGCCACATACCTCACAATTCTCTACCATGCCCACTTTCTTAGCCGTAGAGACAGGATTAGGAGGACCTCAGGGACCGGGGGAGGATCATTACGAAGAGTATTTTGCGGAGTACATATCTCATGGGAAAGAGTTCAAATATAACTTGACCTTCAATGATTTTTGTCATTTGAGGGACAACCGTAGACCCCACAGCTATAACAGAGGAGGTGGGTACACACAGGGAAATGACCTGGAACCTACCGCCGGTAGATTTTTTTTCCTACTTTTGATGGGTCATCAAAGAGTACATCAAAGGCTTGGGTGGAGAAGATAGACATCCATTTTTCAGTTGAACCAAATGGCAGAGGTAGATCCCATCAAGGTGGTGGTGCTGCACCTTGAAGTGGAAGCTCATGATTGGTGATTCCATGGGATGACCACATTGAGTCACGTAGGGGTGACTACGTATGTAGAGTTCACCTGGAGACTAGTGGAGAGGTTTGACTGGAAGGAACCAAAAGAATTTTTTGATTGACAACGAGGGAGAAGAAGAGGCATATGATGAGTTGGAAGGAGATGAAAATGTTGATGCACCAAGAGGAGATCCAGCACCACCACCACCACCACCAGGAGGAGGAGCATTTGCACCAATTGGAGGAGTCCTTGCATCCTTGCAAGGAGTTCCCAAGTATTTGACATTGAGAGTCTGAGGCACGGTCCAAGGACAACGTGTCACGGTATTTTCTGGACAATGGGGCCACACATAATTTCATTGATACTAAACTAGTGCAAAGGAGGGGCATATCATCCGAGAGTTTTGATGGATTCTCTATATTGGATCCTGGTGGAAAGAATATGCAGTGCTTGAGATATGTTCCAACATTAACTGTAACCATGGAAACATATACAATGAAAAATCATTTTTTTGTGGTTGACATTCGAGACACCAATGTGATATTGGGTGTGTAGTGGCTGATTACGCTGGGAAAATTCACTACGAATTAG
This sequence comes from Pinus albicaulis, assembly GCA_034641835.2. NCBI lineage: Eukaryota > Viridiplantae > Streptophyta > Pinopsida > Pinales > Pinaceae > Pinus > Pinus albicaulis. Next base: position 36,699,487 of record MU968551.1, read on the forward strand.
GAGACATTGGAGATGGAGTGGACGGATAAGAAGAGCGGAAAGCACTAGATGATAAGAGGCATGCACACATATTCACCCCAGACAGTCTCGACACACCAGATGGAGGTAGAGTTTTGGAAGGGGAACATAGAGTGGGTAGTGGAGCTATGTGTTTCAGAGGCAAGAGTCACAGGGCAATCTGTACACTCCGATGTGCAGTCTATAATGGACCGCTACCCCACAGTATTTGGGGACATACCACCAGGGTGTCCACCAGACCGAGGGTTCGAGCACAATATTGAGTTGGAGCAGGGGATCCAAGCAATGATCACCGCACCCTATAGGCACCCTATGGCCTAGAAGGATGAGTTTGAGAGATCCATCCATGAGCTCTTGGTAGTATGAAACATTTGGCCCAACATTAACCCCTTTGCTTCTTCTGTAGTGTTGGTGAAGAAGAAGGACGACACCTTATGGATATGCATCAACTAAAAGACTTTGAATAAGAAAACCATGAAGAACAGATACCCCATTCCCAGGATTGAAGAGCTAATGGATGATTTGAGGGGATCAAAGTTCTTTTCCAAGATCGATATGAGGTCAGGGTGCCATCAAATCAAGGTGAGGGACCAGGATGTCCCCAAGACTGCGTTCAAATGCCACTATGGCCACTTTGAGTTCCTAGTGATGCCTTTTAGGCTGACCAATGCTTCAGCCACTTTCCAGTCTTCTATGAACCACATCTTCCCTGGTTAGTTGAGGAATTGTGTGCTGGTATTCTTTGCCGACATTCTCATCTATAGCCGCACATGGGAGGAACACTTGCATCATATTGAGGTTGTATTGTGTATCATGGAGGAGAATCATTTCTATGCCAAGCTATCCTAGTGAAAATTTGGACTTACAGATATGCTCTACCTAGGGCATATCCTTGGAATGGATGGAGTAAGGGTCCATGAGGAAAATATTTGAGCCATTCTAGATTGCCCAGAACCAAAGAATGTGACAGAAATTCGGGGGTTTGTAGGCATTTTCACCTACTATAGGAAGTTTGTCAAGGGGTTTTCATAGCTTGTAGCACCCCTCATGGACCTCACCAAGAATGGGGCCTTTTGTTGGACATACATTATGTAGAGGTTCTTTCACAGGCTCAAGGAGGTGATGAGCAGTTGTATGATGTTGGCATTACCAGATTTCACGTACTAGCCCTTTGTGTTGGAGTGTGATGCTTTAGGAGAGGGAGACGGCGCAGTTCTAATGCAGGGGGGACATCCTATAGCTTTTGAGAGTCAAGAGCTATTGGTGCATGAGATATTTTATTTAATATACGACAAAGAGATGATGGCCATCAGCCATGCTTTGGCCAAGTTCTGACAATATTTGGTAGGTAATAGATTTCAGTTAAGGACAGACCACAACAGTCTTCGGTTCTTCCTTGAGAATAAACAGTTGCAGGAGAGACATCAGAAGTGTGTCAGCAAAATCTAGGCGTACAATTTTGACATCTAGTATGTCAAAGGGAAGAACAATGTGGTGGCAGATGGCTTATCTCAAAGGCTAGCAGCACTGTCTTTGATGAGCCTTGATGCAGATTGGAGGGCTCAGCTATTGGTGGATTATTCCAAGGACTGCTTCACTTGTGAGGTGTTGGATGGACAGGTGAGAGATGAATGGTATTGGGTGATGGATGAGGTCATCTATTACCAGGACATGATTTTCTTAACAGGGGCATCTCGTCTCAAGGAGAATATCTTGCATGCAGCACATGACTCACTACTTTTAGGGCATCAAGGGTTCACCAAAACATACCGAGCCATCAGGGAGAGTTTCTCATGGAGAGGCCTCAAGGAGGATGTACTCTGGCATGTCAGGGAGTGCCAAGTTTGTTAGAAGAGAAAAGGGGAGTTGAGAAATCCCACAGGGTTATTACAACCGCTTCCCATTCCTGAGGGGAAGTGGGAGAGAATTTCCATGGATTTCATCATGGTTTTTCCTATGGTGCAGGGCAAAGATTGTATCTGTGTGGTCGCTGATCGACTGACGAATTATGCACACTTCTTCTCCATCTCCACGTGGTACACTGCTTCACAAGTGGTCAAATTATTTTTCCTGGATGTCTTCAGGCTTCATGGCCTTCCGATGACCATAGTTAGTGACAGGGATGACCATTTCATGGGTGGATTTTGGCAGGATCTTTTCCATTTGGTGGGTACCGAGTTGACACCTAGTACCATTTATCACCCACATACAGATAGATAGACAAATATAGTAAACAAGTGGTTGGGAGGCTACTTACAGAACTATGTCTTAGGGTAGCAGAAAGCATGACTGTGTTGGCTTCACTTAGGATAATACTGCTACAAAATGACATTTCACATGTCAATTGGCATATCTCCATTTTTTTATGATTTATATAGTTATGATGCTCTTACTTTTTCTGATGTGATGTTTGGAGCAAGAAAGCCCCCCAGGGCCAAGGATTGGATCCAAGAGAGTAAGGACATACTCTGTACTCTCAAGGAAAACTTGGCTGCAATGCAGAATTGACAGAATTTGTATGCAAATTGAGGCCATGTGGAGAAGCAGTTTGAGGTAGATGATTTGGTCTACCTCCATCTTCAGCTGTACAAGTAGTCTACGCTAGAGAAGAAGGGATTTGAGAAGCTCATGCCCTACTTTTATGCACCATACAGAGTGATATGACACGTTGAGGAGGTAGCATATGAGTTGGAGCTTCCAACTGGGAGAAAGATCCATAACATTTTTCATGTCTCATGCCTGAAAAGGGCTCTTGGGCAATAGGTGGTTGCCACTGGGGAACTCTCGCCTACTGATGATGAGGGGCATATGGTTTTATAGCTAGAGGCCATTTTAAACACTCGGGAGAGGAAAATAAGGAGTAGGGTAGTCAAAGAATATCTGATCACGATGGAAGAGCCTTCCAGATGAGGATGCCACTTGGGAGGGGTGAAAATTATGTATCATCCATCTTTTCAGTTTCTTGAGGAAAAGTAATGCTTTGGCGGGGAAGACTGTAATATTCCTAATTAGTTGATAGCTAATTAGAGATATTAATTTTTTCCAATTTTGTTTGTCTAAATTTTAGTAGGTAAATAAAAGGGTGAAGGGACCCATAAACCCAGAAATTAGAATAAAACAACTTTCCAAGAGCTAATGTGGACAACGTAGCTCTTGTGGGGCCAAGAGGCCAAGAGGGTAGCGCAACATGTGTGGAGGCCATGGGGCCAAGTAGCATTGCAGTTAATGAGTGGACCCAGGGTTTTTAGGGTTTCAAAAGAATAAGTATGGGGTAAGGGCAGCCATGGAAATCATTCTTGCATATTCTGATTTTCTCATCTTTATGACTTTAGCACGCTTGAGTTGTTTAGCCGAGTCTGCAGTGCTGATTAGCACATGGGTGTCTCCGAGCGGAGAGACTAACCTCATCCTAGGGGGAATTTGAGTGCCTGCTTAGGAGATGAGTTTTATTTTTCGATGAGGGCAGATTCAATATCTTGGCATCAGGCCACCAGCAGTCCCTCCTATAGAAGAGAAGTCACCCAGTGATTTACGTAGTCTAGCAGTAGAGGAGTTATGGAGAGGTAGAAATTCCAAGGCATTTCAACTTGGAATCTATTGAGGGGATCAACCCTTCTATATTTGAGCTTGGGAGAGCAGTTGTATCCATTTTATCTATCAGTTTGTCCCATAGCTCTGCATACCCAATAGTAGTGTGTTTTTAAACCCTATGAGGGTGATTTTCTGGGCTTATCCTTTGCGGAAATCCTTTTTGGGTTATTCTGAGTTTTTGGAGTAGAGTCTGGTGTCCAAATCATAGAATTTTATGAGAACTAGATCAGCCTCATCTATGAAACCCTATTCATCCAAAAACAACATTTACAGTAGGGCAACACAGAGGAAGAGTCTAGTAGAGCAACAATAGAGCAATGTTTTGGGTGGGAGAATTTGAGGGCCATTCCATCCAGCTTAGCCGGCTAGAGTGCTATATTTTTTAGCGTTGTTGTACTTATTTTTCATCTCAAGTATTTTAATAAAATGTCTCAGCATTTTTGGCTCTTTTCATGGTGTTTTTAATGTGTTTTTCGTATTGCTGTATATTTAGTCTTGGTATGCTTTGTATTGTTGTCGTTTTCCTATTTGGAATATTACAAAGAGGATGCACTAGACATAGGGATTGGGTGTAACAACTCAGTAATAATATATTTATGTACAATTTAAACTTAATAATGCACCTTTAAAATGTAACATCTATAGTTTATATTTTAACAGTTGGTTTATTAGACACATGACACTATGAATTTTTACCATTTTATAGGTGCATTTATTCCCATCTATGTGGGCATATGGACACCATTTTTGCACAGAAAATGCCGATGATGGACACATGACACAAGACTTTGGTAATATTCCCAATTTTCCACAAGATAATTGGAATATTAGAGTTCTTAATTTTCATAATTAATTAAGTAAATAAGAGGGTGGAGGGACCCACAAACCCCATAGATGAATAAAATCCACTTTTGATGTGATATTTTAGATCTAGATATACATTATGGAGTAGTGGAGCAGCTTCTTAAATCAAGGAAGAGTGGAGATCATGGATCTTAAATGTCAAATCATGAGGATCTTGGAGGAGGTCAACTAAGATCATAGTGCATTCAAAGTAAGATCATAAAGCACATATGATGAGATAGTGGAGGAAGTGGTGCATCTAATGCACACATGACGGAGAGAGTGGGAATTAAATGCAGAACATGATGGAGATCATGGAGAGATAGTGCAGTCTTCATGGAGGCCAGTGGCCACATGTGCAGTGAAGTTATGAGGTGGGCCTAGGATATGGAAGGCTCATAATCGATATAATGAAGATGAAGGTACAATTGAAGGCATGCTTTTAGATTATTATTTCTGATTTGTATAGATCTAGATTTGTTGGTTGACATTTTTATGCACACTTATGCTATTTAGCTATGTCTGCAGTGTTGTTTAGAATAGGGTTCTTCCGAGTGGAAATCCCACCCTTACCCATGGGGGACTTTGAGTGCCTACTCTGGGAAGGTTTCTATTGAGCTACATTCCTCATTAGGCATTGGTGCCATATTCATGAGGTTGTTTCTAGAATTATAGCTAGGAAACCGATGGGGGATTCATCCTTTCACCTTGCTCTTCATGTTCAGTTTTCCAGGAGCAACAAATCTATATCTGAAACTCATGCCATTTTATTTTACCTCTATGCAACAACATTCCCCTCAAGGATTGCACAGTTCAGTCTTGAAGGTCTATTGGAGGAAAGCATTTTTTAGCATTTCCGCTGGAAATCCTACGAGGTACCATATCCTCACTTTGCATTCACTGTTTCCCACCATTGTGAGCTAATTTTCCATATTTAGCAGCAGGCTAGAGAGCCTCCCTCCTTGACAACACAGTTTTTTTCAAGTAGTTATGTAGCAGCAACTACAATCAGTGGAGAAAGTTAGAGGAGCTAGATCTTGAGCTTTTAGCCCAAGGATATAGTGAAGGGATCATCCCTTCTTGCATAGATCCAATTGTGTAACATATTGCAACCATCTATTGATCAGATCTTGCTTCAGATATGCATACCCAATATTTATATGTGCAAACCCTAAGAGGGTGATTTTTCTAGATTCATAGATCTGGAAAATCCTTTTTGGGTTATCTTGGGTATCCGTTATTGAGTCCGGATCTACATTTTTAGCATCATCGGAGCTCCTAAACTACCTAGATCTAATTTTCTATTTTTCCGGTAGTTGTAGTAGGGACAACATAGTTTTCCTTCTAGCAGTCCAGCAGTCCCTCTTGTGGGATCATTTCAGTGTCATTCTAGGCCATCTCTTGGCTTTAGTGTGTCATATTTTGAGCACTGTTGTACTGGTTTATCCACCTCCATATCTAATAAAATGGCTCAGCTTCTCTGTACATTATGATGTTGTATTTAGATTAATTGTTTACTTTTTTGTTGTTCAACTATTATGTTTTTGTATTACTCCATTCTCCCTTTTGGGATATTACAGTGGTATCAGAGCATGATCTTTGGCTTAGCTTATGGACACTTCATCTTTTGCATCAAAAGAAGAATCATATAGTAGAGATCTATCATGAAGGAGGATTGAATTTTTTCCACTCTTCTCTTTAGATCCTTGCAATATCTCTCCAAGGAGGTCAATAAAATGAAGAGAGTAAGGTAAAGGAAGGATCCAAGAAGAATATTTGAAGAGGAAGGTCCTAACACTTCCTATCAGCATGAGAAGAAACTGGAGAAGCAAAGAGCTTCCCATCATTCTACTAGATCCACTTTCTTTGATAAGAAAGAGGAATGATCTGAATATGAAGGAGACTTGGGGCATGAGACCCTAAGTAAATATATGTTCAAGTACAAAGCATAGACTAGAGCACTGAAGGAGAATTTCTCTCTGCAACAGTTCTTTCAACTCAAAGAAGAAAGAGGATCCTAGAGCAACAATAGAAGAAAGAGGCATAGATTATTCTTACATACATTTGATGGATCTTCCACAAGCACATTGAGGGATTGGAGGGAAGAATTAGCTACCTTATTTAAGTTATATCCAGTAGCGGAAAGAGAGGTTGTTGAGATTGCAACGCTACACATAGAAGGTGAATCAAGAGATTGGTGGTTCAGTCACTTGTCACACATGAGAGTGTCTGCTTATGTAAATTTTATTCTAATACTAAAGAAGAATTATGGTAGAGAGAAGCTGGAGACATCTCACATAGAGAAATCTTCGATCATTGAGGAGATAGTACATGAAGAGTCCAAGGGAGCTGCCCTCATTATCACTCAAGAGGAGGAGCCTCTACCACCACCACTAGCTACAGATGTACTTACATAAAGAAGATGATCACTTGCATCTTTTCAAGATGGTCTTGAGTTCTTGACATTTGGAACCCCATGCATGATTCATGAGATCCATGAGGAGGAGGCAGATACCAACGCTGGTACAATTATAGAAGATCAACCATGATCATTACCAGCAGTTCGAGAGACTATTGTCCTGGTTGGAGGAACTCTTATGGATGTGCAAGATGTTCCAAAGATTCATCTTATCCAAGGTTTTCACATACTTTCATCTCATATTATTTCAGTACCACATATTGAGATTTGTGAGACTATTCCATCTGGGTAAGTGCATAATCAAGGATTAGAGCACCTTTCTTATTTGAAGCAACAAATTATCATTGCACAAAGGATCCTTGATTTAATCAAGGAGAAGTTGTATTGCTATGCCAGTTTGTCATGGTTGAGCTACACCCAAAAAATTTTGTTGAAGTGTGGAGTTGTAGAAGATGGGAGGAGCAAATTCCTATTCAGTACAGTGCCAAACTATGAGTTTAGCATTGTATGTGGCCATGAGACAACACATGTAACACCATGCAGATCTACAATGTTATCACTTAGCAACAGTGATGATGAGAGGGCCCCATTATTCTTGGAGCATTTAGAACGTAGCTTCACTCATGAAGCACTGGAGGGACAAATGATAGATGGTAGATATCTTGTGATGGAAAGCACTTTCCATTTCCAAGATGAATTTTCCTTGATGAGCATCTCACAGCTCAAAGAGGGATCTATACCTACAACATGTATGGAGCCTTATGGATTCCAATGGGCCATTGATGAGTGGATATCATGGAGAGACCATAAAGGAGGTGCACTTCAACATTTCATGGAGTGAAAAGCTATTCAGTTGGAGGATGTTGGTATTTTACATTGGGAGGATACCAAGATTGAGCTTGGCATGATTCATCATCCACATTGGGATGAATGGATCGGGATGAGCGGCAGGAGGTTTCCTACCTTCTTGCAGATTTATGACACTGGGCAACAAGAAGCATGGTTACGCTAGTTTATTTTGGATGAGTATGGATACTACCCAAAATCTCACATTTCCAAGATCCATGCCATGGATATCAGTGATGACATGCAACAATAGGAGGCATGGCTACGCTGGTTATTGATGAGAGAGTTTGGACACCTCATGATGTATCTTATGTCCATGTATTTTCTTTTGTTTGGGATATGTCTCATGTCCTTACATGTATTTCTTTTTGGAATATATCTCATGTTCATGTATGTACTTGGGTTTGGGACAAAACATAACTCTCACACGATGTGGCATACGGGAGCTTGTTTGTATTATTCTGATGAGACATTTCATATGTCCATTACTACGTTGTTACTCCATGACTTGCATCATGATGATGTGAGGAAGCAACAGGAATCCTTGTTTCTTTGGTTACTATTGGGAGAGTATGGGTTGATTTCTTCCCATACATTGCATGACATTGATGGAGGATGGAAACAGGAGGCCCTACAACGTTGGCTTCTGTTGGGGGATTATGGTCATTGTACTTGGTGTAATGATGATGTGATTGGGTAGCAATATGCCTTACTATGATGGCTTTTATTGAGAGAGTATGGCTCTCATATCTACATTGACACTGATTTAGCATGGCAAAAAGAGGCATTGTTGTGGTGGCTTCTATTGAGAGAGTATGGATCTCTTACTTGCTTTCATGATGATCTAGCATGGTCTTAGAAGGCTTTGTTACAGTGGTTGTTATTGGGAGAATATGGATTTGAGATTGTTCATGTTTATCCATATGTCTCTACTTCTTGTTTCTCACTATGTTGATGTTATGTTTGGATCCTACATGGCCAATATGGCTAATGATGAGAGCATTGATAGATGCAATCTACTCTATGTATCATGGGTTGGAGAGATAGTTCATGAGTTTGGGCTTCCCACTTTGGGAAGGAACCACTTCATTTCATGTATCTCATGTATATAGGAGATCTTTAGACATTATATGGTTTCTGTTAGCTCCCCGTAATTTGCTAGATTGATTGAGATACAAATTGACAAGGGTAACATCAAACCAAGCTTTGGAATCCAAGGACCTAGCCTTCCTGGATTCGAAGAGGGATCTCTCAATGTGTGCAAAGATATTTCTTGTTTACTGATTAGGGTTGATTTTAGGCTAGATGTTAAGTGCAAGGTATTTTGATTGTTTTTTGGTTGGGTATGATACTTTGATAGATTTTAGATAGGAAACATGGAAGATTGTTAATTCATTGGGAAATGGATTCAAACAAGGTCATGAATGAGTTCATCAATGGTGTCAAGAGCATTTGCAGGGAAATTTAACTTGGTTGGTGGATCTCTAAGGTTGTGAAGGATCATGAGATGGACATTAAACTTGGGAACAGCAAGCTAATAAAGGGATGAAACCAAATCCTTTATATACTTGTAAACTGAGGGAGTTAGAAAATTGATAAGAACAGCAAGGGAATCAAAGACATAAGCAGAACCTAATCCATTTGATTTCAGACTGAAAACAGATAATTAACCAAGACAAACATTCAGATAAAAACTTATAAAGGTAAGAAACTTATCCAACTTTTAGAGCTTTTATCATCTAGAGCAAAAAAACATTTAAGATACACAAGTAACTATAACCATAGAAGGAGAGAAAAATCTAACATCCAAAGTTACAACTATAATGTTTCCTTAAAACAATTTTAGCTAAGTAAAGGCAAAGAGCATGGTTTTAAACAGACTTCTTTGACAAACCTAGACAAAGTTGCTTTAAAGAGATGATTCCAAGAACAGAATATTTCAGTGGCAACAATATGCAGGGCTAACCATAAATCATAATTGATGCTAACTGATTTAAATTATTCAAGAAATGGACAAGCTAAGAACTTGTTAGAGAGAAAATAAATGATTTCTCTAATGTATCTTAGCAGAAGAAAACATTAAGGCAGTGAAGGACAAACAGATTCAAGGTGCCATTAGAAAAAATTTCTTAATCTAAATTCTTTGTCCTACTGCAACATAGTAAGATGGAAAACATAACGGAAAACTAGAAAACATAAACAAAATAAAACTTCACCATCAACCAATCCTATGGATCCTACAAGCAATCCTTCTCTATCAACAAGAAAATCAGATCATGCATGAGTTCCAAGACATCAATTTCTCTTCAAGAGCTTCGAAGGACTATGTATTATTCCAGCATCAGTCATCAAAATCCAACTTTACAATGAGTTCCAACGCAGTATTTATGCTGCAAATGAGGAGGTGGAATTGATATAGGGTTCAAAATGTTATTAATTACAGAATAAATGTATTTCTAGCCTTGAAAACCATAATAGGCATAAGGCAGAAATAGGTGCAACTAATTCTCTGTTTCAATAACTCTATCTTAACTTCTGATAGAAAGATAGGAGAAAAGATTGAATTTTACGGCTTATTGTTATCTTTATAATATCTGTCCTGACAGATTAAAATATCTTCTTTAGTGTAATAACTGTCAATTCTCCCTTTGAGACAGAAGGTAGGCTACAGGTGGCAACTAGATCTTTGGGAGAAATAACTGCCTCCTGTTGATGTATTCGAGGCCTTTTAGCCTAGTTTTCCTTCATTTCATCACTAAACTATATTTAAGGCCTGATATGCTTTTTGCCTTCATAACTCATCATGCTGTCTTTATCTATAATCTGCATGGTTTAAGTCTTTTAATCTTTCATGCTTTTGACTTAACCTTTGAACTTTAATCTCTCTGATACTCTTCACTAATCTTCACTATTTCTTCCGTTTTGTTGGTGTACAGGTGGCTTTCTGCGTTGGAGGGTTTTGAATGAATGGTCGATGTTCATGACACATCGCCTTAGACATGGAATAAACCTTTTATTATCCCTTTTCTGCATTGTTTTGAGCCTTCGAGGATTATCATCCTCGGCTCTTTGCCACTTTTCTTGACTGTGGGAGAGCCTGCACATTAACCTGCCATTTATGAAAACCTGCGTTGTGGGTTTAAACTTCTAACAGAGGCTCGGGGGGGGGGGGGGGTTATGGAGCGATGTAGAGGAAGGGGTTATTGCAGGGAGGAGGTTCCATGGCGGAACCATGAAGAAAAGGATTTGAATTCAAGTAATGGCATGAAAAGGTGAAGGTGGTTTTGGGGGAAAACCGGTAGTTTTCGCATTGGCAAAGGGTGGTAAGCTGTAAAGGCCCATACGAATGCGATATGGCTCTAGAGGTTACACGTAACCCCAGAAAAACCACTTATTTTGCGTTAAAGATGCATGGAAGGGGGGTTGAACGAGTTTGTGCACAATACAATCTTGGCTGTCCGATCTGCGAGAAGACAGCAGATTGACGGTTAGCACGTCGCACAATACAACACCAAGGCATGGGGAGAGGATGGAGTGGGGCCAAGGCGAGATGAGTTTTGGGACGTTGGATCTGAGGGGGCTAGATAAACGGTTAAGATTAACAGTGGGGGCACTGGGGGGTACGGAAGGATCTCGTCGGCGGGGTGCCTTCGCAGTGAATGGCGAAATACTGGCCATCAGATCTAGAGAAGATCAATGGTGGAGATTAAATGTGGGGGGACTAGGGAGTACAAGCCACTTTGTTCGGGTGCCCCGCAGTGAATCTGAGCCTTTGATCTGGGAGGAATGGACGGTTGAGATATATTCGTAATTTTGCGCAAATCACAAATGATCGAGAGGGTCAGCGAAAATGTGAAAGAGCGATGACCGTAGGATCTGGAGGATCAATGGTCAGAATTTCATTACAGGGAAGTGGGCGGAATGGAAAGGTGGGGCGAAGGCCGAAAGGGCGATGATGCGATGGTCATCGGATCTGGAGGATCGATGGTTAGGATTTTATCGGAGAAAGGCGGGTAGAAGGGGATGTTGCAGAGTGAAATGAAAAATGTGAGAGTGCGCTGACCATTGGATCTAAAATATCAATGGTCCAGATTATATCGCAGATGCGCAAAAAGAATGAATGGGGTGAAGGGAGGCAGAGCAGTGAAGGAGCGATGGCCGTTGGATCTGATGGATCAATGGTCAGGATTTCATCACAGGGGGTGATCATTGGCAGAGAGGGGAAGGGTGAAGCCCGATACGATGCGTGATGGCCGATGTGATAGAGAGATGCGACGACTGTCAGATCTAGGGAATGGACGGTCTAGATCCCATTGGTGGATCGGCCATCGAAAAAAAAGAAAAGGGAAGCAGAACTTAGAAAGTGCGATGCACCGATCTCTAATGGGCTTAGCGCTCGGTCGCGGTGGCGATTTGTATGGAGGAAAAGGGGTTAGTGCCTAAGCCGAAAAGCTCTTAAGACCTTATTTTAATAAAAGGTCAGAAAATAGGCATAAAAAGTGAGTTTTTGAGCCTTTTTGAGGTTTCGATAGGATAAAAAAGGTGATTTTAAACCAAATAAAGGGGACTTATAAGGTTTAAAAGGGGATTTTGAGGAAGTGAAAGAATAATTGAGGAAAAAATGAGGGAAAAATGGGGGAAAATAGGCTAAAACAGGCTTCTTTTTGAAACAGAGGGGTGATCTTTTTAGAAGGCATAGATGATGTTTTTAGTGAATTGATAGACTTAGGATACTAAAGGCTGTGAGATTTCTAGAACTCACAATTTTTTTGCAAATTTTTTTTCTAGAAATATGATATTTTCAACTTAGTCATCTTTGGATAAGACCAAAATTATTGATGAATAACAGTTTCCACTTGGAGATTCATTGATGAGGAAGTGTATCTAACTTTTCATGGAGGCCATTCTAGACATTCTAGAGAGGAAAATTTGGAGTCGGACATGCATGACATATTGTGGTAGATGGGGAGGCCTTCCATATGAGGATCCCATTTGGAGGGAGGATGTTTTTTGTAGCATCCACTGTTGCAGTTGCTGGAGGACAAGCAACATTTTGGCAGGGAGGACTCTAATATTCCCAAGTTTCCATAAGATAATTGGAATATTAGAGTTCTTAATTTTCATAATTAATTAAGTAAATAAGAGTTTGGAGGGAGCCACAAACCCCATAGATGAATAAATTCCACTTTTTATGTGTGTATATGGATACTTTAGATCGAGATCTATATTATGGAGTAGTGGAGCATATTCTTAAATGAAGGAAGAGTGGAGATCATGGATCTTAAATGTCAAATCATGAGGATCTTGGAGGAGGTCAACTAATATCATAGTTCATTCAAAGTAAGATCATAAAGCATTTATGATGAGATAGTTGAGGAAGTGGTGCATCTGGTGCACACATGATGGAGAGAGTGGGAATTAAATGCAGAACATGATGGATATCATGGAGAGACAATGCAGTCTTCATGGAGGCTAGTGGCCACATGTGCAAGGTAGTTATGAGGTAGGCCTAGGCTAAGGAAGGCTCATAATCTATATAATGAAGATTAAGGCATAATAGAAGGCAGGCTTTTAGATTATTATTTATGATCTGTTTAGATCTAGATTTGTCGGTTGACATTTCTATGCACACTTATGCTATTTAGCTAAGTCTGAAGTGTTGTTTACGAAAGGGTGTTTCCGCGCGGAAATCCCAACCTTACCCACGAGGGACTTCGATTGACTACTTTGGGAAGGTTTCTATTGAGCTACATTCCTCATCAGGCATTGGTGTCATCTTTAGGAGGTTGTTTCTAGCATTCCAGCTGGAAACCAATGGAGGATTCATCCTTTCACCTTGTTCTCCATGTTCAATCTTCCAGGAGCATCAGATCTATATCTGACATTTAGGCCATTGTATTTTACCTCCATGCAGTAGCACATGCAGCAACAGTCCCCTTAAGGATTGTGAAGTTCAATGTTATAGATCTATATGAGGAAGGAAGTTTTTAGCATTTTAGCTGGAAATCATGTGAGGGACCATCTCCTCACCTTGCATTCACTGTTTCCCACCATTGTGAGCTAATTTTCCTTATTTAGCAGCAGGATAGAGAGCCTCCCTCCTTGACAGTGTAGTTTTGGTCAAGTAGTTGTGTAGCAGTAGCTGTAATCAGTGGAGAAGGTTGGAGGAGCTATATCTTGAGATTTTAGCCCAAGGATCTAGTGAAGGGATCAGCCCTTCTTGCATAGATCTCATTGTGTAAAATATTGCAGCCATCTATTGATCAGATCTTGCTTCAGATCTGAATACCCAATAGTTATATGTGCAAGCCCTAAGAGGGTGATTTTTCTAGATTCATATATATGGAAAATCATTTCTGGGTTATCTTGGGTATCCATCATAGAGTTCGGATCTACATTTTCAACATCATCGTAGCTCCCAAACTTCCTAGATCTAACTTTCTATTTTTCCGGCAGTTGTAGTCCCAAAGAATTGCAAAGAGGGGACAATCTAATTTTCCTTTCAGCAGCATGGATGGAGTCCTCTCTTGTGGGGATAATTTCTGTCACTTTAGGGCCATCTTTGGCTTCGAGAGTGCATCATATTTTTGAGCATTGTTGCATTGGTTTATCCACCTGTATCTAAATGGTCACTACATGCCATGATCTTGCATTGGGATTAACTGAGCCATTTTGTCATTGCTCATCTATTGTGTTTTTGTATTACTGCATTCTCTCTTTTGGGATAATACAATTGTGGAGTGGAAGTCAAGTTCGATCAATCTCATCAAGCTAGCCACCATGATCAAAACCTAGTACGAGGGACACTGGGCTACATCAGAAAGATACAAGAGATCATTGAAGTGGACTTCTCTTATTTCCAATGTGTTATTTTTAGGTGTGAGTGGTGGGACACCTTTGATAGGAACAATGTAAAGGACGATGGCGATAGTAGGTTGATATGTATCAACTCTAGAAATATGTGGGATGAAGCTAAGAAGCCTTATGTTTTCCCCAAACACTGCAACCAGGTGTTTTTTTACCCAGATATGTTGGATAGGGATTGGTGGTTCGTATTGAATTAATTTGTTTGCATTGTGTTAATGTTAACATCATTTCACTTGATAATTTGCAATTATGTTGATCTCAAAAGCAATGCATTGTATCAAGTTCTTTTTTGTTATGTCAATTCCTAAAATAATACAACTACTTGATTGCTTTAAAGTGTTTTTCACTATATCATTACTTAAATAAATGCACCCTATTATATATATATATATATATCTATATATATATATATATATATATATATATATTCTCAATTTATTATTTTACAATTATTTATATTCTTACAAATTTTCAAATTTACAATTATGGTAATTTAACAATATGTATGGTATACATTTTACAATTTTACGATGATTTAATTTTATGGTAGTTATGGTTCAAATTTGAAAATTAATTTAAATTTTACAATTTTACAATTTTAATAAAATTGAATCATTATAATACATACAATTACAATTAAAATTAAAATTACAATCACGATACATACAATTACAACTACAATTTTACAATTTTAAAATTACAAATACATAATATTTAATAAATATCATGAATTAATATTAAAAATAAACATCACGATCATGATAAAAATCATATAAACATCATATTCTAAAATAGACATTCAGATTCGTTAACATCATCTAATCATCATGATCATGATCATCTAATAAAACACAATCATTTAATAACATCATCACAACACAAACATCAAATATACATCTCATGACAAATGATGCAGGAGCATCCGGCTCGAAAAATCATTGTATTTTTTGTTGACTTAGGGGGTCTAATGAATTTAATTTGTTAATATGAATTTTGTATATTTTAAATATTTTGAATGAGAAACAGGTGTGTGAGTTTTTATTGTAAATATTCTAAAATAATTGAGAATACGAGAGATATTAGATTTATGAAGATTTCATAAAAATCTTAGGGATTAAGAATTCCTAAAATAGAGAATTAGGTTCGTTAAAAGAGGATTAAGAGATTTTAGGAATTAGTTGAGTGATCTATGGAGAAGATCATGGATTTAGAATGGCCCATAATTATGTAATTGTTCCTATAAATGTAAGCCTACATATGGAAAGAAGAGGAGAGTGAGAGTGGATGTAAGCGTGTGTGTGAGTGTGATGAGATATGTAAGAGAGCAATTCAAATGAATAAAACTAGATCAGAGAGAGGGTAAGATTACTAATGGTAATCAAGATCAATAAGGTATAGAATAACTTATGTAAATATATGTAATTTATGTGTGTATTTGATTAATATAGAAAGGGAAATTATGTTTCGAATGGTATATGGATAGACTATGTGAAATTCTATTAATTATGAAATAGTATATATATCTCTGCATATTGGGTGAATTGTGTGAGTACAGGAACATGATGGAGATCAAATGGTGAAATTGCAGTAATGAGAAGATTCCTCCGTGTTGAGAAATATTAATGAAATATTTGTTTGGTGGTTTTCTTAGAAAGTAAACAAAATCTCTATGCAGAATCTTATGATAATCAATGTGAATAATTTATAGAGAGAGAGAGCTTCGATGGAAATGTGTAACTAGAGTCAATCTATATCTATTGAAAGTTATTAAATCAATAGTTAAATATTTTCTACAAGGGAGTTACGAAAGGAGTCTTTGTAGTCTGTTATATTTAAGGAACTGTTGGCATTGCATTCTGATTTCATTACATTATTGAAGTCGAATTATAGAGGACGTGGATCGATTAGATCTGGATTGAAGTCTTGTTATAGCTCTATTTAAAAGGTTGGTCGAATCTCTTTTTAAAGAGTGGCGTGAGGTAAGTCAAAGCTTTTGTATAGAATTTAATTGCCACCAAACTTAAAATCCTTTGAAGAAGCTTGTGTGTTAATACGCTATGCGTAGTCTCTTCTGGAATATTGGAGTAATAATTCACTGCGTAGTTGCTTGAAAATAAATTTTTGCAGAACATGTGGTGTGAGCCATGTAATGTTTTAACCCTCGAATTCTTCTTGGTAGTAGATGCCATTAATAGAAACAAATGCCTTACACAAAGAATGTGTTCAAGAAATGTAGGCCTACCACTCCAAACTTAATCTTTAGTAGACATGCTTAGCAGGAATGTCATGTGTCTTGTGTATAGGCAAAGCTACAAAAATATGCATCATTGTGAGAGCATCATCCAGGTCATGAAGAGAATCAATAAAGGTTGGATACCTATGCCTCAAAATATGGTCAAGAGTATATGAAGGCCTATTATTTTTCCACAAGCGCCAAAGCAACACCAACGAGAAGCTCCAAATTTTAGATTTTTGAACTGAAGCACTTGGAGAAGAAGAGCGGTAGCATCGAGGCCGCAACATAGGGGAAGTATGAATTTGGGTATACCTATGAATTTGACATGTCATAGTGAAGGATCCATGTGTAAATATAAAAATTTGTCTTTGTTGAAGCGCTGGAGTTGCCAACGCAGAAGGAAGTAAAATATGTTTGTAGAGGTCATGAAATTGGATCATTGTTGATGGCTTTCATTTGAGGCATTGCGCATACACCAAAGGCATTTTTCATACATCGGAGATGCTACACAAATACCTTTTAGACGCTACGCATTCACTATGGGTGCTACGCATATGCTACACATTTTTTGTAAGTTCTACGCACACGCTACACATTCGCTGGAGGTGCCATGCTACCTTTACACACTACGATTTCACCTGTATGCTAACCCTCACCTCAACAACAAACGAGTTGATCAATCCAAGCTCCAGTAATTTGAAAAAAATGGATTGAAGTTAAGGATTAAGGTATGGAAGGTTTTATGCTAAAGAATTGGAGGTTTCATTTTTGAAAATAGATCTGTGCATGAAACTCTCATTTTCCATAGGAAAGAGTAGTTTTGACCTGAGTTTGTCTTCTAATTTGCTGTTGTGGAACGCGAGGAGATAGGTGTTCTAGATATGCAGAGAGTCTCATTATATAAAGAGATTTTTTTTTATGTGCAAGAGAGGAGAAGACAATAGTATTGATATAGGCAGTGATTTACCCTGCATCATTTGGTATCAGAGCTAGTAAAAGATATTTGAGAGCAAATTAAAGCATAGTTATTATATATGCAGAATACAATTGTGATTGCTGAAATAGGAGATCAGATTTTAAATCTGACAAGCAACAGGTAAACAAAGATAAAGTATGGCATAATATGGGGAGTAGTTGATACTCTTAAGGAGAAATTGCAAAGGCCAAAAGAACATGGAATAATCTATTCAAAGTGTAGATAAATGGTGGAACAAGATCATGTAGAGATCTTGAAGGTGAGATGGTATGCTTTTATTTTTAATTCTGGGTTTGAGGATTGTGTTTGTAGATTTTAGATTACATACAAAGAGGGAATGTCTCAGCAAAAGAATAAAAAGGGGAGTTGTAAGAAGAACCAGTTACATTCTTAAAGGTAGAGTAAGTAGATACTATGAAGGAAAGTGGCAAAGAACCTAAATGTTCTAGATGAAGGTTGGAAAAAGAGGAAAAGAGTGTTCTCAAAGGAATTGGAAGCTACAGAAGAAAAGAGGAGAAAGAGAGTTGCTCAGAAGATGTTTCCAAGGCAAATAACCATAGGACAAGCTTAAGGAGAAAATCTTGATGAGATATCAAAGGCATGTATGGAGACTTGCAGAAAATGGAGGCTTAGGTGCAGTCCACAAGTGAAAATATCAAGTTCGCAAAGGAGAAAAATATGACTCTTAATAGTCATTGGAGAGGTTCAGAAAGAAGCCATAACAGAGGAAAGGAGAAGCAAGATGCCAAGGAAATTGGCATGAGAATGAGTCAAGAATAGATTGACAAGGAGAAAATTGCGATAAAATTCCATTTTGAGTTATTGATGGAGATGTTACAGAGGAATAAGGAAGACCAGAGGTATGGTTGGATTATGAGAAGAAAAGTAAAATGGCATAGATTGCAAGTGAAGTGGGAGCATAGATTGAATGCTCAATGAAAGGAAGAGTTACTCAGAGTAAATGAGTATGAGGAGGAAGTTTTGCAATGTGAACCAGAACATGGCCCAATGTTTTTTGAAAGTAATGAAGGTATAGAGGAGAGATCTATAGAGTATCTTCTAAATCATATGAAGGATTCAGAGAAGCAAGATGTTAGGTCCCTATATTACTACTGTAGTCCCTTATTTTTGTTAATGTAGCCCCCTTATTTTTATTGTTGTACCCCTATAACCCCCATATTGTTATTATTGTGCCCTTACATTATTATTGTTAGGTCGGCTAAGGATTATATTGTGACCCCATGGACTCCTATATATAGAAGGAGCTTTTGTCATTTGTATCATCCAAGAATTGTTAATTTATTTAATGTAAAGGAGGTTTCCCCCTCTAAGTGGCTAAATTCTAAGGTGTCGATCTCTCTTTTCTTCTATTTTTGGAGCTTGTTTCATAACATTTGGTATCAGAGCTTTGGATTCTAGGGTTTCGCTGCTCCAAACCAGTCATCGTTCCATTTTTTCTATAACTTTTTTTCTACGAAGGTTCAGAAGATGAAATTTTTATCACGTGAAGCTAAAATCCTAGGGAACCTCATGAAAATATTTTAGATCTTGGTTCGCAATATTTGCTGAGGTATGATATGTGGAAGTTAGAGTTTTTTCAGGCTCCTGAATTTCATCTCAAAGAGGTGACCATGGGAAAATAATCATAACTCTCTCTTTGAGCATCAGATTGGAATTATGTAAAAAGTGGCCCAAATTACATAGAATTTTGTTTCTTGTGTATAAATTTCAGAGCCAAAGGAGGAAACTATGACATGTGGCACACTGTACAAGTTCGCTCTACTGAACCAGTCCATAATTAGGTCATTGTGGGAGTTGGGCATAACTTTGCCTTGAAGAATCCAAATCAGGTCAGACCTATGGAATTCAAAAGAAGATTAAGAGGGCTACTGTAGGACCAAATTTTAGATATGGAAGATCTAAAATCACAGAGACAATTCAGCTTCAATATCCAGCTCCTCAAAAGCAAGAAAAAGGTGTGTATTTTTTTTCATATTTCATAAGTTTTTTTGAAAAATTAGTTTGAAGTTATTCCAAGGGCATATTTAAGCATAGATATCAGTATTGGGTTCTAAAATTACTCGTAAAAAAAATTCAAAACCCATTAAGCCTTCAGAAGGCCCTACTATGACTCATGAAGATGAAGAAGTGCAACATGACATATCAAAATTACAAGAGCAAGTGCACCAAATTCTGCTCTCGCAAAGAGAAACAAAAAATGAAATGGAAGTTTTGAAGAAAGGCGTGGAAGCTAAGATGGATGGTTTGAAGAAGGGCATGGAAGCTAATATGGAAGGTTTGAATAAAGGCATGGAAGCTAACATGGATGGTTTGAATGGTTTGAGGAATTTCATGGAAGATAGGGAAGAAAAAATGGAAGGTTTGAAGGAAGACATGGAAGGTTTGAAGGAAGGTTTGAAACATTTGATACAAGAAATGATTCCTAATGGTGAAAAGATAGTAGAGGAAACTCATGTTGAGAAAAAAATAAATGTTAATCGTGATTTCATAAACTCGAATGTTGGATTGAAGACCCACCATATTCCAAAGATCGTTAAGAGGAATTTTGATGGCAAGGATCCCGTAACATGGATACTACAGATGGAGAAACATTTTGATATCAATAATGTGTAAAACACACAAAAGGTACGCATTGTAACTTTATATTTAGAAAAAAATACATTTGTATTGTATCGATGGCTTTGCTCCCGTAAAAAAATTGTCACTTGGTCAATTTTTATGGAGGAAATGATAGACCATTATGAGGATACAAAGAGCAACACCTTCTTTAGCCAATTGATAAATCTCAAACAAACGGGTTCAGTGGTGGAGCACATTGAGGAATTCCAATAATTGAATATAAAGGTAGCTGATATTCCAGAGGAACACAGGATTGATGTCTTCGATGTCTTCATAGGGAATTTAAAGGATAACATACAACATGAGGTTCACGTTTGGGAACCTAATTCATTGGAGAAGGCATTCAAGTTGGTAGGAAAAATTGAATGTAAAATTATGGTGACAAGGAAGCCTACCACTCACATATATAAATATGGAAGTGTTGCTACTCCTAGACTTCCACAACCTACAAGGTTGACACCACAACAATTGGAATAAAAAAGAACAAAAGGGCTTTGTTACAGTTGTGATAGAAAATACACTAAAGGTCATAAGTGTGCTGAGAAAAAAATATTTTACATAGATTGTGAAGAGCAGGAAGAAAATGAACAAGAAAAGTCAAAAGAAGAGGATATCCACCAGGAACCAACCCTAGAGAAAGAAGAAATGAGTCCGACCATATCGTGTAATGCATTGGCAGGAATTACCACTCCTAAAACTCTCAAGATATAAGGACATATCAAGAAGAAAAAGGTAATAGTGTTGATTGATTTGGGTAGTGCCCATAATTTTATTCATTATAAGGTAGTCGAGGAATTGAATTACATTAGAATGTCAAGTGATGGCTGTAAATAGAGGAACTATAAATTGTTTTGGAAAATGCCATAATATAAAGCTAACCATGGGGAAATATGTATTAAATAATCCAATGCTTTCCATTCCAATGGGAGGTGCTGATGTTGTACTAGGAGTATAATGGTTACAATCTTTGGGGACGGTAACTTTTAATTTTCAAGAACTTTTCTTGAAACTCTTTTCGGAAGGAAAGGAGGTCAAATTACGGGGTATCGTAGGGAAGCTAGGAAATATAATAAGCTCCAAAGTCATGACAAAGCTTCTGAAGAAATAACATCGAGGTGTAATTTCACAATTATGCTCACTTGAAGTTCCAACATCAAAATCATCTATTTCTCCACATCTCCAAAAAGTATTGGAAAATAATTCAAAGGTGTTTGAAACTCCCAAAGGACTCCCACCTATTCATGATCATGATCATGCTATTAATTTGATTCCAGGAATTGTTCCTCCAAATATCAAGCCTTATAGATATCCTTATGTTTAAAAGAGAAAAATTGAACGTATGATTGCAGAAATGTTAGAGGCTGGTATAATTCAACCTAGTCAAAGTTCTTTCTCTGCTCCAATAGTATTGGTGCACAAGAAGGATGGATCATGGCACACATTTCTAGATTATAGGGAGCTCAATAAGCTCATTATTAAAGATAAATTCCCCATTCTTATGATCGATTAATGGATGAATTACATGGAGAAATTTGTTTTACCACATTAGATCTTCATTCATGATATCATCAAATTAGAATGAAGACTAGAGATATTCCGAAAATAGCATTCAAACTCATGAGGGTCATTATGAATTTTTGGTCATGCCTTTTGGCCTTACCAATGCACCTTCTACATTTCAAGGGTTGATGAATTCCATTTTCAAACCCTTCCTTAGAAAATTTGTGTTAGTATTTTTTGATGATATACTAATCTACAATAGGTCTTGTGATCCGAATGGAAAATGGCATCCACCCATGGTGTTCGTCAACCCATGTTATCCATCCATCCATGGAATTTACCCATGGTATTATAAATGGCATCGACCCATGGTATTTATACGCCTATGGTATTGTAAGTAACATCTATCCATGATATTCATTCATCCATGGTATGTATCCACCCATGGTATTCATCTATACATGGAATTTACCCATGGTATTGTAAGTGCTATCTACCCATGGTATTGACCCATGGTATCCAACTATGGTATTTACCCCTAGTATTGTAACTAAAAAAAAAAGACTATAAACAACAAGACTCACTTTGTAAAATGATAGATTGTGCACCACAATGTAGCTTCTACAGTTATTCTTTGTTTTAATAGAACAAGTTTCTTTGTGGTTTTATTTGTTGTGTGTTCTCTCTTTTTTATGGTATTCTAATTTTGCAGATCTTGTCAGATCCATTTCAACTTTTTAGATCTTGGGGGCCTCCCCTCAAGATCTGGACCATCTTGGAAGGATCATGTTCAACATGTTGACAGGGTGATCAAACTATTGGAGGAGAAACAATTATATGTAAAAACCTCCAAATTTTTCTTTGGAGTACAAGAGGTAGAATATCTAGGTCATATTGTATCTCACGAGGGTGTTAAGGTAGACACTAACAAAATTAAAGCCATTAAGGAATGGAAAGTCCCCACAACCATAAAGTACTTACGAGGATTTCTCGGGTTAACAGGCTATTATCGCAAGTTTGTTAAGAATTATGGGAGAATAGTAGCACCTCTAACAACATTATTTAAGAAATATGCATTTTCATGGACTCTTGAAGCAACTAAGGCCTTTGAACATCTTAAAGATGCAATGTGCCTAGCACCGGTCTTAGCTACGCTAGACTTCACAAAAGCTATTATTGTGGAATGTGATGACTCAGAAAATGGAATTGGTGTTGTTTTGATGCAAGAAGGAAGACCCATTTCTTTTGAAAGTTGTCCTATCAAAGGAAAGTATTTACAAAAAGCTATTTATGAGAAGGAAATTTTGGCAATACTACATGCACTAAAGAAATGGAAACCTTACCTAATGGGAAGACGCTTCAAGGTAAAAACTAATCATGATAGTCTTAAACACTTTTTGGAACAAAGACTATCTTTAGAAGAGCAACAAAAATGGGTCACAAAGATGTTGGGGTATAACTTTGAAATCATCTACAAAAAAGGGAATATAAATGTTGTTGCAGATGCGCTCTCAAGAAAGGATGAAGAGGTCGAAGCATTGATTTGTGCCATTTTTATTATCCAACCTGATTTGATAACGGAAGCAAGGGATGAATGGAAGAAGGATGGAGAAGTGTGGACACTCGTTCAAGATTTTCATCAAGATCCTAGTACATCTGATGCATTTAGTTGGAAAAATGATTCCTTATGGTACAAAGCTCGCTTATATCTTTCTAATAATTCACAACTAAGACAAAAGATTCTTTTGGAATTGCACACTTCTCCTTTAGGAGGGAACTCAGGATTTTAAAAACTTACCACAGGGTGAAGAAAGATTTTTTTTTGGATGGCCTTAAATCTGATATTCAAAAGTTTTTGGCGGAATGTTTGGTTTGCCAGCAAAATAAATTTGAGACAATTAAGACGTCGGGTCTTCTACAGCCTTTATCCATTCCAAGTCAACGTTGGGAGGAGATTTCAATGGATTTTATCATAGTTTTACCTAAGTCCAAAGGAAAGAGTGTCATCATGGTGGTAGTTGACAGACTTACCAAGTATGTACACATTTTTGCATTATCTCATCCATTTAAAGCAAGTATAGTTGCTACTGCATTTATGGAAATAATTCAAAATCTACATAGAAACCCAAAGATTATTGTAAGTGACGGAGATCCCATTTTTACTGGAAAATTTTGGATGGAATTTTTTTCTTGTTTGGGTACTCAACTAGCTGATAGCTCATCTTATCATCCTCAATCTTATGATCAAACTGAGATAGTGAACAAATTTTTGGAAGGATACATTCATTGTTTTGTATATGATAAATAAACACAATGGGTCAAGTGGTTACCTTTGGCGGAATGGTGGTATAACACTTCCTTTCATATTGTAGCAAAAACGACCCCATTTATGGCACTTGGATATAATACGCCATCTATCGCATGATAATTAAGAGAAAATTCTAAGGTTCAAGCAGTGGAAGATTACATCAAGCATAAAAAACAAGTTCTCCAACTCTTAAAGGATGACCTAAATTTGGCACAAAATCGAATGAAACAATAGGCAAATGAACATCGTAGTGTTTTATAGCATCATTTATCACCATTATATACTTGATGACTTATACATTGGCCTTGGGCAACCCTTCCATTCAGACTTGGTCACATTTCTCAAAGAATAGTATTTTAAAATCCATATGTGACTCTGCCTAAACTTTTCCGCATATACACTCGGGTCCATACATAGCAAACCCATGTATGCTATTAAAAATATTAAAAAATATAAAATTTCCCTACTTTTGAGGTAGGTTTTACAGTTTTTCTTGTAACTTAACTACCCCAGCCCGTGGCCTAACTATTCCCCAACTGAAAAAAATAATTTGAGGAAGTATAAATACCCCTCAAGGGAATGGCCTAAGGGAGGAAGAGAGAGAATTATAGATATTATACCCTGTTATAGCCCTGACGAAGTCTGATATTTCCCCTATGCCTCCTGCACTTCCTAGATTTTCAGGAAACCCTTGTTTCCTTGTGATGATCACCTTCATTCTATGTGACATCCATTGTGCACTATTCATGGAAGAAGTTTTGTGAGGCTAGGGCTGGATGGATCCATAGGACGGTTTTCTCGAGGACGTGGAAGATCACAGGTGATATATCCACTATTTATTTACCGTACATGTTATCAATAAAATAAGTTCCATCTTGTTCCTGATGTTCGTGTGTCCTATATCTCTTGTACATACTTAATGATCTTGGGTGGTTCATTTATTGTTCTTTTTATGAGATTATGTATGCTATTTTGCTAACATATAGAACATATATGCTGTACAACTAGGTTTTTTTTCTTGTTCTTTGTTGGTTTGTAGGTTCTGGAGCACAAGGAGTTGCAGGGGGTTGGAACCCTATGGGATCTACTACAAACAAAGGATAAACGGGTAATATTTGTAATCCTTACATTCTATTTTAAAGCATAGAAGTTGGTTATTTGAGTCCTTCTTGTGATGACATGCCCCTGATCTGTGAAGTTTTATCAACCCAAGACCTTAGGGTAACATTGTCCATAATAGAACTTGCGACTCTGCAGGGGATTACATCCATGTAATTCCTAGTTTGGGTTGTTTTATCTGTCTTGTAGGTTCCCTGACATGTTTATCACATTTTACACTCTAGTAAGTCTTTTTCCATCTAGATAGAAGTCTTGGTCTCTTGATCAGGCTTGAATTTTTTTTTCTTTATTTCTATTTATATACGCTACTTAGCTTGTACATAGTAGCATGTGCCCTCTGTATTTTCAAAAAGGACCCGCGTATATGCGAGTTTCTTTCATTACAATTGCATATACACACTTGTTGCATACAAGAAAATGGCATATGCCTGGGAAAATTGGAAAATTTGAGTTTTGAAGCCCTGCCACTTTTTCTGTCCGTGGTTGACCACTCATGTGGTGCATTTAGGGTGTCTAGACTATGTTTGTTTTGGTTGTATGTACATTTCTCTCTTGTTCATGTGAAAACCTAGCCATTTGGTAAATTTCCTATTTTATGTAATTGCAATTATAGTTGTAGCACCAAGATCTCTTCCTATAGTCCTTGGTTGTTCCAACCATTCAGAAAAATGACCCTTTACTTGTTCACTCATCTTGTACTTATGCATTGCTTCGCTTTTGGTTTTTTCCTCTTTTGACTTCTTTGGTTTTCTTGATTTCTTGGGACTAGCCTTGTAGAAAATCTTGAAGAGACCTTTCTTGGTTTTTTGAGTTTTTATTCGCTGGAAGAGTATGCTACTGTTCTAAATCAGTTTCTTGAGTTTTTTTTCTTTTTCTTGCTTATTTGAGTCCTCCTATGAAAATAACATAGTTGTCTGAAGCACTTTGAAGCCCTTTTGAGACTCATTTTCTTGATTCTGGTTCTTGAGTAGTTTTATGCTTGTCTTCTTGAAATCTTTTTCTTTCGATTATAAGTGAAAATCCAAAAAATATTTCTTGTTTTCCGTTGCTTTTTCTTTGATTTCATTTTTTACAGTTTTCATATATTTTGAAGCATTTTTTAGTTTTTGGTATTTCTTTCTTTGCTTGCTTTTGAAAGAAGTCTTTTCTAGATTTCTCTATTTTACATTAAGTACATTCTGGAATTTTTCTTATGCATAGGAGTTCTTGTTTGGACTAGCCTTGCTTTTCTGTCAAAAGTGATTGAACCATTTCTCTCTAGAGACTCTTTTCGCTTCTTCAAAATTAGCAATCTTAGAATTTGCATATCATTGGTAGTTTTGCATTAAGTGCATTGAATCATTTTATTCTTTTTCATAGTTTTTGAAGTATGTGAATAGTGAGTAAATGAAAAGAAAAAACAATTTTTTTGCTTATTCAGTTTCGAAGAACCCATATAGATATCTCTTTTCATCGAAAGGAAAATATTGCATTCACATGTAGTAGGTTTTCATTAATTTCTTTTGCATTGATAAACACCATCAGTTGCACTTCCATATACCTTTGACTTAAGTAACAACCAATTTAAAATCAAGCGTTATAATTAAAATCAACTAGAATTTTTTGTATCATTATCATTAATCATACACCAACTAGCTAGGTTGTAGGGCCTTGGAATAGGTGAGTGTAGAGTTAACTCTCCAAGGCCGCTCAAACTATTAATCATATAAAGTTTATTAATGAGTGAAATCAAATTCTGTTAAGTGGACCGGGAAAGCTCTACCTCCAGAGAGTTAAGAATGAGGGAGAGTGAAGGAAGAGAAGAGAGATACCCCCTCTCCTATTTTTTGAATCTTGACCTATGACCGTTCCGCCCTATTGTCGATACAGATTGGTGCCCTTAATTTCCTCTTCTAGGGACCACACTAGTGAATGTGGGGGGGATACCCCTGATACCTGAGATAGACTTTGCATCACTTTCATCAGTACTTTTGGAGGGTGCCCTTGCGAAGCTCGGGGACTTGAACTGGCAAAGGCTATTGTCAGGAGGTTAGCATAACTATTTCTGTTACCTTCACTAGTAGGCCTAGGGCATAATTACCCCATAGTATTTTCAGAAGGTCCTCTTATTTCGTTTTCTTGTATTTTGGTGTCCGGTCCTAATCACCCAGAGCAGAAATACCTGAAGGCCGCTTTATTGACTATAACTTAGATATTTTTTACAGTGTGATATTTTCTCATAGATTTCTTAGCTTCCTATATTTTTTGAGTCTAAAATTGATCTCTTAAAGTTTTTGACCGATCGCCTCATCGATCAAGGAGGCTTCGTGGGCTTTCTCTTGCGAGTGTAGAGCCTTCTTCAAGAAGGCATAGGAGTAATTCAGTAGGTGAATTTTACTAGGTTGTTTCGAACGCAGCGGAGAGTGATCCTCCGTCTAGGCTTGTTTTTTCTATGGGTGGTCCTGGTGTTAGTGTTAGTTTAGAGAGGAGTGCTCCACTCATATCTAGAGTCTTGTTTCCAGTAGAAGATGTTGAAGTTGAAGAAGTTCTTCAGCCTCCTCAGTCTCTTCCATCTCATCTTCCTGTTAGTTTTCCTGACGTCCTTTTGTACATTAGGCCTGAGTCTCAGAGACTGACTATTAATTTTTCTTCATATCCCTCTCTTTTGATGGCCACAACTAGGAACACAGCTTCGAATATGAGCACTGCAAGTGTTCATACTCCTCTTTCAGTGAAAGGAGGAGGAACTATTGCAATATCGACAATCACTTCTAGTGATGCTATGCTTGGCTCTCCTTCTATTCTATCTTCAAGTGGAAACACCCAGTCATATGCTTCTTAATCTAGCCCCTTTTCTTTTGGAATGCCCTCTAGTGGAATTCTTTCTATCTCCTTTTCTGCTATCTCTGTTTTTTCCACACCTATACCTTCTATGGCTAGTGGATCAGCTTCATTTCAAGGGTTCCCCTTTGGAAGTGGGCGTATCCCTCATTCGAACCCTTCCTTAGGATCTAGGCCTTTCACCTCTTAGAATCAAGGATTCAATCATTTTTTCAGAGGTCAAGGCTCTAATTTTCTTTCGGGATAAAACCCTGATTTTACAGCATTGGGAGCTGGGAGTTAGTTTTTCACTGGTCGGTAAGGGAATGTTCCTTTCCCTTCAGTGGGTACTTCTCAGGATTTTTCTCCATTTGCAAATTCTTGGAACCCTTACTAAGGGGTTTCTTCTTCATTCAATACATCGGTTGGAGGGAATGTTATTGTTTATAGGAACCCTATGTTGGGAGGAAGTCCTTCTCCAAATGCTGGGTCACAAAGCTTCTCTTATGGCTCAACATTTTCTACAAACAACATCTGGCAACTTGGTGCCTCAAAAAATCCAGATTATTATTTTTAGAATGTGGGGAATCCTTCTTATGGGGGATGGAATTCCCAGGCTCCTCCATGCTTACCATTTATGGTAACATTAAAATTTCCAGATCTATCGAATTTGACTAACGATCCTATTCGGGATAGTCCAAGTTAGCCTCTGGTCCCCACCAAACAACCCTCAGACATTCCAAAGTTTGAAGGGAAGACTAGTGAGGATTCGATGTATCATGTCACCACTTTCCACTTATGGTGTTCGTCAAAATCCCTTATCGATGATTCGATTATGTTGAGATTATTTCAATGAACCTTAACTAGAAATGCAATAAAATGGTACATCGAGCTAACAGGGGGGGAGTTTTTCTACTTTTTGTGAGTTGACTACTATGTTCTTAAACCATTTTCAATTTCCTATCCGTTATGATGCCGGGACTGACCTCCTGGCCAATTTTTAGTAGGACAAAGCAACCCATATTTCTGATCATATTCAGGAATGGAGAAGAAGGAAAAGGCTCCTCAAAGCCCAAATCCTGAATGAATTCCTTCTTGAATTTTTTTTGAAATCTTTGCAGCCAGAAATCCTAAAGGATGTATCCCTTTAGGGGGTATTTTCTGAAGAGCACACTATTTTTAGGGCTCATCAAGTAGAAATGATCTATTCTCAGTATATATTCCTTAATAAAATCTTGTGAGATGCTCCTCACCCCAAGTTATATTTAGCCAAAACTAAACCTAGTCCTCATGCTGACAGGCTTATCGGTTTGATTGATAGTGGTATGGATAAACTGTTAAATCAATTGCAACATTTTTCTATACAATCTTCTCCTTCTGTTAAGGTTGTGCCTTTATTTTCAACTCCTTCTCAACCCTTGGCAATTAATGATGTTCAAACTTATAACCCTAAAGGAAATCAACAGTCTGATGGGAAGAAGAAGGGATGAAATAATAAGAAAAAAGACAAGGATGGGAAGGGGAATGAGAAAAAATCCAACGATCATGTTGGAGAGTGTAAGAGGTGTTAGCCATCCATAAAAAAATTTCATGACTAATGATGGCTAAAAAAAGTCTATTTGCCTTCAAGAAACAAATTTGGAGCAAATCTGTGATTTCTTGAAGCCTTGCTGTGTCTCTTGTCCAAAGGACCCATCTCACTGAATATCTTCACTCTAAAAAACCTTCAAATAGCCCTACTAGTTGATAAGGATTGTTTCAAAGTCATAATTCTCATCATTTCTCCATTTCAAAATATTCCCTTCATGTCACCCATTTTCCTCATTTTACCCTTTATTTTCAAAATCCCCTTAAAAACCTTATAAATCCTCTTTATTTGGTTTTAAACCCCTTTTTCTAACTTATCGGAACCCCTCAAAAGGCCTCAAAAAACCCCATTTTGGCCTATTTCCCGACCTTTTAACTTTGGGCCTTAAGCACTTTTTGGTTAAAGACCCTAGCCCCTTTTCACCATAAGATCAAGGCTTGCGACCGTCGGCTATAGGCCTTAAGCCCCTTTTTCACACCATCAGACTTCACTCCTCCCCGTTTCCATCCACCTTCTCTATATTTTCATCGCCGATGTTCATCTCCGCTAATGGAATCCTGACCATTGGTCTCTCCCAGATCAGACGACCGTCATATTTCACTTTTTCCCATAGGCCATCGCACTTCGGCGATTCCCATTTCCTCATTCCAAAACCCTTTTTCTCCACCGATATTCATGCCCCCGTAACACTTCTCCACTGCTGATCTCATCACAATCAAACGGCCAGCAAGGTTTCTCCTTGTTCTCCCCCTTCATCCACCATGGTCCCCCCGAAATAAATCCTGACCATTAATCTCCTTGATCTGATGGTCCTCACTCCATCGCTTCACTAGCCTTCCTCTTGTTCATCTTTTACCAAAGCCTCTTAGCCGATATAATCTGAGTTGTTGATCTCCTTCATCCAACGATCATCGCGCGTCCTTGTTATTTTCCCCTGCCAATTAAACATTCCATTAAACGACAAGAAATCTGACGTCATTTCCGGTCCCACTCGACCGCACAAGTCTGTCTGTCATGCTCACTCACAACCATCGATCTGGATTGCCCAGATCGAATGGTCTACACTCAATTTCGCGTGTGGATCTTTAACGCGAAACAAATGGTTTTAGGAGGGACACGCGTTAGCCTTCGACATGTATCGTGTCCAATTCGCATAATACCACAAACCACCTCGACCCTGCGTGAAAATCACTCGTGGTTTTTTGCAAAACCGCTTATCATTAAATTCCATGCCCATATTTGAATTCAAACCCTGGTTTCTGCGCCCTTCCGCCATGAAACGCCTCTGCACATTCTCCTCCTTCAGCATTGCTCTTCACCCTTTTCGAACCCTCTGAAGCAGTTAGACCCATATAAACGCAGGTTTTATTTTGATTATTGGTTGTTTGTTACAAGTTTTAATGGCGGATAAACTATGAAAGCCATCCCACAGCAAAAAATAATTACAGGGTCTAGGGTGACGATCCTCTAAGGCCTAATTGAATGAAAAAAGGACATAAAGGGTTGAATCTCCATGTTTAATCGATGCATCATGAACATCAGTTACTCCAGTGAAACCCTTCAGAGCAGAAAGCCCCCTATACAGAAGAACAGTGAAGAAAATAAGAGATTAAAGATGAAGATTAGAGTTTAAAGGTTAAACATAAAATTTGAAGATTAAAGGCTTAATATGCAGTTTAATGAGATAAAGACACATTTTGAAGACAAAAGATGATTAGAAAGGCCTTAAAGCACAATCAATGGCCTAAATCAGTGTTTAAAGTGATGAAATAAGACAGATCAGCAAAGGGACCGCTTCAAATGCCAGATCGGTGAAGCAATTAATCCCCCAAAAACCAAAAAATGCCACCTACAAGATTATTTACCTCAAAAGCATACAAATTGAATGCTTAGTCAGAGATATTTTACAAAGACAACCCAAAAGTTATTTCCAGCCTACCAAATATGCCTAAAAGTCAACAAAAGTGACCAAGTAGCTCAAAAGTCAATAAAACATTCATTTAACAGAGTTAAAACATTAGATATTCTTTATTTTGGGTTATGTAAATTCCCTGAGGTCGAGAAGAATTAACTTTGTCATTTATGAACCATTAGAGACCCCCTCTTTCACTCCACCTCCTCATTTACCTATAAATACTGTATGAGGAGTTCATTGCTGTGGTTGGTTGGTTGTTAGATGAGTTATTATCAAGTGTAAATACTTGCTGAAGCTGCTGAAGTGCTGTGATGTAATTGAAGAATACTAGGTTGAGAAGAGAAGTTAGAGCTGTAAAGACCTATTGGACGTGAAGAATTTAACTGGTTTGAACACCAATAATACAAGATGATTCATGGGATCCTGGTCTATGTTAATGGTGATGTTATTCCTCACTGTATTTTTTTCTCCTTATGTTTTTCATGCTGTTCATTTTCTCTGATAAAGAACAGAAAATTTAGAGTAGGATTTATTGCAAAGTACCCTACTTCTGTCTGAAAGCTTTATCTCTATGTTTTCTATTAATAGTTAATTTGGGAATGATTCAATAGAGTATAACCAGTCAAGGAATGTTGGTGAGCCCATGTCTTGCTATGTAAAACTTGAGACATTGTTCTTGAATGATATTTTCATTGCGTGCTAAGTAGAGTCTAAACCAGGGAAGTATATGGTTAGCCTTGTCCTCTGGTCATGTCTTTAATAGTTGTTTTGAAAGTTTCTCTTTAGAGTATGCCAAAAGCGGGATAGATTCAAAATTCTTACCTGATATTAGGCTGCCCTTCGTTCTCTTATATGTTTTCTCCTTTTTGAAAGTAGTCTTTTAGATTACTGGATTGTTGTCTGAAAAGTGTGCTTTAGTAAAATTTTGTTTGAAGAAGTCTATGGTATGCCCTGTCCTTTGGCTTACTTCAAAAAGATACTTCGAAAGGCTTTTCTTATTTAGTGAAGTTAATAGATTCTTAATTGGTTTTTAACTTTTCTTCTTTCAAAACACTTTGATTTTTCATGCCACAAATCAATCTAAAGAGATCCTTTGATATATATTACTTGACCCATGGAAACCCTTGTAGAGATATTGTACAATTAAATCCTTTTGTGACTCCATTTCCTAATGGATTGATACTGTCTCTTGACCTATCCTATAAGCTGAAACATTTTTCAACCTGCTCTCACCTTCACCCTTCTATTGACCTTTTCCTTTTCTGATATTCATCCCAACTAATCAATCAAACAAACAAGTTCCTTTGAGCTTCATAACTAGCCTAATATCATAATTAAGCATAAAGATATATCATTCAAAAAAATTAATAGAGAGATCCCTCTCTGAATCTAGGAATGCTAGATCCTAGGATTCTAAAGTGGTTCTGATGTGGCCCCTGTAGCATTTATTCTTGCCACTCTCATAAATTACAGGGAGCCAACATAGTGGTGACCATAATGGGGATATACTGAGTAATATATAACTTCAAAACTCAAAAATCCCATTCCTTAAAATGAATCAAGTGTCTTCCAAGAGTGGTTTCTGATTGTTGATGGTGGACAACAACCAGACCTTAGTAAGAAGTAAAAATCCTCCACCTAGTGACTCCACTGGTTTTTAGTAGGCCCGCTGATTTCCCTTGGTTTTCCAAAAAATCCACTAGGAAACTCTTTTATCATAACATCATACAAACTCAGTTAAGAGAGCTTGGAGGATTAAGTATTCTTTCATAAGATTAGTTGACCTTTTAAAGACTGTCAGACTTGGCTAAACTTTTCTCATCATTGGGTCTAAAAACATAACATAGTGGCTTCTAATAAAATTCATACTAGAGCCCATCCTGACCCAAATCCTCCTCAAATAGTTGAAAGTCTAGAAAGCATCCTTAGGAAGTCTCCTAAATCAAAAAATCCAACTATTTTCAGACCAATTCATAGAGCAAACTCTGTTTGTGAAAATCTTACAGCTCTGAAAAATACACAAGTTGACTTACCTGTCATAAGTAATCCATCTAGAACCAAGTCACTTAGTGATATAGATCAAATATACTTTGAGCCTCCACGTTCACCCCAATATAGTGGTGACCATACTGATAGCAAAGAAACCCTTCCATATACACCACCTGATATTCATATCATTCATAATTTTGGTTTCTCTCATCCTAAATCTGCTCAAAAGTCCCTCGTTGGTCCAAGCACTTTTGTTACACCCACTCATTCATCCACTGTCCAAACCACCCCACTTCATCACCTTCCTCCATTTGTAAACCCCCCATTCCTCCCACAAATTCATATCATGGCAACATGGTATGCTCCCTTAGTCCTTCTTTTGCCTTTAGTTGTTCTGCCATAGGACTATCAGTCCAAGGTTCCATTATATTATGCTAGTAGTTCTACTACAACTCAACAACATGTGGATAGAATGAATGATTACTTTGATAAACAAGAAATAGATGATGAAACTGTGAAACTTAGGATGTTTTCTCAAAGTTTAGGGGGAGAAGAAAGAAAATGGTTCAAAGGCTTAACCCCTAACAGTATCAATGACCTCCCCTCTTTCCATCAATTATTCCTAAACAAATGGGAAGTCAAGATAAATCCCCTTTAAATCCTGTCAGAATACAATGATCTTAAAAGGAATGCTGGAGAGAGTGTCCAAGATAATTGCACTAGATTCAATAGTGTTTATAATTCACTCCCTCCACAAATGAAACCCCCACAAGGCTTAGCCTTAATAAAATTTCCTGAAGGATTTGACCCAGATATGTGTTATAAATTGAGGGAGAGAGAACCCCTTACATTAGAAGACATGCAGAAAGGGGCAGTAAGTGTAGAAGCTAACCTTAATGCCAGAAGGGCTAGATTGAAAGCAGAGAAAAAGGTTACCTACAAAGATGAAGCCGGACTTTCCACATCAGACTCCAAAATTGATAATTTGGTCAGAACCATGGAGATGATGGAAAGAATAAACATGAATGAGAGAGCTTATCCTAAATAAAATCAAGCAGCTCCTCAAAATAAAAATCAAAACTTTAGAAGGAATCTCCCTCAAATTAGACAAAGAGGCCCTGGTCAACAAGTAAGACCCCTTTTTCAACAAAATTATGTTGATGAAGAGGGGAGAACAATAGAAGAAACAGAGGAAAATCACATAAACATGTTGGGACTAAACAATGAGGATAATTTTTTCCTCAATGAAGAAGAACAAGTCACATACATACCTAATGAGGAAGAAGGTCTAGAATCAGAAGATTATAAACTAGGCTTTGAAAATGCCATAATGGAAGTACATAAACAATATGACTTGAGAAGTAAAAAGAACCAAGACACTCCCAAGAAAAGAGCCTCTGAAAATTCTGCTAAAAGCAACCTTGCAAATACTTACAAAAAGACAGTTGAAAACAATAACATAGTGGCTGAAAGTTCTGATAAAAACAAGGGAAAAAACACCCAAATTCATGACAAACATAGTGGTGACCCTAGAAGAACTAGAACCTCAGCTAATGCTCCTAAAAAAACCATTTTAACTTCTGTAAATAATAAAATCTAGCAAGATGATTTTGCTAAGAAAAAAGTGCCTAAAAAGGTTGAATTAAACATTTCCAAAACTCAAACTCCTTTAAGCATAGAGAGTGAAATTGCCAAAATAAAAATCTCTATCCCTCTGACTGAGTTAGTCACACAAGATGTATATAGGTCCCAATTGTTAAAAGCTTTGAACATAGGAGATCACAATGACTGTTAACTTAAATGATGACAAACCTGAGCTTCTGTTTGGACCAAAAATTGAAGGAAAATTTCAAGAAGGAGCAGTTCCTCCATTCTATGTCAGCTTAAACATCCATGATAACATTTCGCACAATCCGATGCTTGATTCAGGAGCATCACATAACCTAATTCCAAAAGTTCTAATGGAAATATTAGGCCTTGAGGTAACCAGACCTTATAAGGAGTTATACTCCTTTAATTCCAACAAAGTTAAATGCCTAGGCCTAATAAAATATCTCTGTGTCAATTTAGCACAAATCCCAGCCAAAATCTTAGTGATGGACATTGTTGTGGCTGATATACCCCCCAAATATGGCATGGTTCTTTCAAGATCTTGGGGTGCTAAATTGCAAGGAAAAATGCAGATGGACATGACTTATGCCACCATCCCTGTCTTCAATCAGCCTAGGAGACTTTATAGGGAAAAACACATGAAATACATGGTGAGTATCCAAGAAAGACTAGAAAACTCCCCTATTTATTCTATATATACTGACCTTGACTCATTCATTTTTTACAATGATGAGATTCCTAATGAGAAAGGATTAAAAAATGAAAAATCAGCCAACATAGTGGCAGCCATAGAAAAAGAGGAAGGAAAAGAAAAATCATTCAAGCAGTTTGTTATTTCAACAAATTACAACAAACAAAATGAAGGTCTTGAGCTACAAAATAGTCATCAACATAGTGTCAATCATAACAACCAAAGATAAATTCCTCAACACATTGAAGACCTTGAGGAACAAGGCACAAATAAACATAGTGCAGACCCTAAAAAAGAACGCTGTAATGATCAAAATAGACAAAAAAGAGAGGACAAAGAGAAAATTGATGAAAAATCTGAAAACAATCCTCTTTGGAGCATGAGTTTTGATGGGTATTATAGTAAAACTAGTGCAGGAGTAGGCATATGGGTGCACAATACTGAAAACAATCATCCAGAAGGCCATTCATACAAATTAAACTTTCACTGCACAAATAACATAGCAGAGTATGAAGCACTCCTCTTAGGACTACAATTGCTTAAAAGACTAGGAGCCAAGAGGATAATAGTTCATGGAGATTCGGAATTGATAATTAGGCAAGTAAATGGGGAATATACTGCTAAAAATCCCAGACTAAGAGCCTATAGAGATGGTGCCATGGACCTATTAAAATCATGTGCAGAATTCAAACTAAATTTTTTCCCTAGAAACCAAAACATTCTTGCCAATGGATTAACCTTTGCTGCTAGTACATGCTTGAAACCTTATGAAAGCAAAAAATACATAATTCAAGTCAAATATAGACCAGCAGTCCTAGAAAAGGAAAAATACTGGCAAGTTTTTGAAGGAGATAAACAAATAGAAGACTTCCTACAGTCCAGAAATGAATTTGAACTGCCAAATTCAGATTCAGAGTATGAACAAGACTGTCCTACTGAGGAAACATCACTTTTTAAAGAAGAAAAATTTCCTGAGATTGCTGATATAAATTTGTTAACCAAAGTATCCAAACATAAAATGGAAAAACACCTAGATTTAGAAAAAGAAGACCTAGAGGTGTTGCAATCCAAAACTGAAAGCTTTCCAAAGGGGCTGGTACCCTTAGAAGAATTGTTTGACTATAATGATGTTGCAAAAAGGAGAAAAATAGAACCAACTGAAGTTAAAGTAGAAGAATGCAATATAGGCAGTGAAGAAAAGCCTAAAATGATCAAATTATCCAATACACTGCCAACTCACATCAAACTGAAATACCTTGAGCCTTTTAGAGAATTTTCTGAT
The DNA here is from genome assembly GCA_034641835.2 of Pinus albicaulis. Classification (NCBI taxonomy): domain Eukaryota; kingdom Viridiplantae; phylum Streptophyta; class Pinopsida; order Pinales; family Pinaceae; genus Pinus; species Pinus albicaulis. The sequence continues at coordinate 36,736,725 of MU968551.1, forward strand.
GTGTTTGCATGGATTTATGAAGATTTTAAATCATATGATACAGAAATAATTGAGCATAAGATACCCCTCAAAGAAAACTAGAAGCCTTATAGACAAAAATTGCGTAGAATCAACCCTGTTTAATTACCTCTGGTAGAGAAAGAAATTAGAAAAATGTATGATGATGGAATTATAATCCCTGTGAGATACTCAGAATGGGTATCTAATCTTGTGTCAGTTAGGAAGAAAATAGGGGAAATAAGGCTTTGTATTGATTTCAAAAACTTAAATAAAGCCTCCTTAAAGGAAAACTATCCGTTGCCCAAAATGGATCATATCTTACAAAAGGTAGTAGGTTCTAGAAGAATTTCTTTGCTAGATGGCTTCTTAGGATACAATCAAGTATTGGTACATCCTGATGATCAACTTAAAACAAACTTCACCACACCTTGGGGCACTTTCATGTATGTGAAAATGCCTTTTGGTTTGAAGAATGTTGGTGCCATATTCGAGAGAGCCATGGATATTGCATTCTCAGAAGAAATAGGTTACTTCATTGTGATTTACTTAGATGACATCATAGTTTATTCCAAAACAGATGAAGAACACCTAATACACCTAAGAAAAGTCTTTGAGAAGTGAAAAAAGTATGGTTTATCCTTAAATCCCAAGAAGACATTGTTTGGTCTCCAAGAAGGTAAAATTCTTGGACATATCATATCCGAAGAAGGAATAAAGATAGACCCAAAAAGGATTGAAGGTATATTGCAAATTAATCATCCTAGAAACATCAAGTAACTTCAATCTTTCATTGGGAAGATTAATTTCTTGAGAAGGTTCATACCCAACCTAGCTGAACTCCTTAGAAACATGAAAAATATGCTTAAAAGAGAAGAAGGAGTTAAATGGAACTTAGAAGCAAAGAAATCATTTGAGCTGGTAAAACAAGCACTCACCCAGACACCAGTTCTCATTAGTCCTGATTTTACAAAAGATTTTTTCATATTTTCATTTTCATCAAAATACAATGGCTGCTATCCTCCTACAGAAAAACACAAAGGGACAAGAGCAACCTATTTCATTTTTCAACAAGGCATTAAGAGATGCACCTTTGATGTAAAACATAATGGAAAAACAAGCCTTTGCCTTGGTCAAAGCTTTAAAATACTTCAGAGTTTACATTTTACACTCACACATCATAGAATTTGTGCCTCATTCAGTAGTAAAAGACAACTTAACACAAGATCCTGATGTCAAAAGAGAAAAGTGGATTGTTGTAATATTGGAATATGATTTAGAAATCAAGCCCACTAAGCTCATCAAAGGTCAAGGATTAGCAAAAGTTATGGCTGAATCCAACTTTCAAGCTCTTGATATAAACATGTTTAATGCATTAGATGAACAAGAGGAGTTGGCAACTCTACTTATTGAAGATCATTTTCTTAATTCATCTTGGTATGCTGATATTTTTTATGTGCTGCTTAATCTAAATGTCCCTCCTGGGTTGTCTAAAACAAAGGAAAGATTTTTAAAGTTAAAGGCTGTAAATTACTGCATTTTGGATAAATTTTTAGATTGGAAAAATGCTAGTGGATTATTTCTTAAACGTTTGCCTGAGAATCATGCAAATAAGATCAAGCATGAGTTCCATGAAGGAGAATTTGGAGGCCACCTCTACTAGAAAACTACAATGAACAAAATCCTTAGAGCTGGTTATTATTGGCCCACCCTCTTTCAAGATGTCCAAAAAATGGTCTTTGCCTATCATAAATGTCAAATCTTTGAAGGCAAAAGGAAGTTGCTTTCCTTACCTCTGCAACCAATCACTGTTGAAGCTCCTTTTTAGCAGTGGGGTCTAGACTTCATTGGGGAAATCCATCCTGCCTCATCCACCCAACACAAATGGATCCTCACAACAACTGATTATCTTACCAAATGGATAGAAGCCATCCCTTCTAGGAATGCCACAGACTTGGTCATCATTTCATTCCTTGAAAATTACATCCTCTCTAGATTTGGTTGTCCTAGGAAAATTATCATAGACAATGATGCTACATTTGGATCCAAAAATATGGTTGATTTCTATCACAAATATCAAATTACATTGGGACATTCCACAGCTTATTACCCTCAAGGTAATGGGTTGGCAGAATCCTCAAACAAGAGTTTGGTAAACATAATAAAGAATTTGCTGGAAGAAAATAAGAAATCATGGCACAACAAGCTAGTACATGCACTTTGGGCAAACAGATTGACAGTAAAAAAGTCAATTGGAATGTCTGCTTATCAACTAGTTTATGGAGTAGATGCAATATTTCCAACCAGTCTGGGAGTGCCAGTCATGAAGTTGATACAAGAAGTACAATCTGAAGAAGATGATATGACAAGAAGAATAAATCAGATTCTTCAGCTATAGCAAACCAGAGAGAAAGTCTACAAAAGAGCACAACAAGTACAAGAAAACATCAAGAAGTTGTTTGATAAAAGAACAAAGGCAGGTGATTTTAAAATTGGTGACAAAGTTTTGAAATGGGATTCTAGGAAAGAAGATAAGGGCAGACATGGAAATTTTGAAAATTTATGGAAAGGCCTTTATCTCATTCAGTTTGCTATAGGAAATAATGCATTTTTTCTGCAAAAGATGGATGGAGCTAAAATTTTTGGAGGTCCTGTCAATGGCAGGATGCTCAAACATTATTTTTGTTAAGATTTTTTGTTTAAAGTTATTTTTAATCCATTGTAAATAACATAGCTTGAAAGGAAAGTTTGAAAATGAAGTACAAAAACAATAGAAAAAGAGAAAAAGAGGGCAGATAAAAAGAAAGGTACAACCCCATACCAAAAAAGAGAAAAAGAGGGCAGATAAAAAGAAATGTACAACCCCATACCAAAAAAAAGAAAAATATGAAAATGTGCAAGCTCAAATGCCACTTCTTGGGGAAGAAACTATTATTTAGTCATACAGCCTAATCATGACTAAGTAAATTTCAATTTTGTGCTGATACATTAGTGAAAATATATTTTCCAAACTGTGCAATCTTGGCTGATCAGTAGAATAGATTAGGACAAAAAAATAATGGTTCTAAAAAGCTCAAAACTTGAACCAAAGAAAGAAAGAAGGATGATTCATAATTTTCAGATCTTAACCCTTCACAATTTTGTTTTAATTTTATACAAATAAATTCTATGAGCAGCTTGTATGTGCAGCCATAGACACCATAGCATATCAGATAGTTCAATCTCGATTTGACTATGTTTTAAATTTCTGTTTTAGAATGTGGAGAATAAAATCTGTCAAACAGCTTAATCTTGACAGATAGTAGCTTAGGTAGAGAATTGTTGAGTTCAACTGTTTAATCTAAACTCATGGAAGTTGTAAGGGTAGCAATAGATTAGTCTTTCCTGTTTTTGAAAAAAATAAAATGTTGATGTAAATGATATTGCAAGTCCAAGTGCACCCTATGAAGAAAATGTTATGAAGTAGGCTGTGTAGGTAGAATGTTTGGGAGAAAATCATTTTGTTGATACAAATACTGATCATCTTTTTAAGCAACATGATCAAAAAAGAAAGAGGTTGTCAAAGTGTAGCAAAATACAAAGACACTAGTCTACTTTCCAAAGATTTATCTCTGAGGTTCTTGACACCTCCAAGGAGCTGCCCTCCCCAAGTGGAGCCACTGTTAGCCATCCATAAAATTTTGTCATAACTAATGATAGCTAAAACAAGTCTATTAGCCTTCAAGAAACAAATTTGGAGAAAATCTACGAGTTCTTGAAGCCTTGTTGTGTCTCTTGTCCAAAGGACCCATCTCACTAAATATCTTCACTCTGAAAAACCTTCAAATAGCCTTGTTGGTTCATAAGGACTGTTTCAAAGTCATAATTCTCATCATTTCTCCATTTCAAAATATTCCCTTCATGTCACCATTTTCCTCATTTTACCCTTTATTTTCAAAATCCCCTTAAAAAACTTATAAATCCTCTTTATTTGGTTTTAAACCCCTTTTCCTAACTTATCGGAACCCCTCAAAAGGTCTCAAAAAATGCCACTTAGGCCTACTTCCCAACCTTTTAACTTTGGGCCTTAAGCGATTTTTGCTTAAAGCCCCTAGCCCCTTTTCACCATAAGACCAAGGCTTGCAACCGTCGTCTATAGGCCTTAAGCCCCTTTTTCGCGCCATTGGACTTCACTCCTCCCCGTTTCCATCCGCCTTCTCTATATTTTCACCGTCGATGTTCATCTCTACCGATGGAATCCTGACCATAGGTCTCTCCCAGATCGGACGACCGTCACATTTCTCCTTTTCCCATAGGCCATTTCACTTCGGCGATTCCCATTTCCTCATTCCCAAACCCTTTTTCTCCGCTGATATTCATGCCCCCGCAACACTTCACCGTTGATCTCATCACGATCCAATGGCCAGTAGGGTTTCTCCCTGTTCTCCCCCTTCATCCACCATGGTCCCCCCCAAATAAATCCTGACTGTTAATCTCCTTGATCTAATGGTCCTCACTCCATTGCTTCACCATCCTTCCTCTTGATCATCTTTTACCAAAGCCTCTCTACTGATATAATATGAGCCGTTGATCTCCTTCATCCAACAATCATTGCTCGTCCTTGTTATTTTCCCCTTCCAATTAAACATTCCATTAAACGACAAGATAGCTGACGTCATTGCCGGTCCCACCCGACCGCACAAGCCTGTCCATCGCACTTGCTCACAACCATTGATCTGGATTGCCCAGATCGAATGGTCTACACTCCATTTCGTGCGTGGAACTTTAATGTGAAACAAATGGTTTTAGGAGGGACACGCGTCAGCCTCTGACATATATCACGTCCAATTCACATAATACCACAAACCACCTCAACCCTGTCCGAAAACCACTCGTGGTTTTCTACAAAACCGCTTATCATTAAATTTCGTGCCCATATTTGAATTCAAACCCTGGTTTCTGCGCCCTTCTACCATGAAACTCCTCTGCGTATTCTCCTCCTTCAGCATTGCTCTTTGCCCTCATCGAACCCTCTGAAGAAGTTAGACCCATATAAATGCAGGTTTATTTTGATTATTGGTTGTTTTTTGCAGGTTTTAATGGTGGATAAACTATGAAAGTCATCCCACAACAAAAAAATAGTTGCAGGGCCCAGGGTGACGATCCTCTAAGGCCCAATTGAATGAAAAAAGGACATAAAAGGTTGAATCTCCACGTTTACTCGATGCATCATGAACATAGGTTACTCCAGAGAAACCCTTCAGAGAAGAAAGCCACCTGTACAAAAGAACAGTGAAGAAAATCAGAGATTAAACATGAAGATTAGAGTTTAAAGGTTAAGCATAAAATTTGAAGATCAAAGGCTTAATCTGTAGTTTAATGAGATAAAGACGTAGTTTGAAGACAAAATATGATTATAAAGGCCTTAAATCACAATCAATGGCCTAAATCAATGTTTAAAGTGACGAAATAAGACAGATTAGCAAAGGGACCGCTTCAAATGCCAGATCGGTGAAGCAATTAATCCCCCATAAACCAAAAAATGCCACCTACAAGCTTATTTACCTCAAAAGCATACAAATTGAATGCAGAGTCAGACATATTTTACAAATATAGCCCAAAAGTTATTGCGAGCCTACAAAATATCCCTAAAAGTCAACAAAAGCGACTAAGTAGCTCAGATGTTAGTAAAACATCCATTTAACAGAGTTAAAACATCAGATATTCTTTATTTTGGGTTATGTAAATTCCCTAAGGTCGAGAAGCATTAAATCTGTCATTTATGAACCAGTAGAGACCCCCTCCTTCACTCCACCTCCTCATTTACCTATAAATACTATATGAGGAGTTCATTGTTGTGGTTGGTTGGTTGCTAGATGAATTATTATCAACTGTAAATAGTTTCTGAAGCTGTTGAAGTGCTGTGATGTAATTGAAGAATACTAGGCTGAGAAGAGAAGTTAGAGCTGTAAAGACCTATTGGACCTGAAGAATGTAACTGGTTTGAACACCAATAATACAAGCTGATTCATGGGATCCTGGTCTATGTTAATGGTGATGTTATTCCTCACTGTATTTGTTTTTCGTTATGTTTTTCATGCTGTCCATTTTCTCTGATAAAGAACAGAAAATTTAGAGTAGGATTTACTACAAAGTACCCTATTTTTGTCTGAAAGCTTTATCTCTATGTTTTATTCTAATAGTTAATTTGGGAATGATTCAATAGAGTATAACCAGTCAAGGAATGTTGGTGAGCCCATGTCTTGCTATGTAAAACTTGAGACATTGTTGGTGAATGATATTTTCATTGTGTGCTAAGTAGAGTCTAAACCAGGGAAGTCTATGGTTAGCCCTATCCTCTGGTCATGTCTTTAACAGTTGTTTTGAAAGTTTCCCTTTAGAGTATGCCAAAAGCGAGGTAGATTCAAAGCTCTTACCTGATCTTAGGATGCCCTTCATTCTCTTATATGTTTTCTCCTTTCTGAAAGTAGTCTTTTAGATTACTGGATTTTTTTTTTTTTTTCTGAAAAGTGTGCTTTAGTAAAAGTTTGTCCAAAGAAGTCTATGGTATTCCCTATCCTTTGGCTTACTTCAAATAGTTACTTCAAAAGGATTTTCATGTTTAGTGAAGTTAATAGATTCTTAATTGGTTGTTAACTTTCCTTCTTTCACAACACTTTGATGTTTCATGCCACAAATCAATCTAAAGAGATCCTTTGATATAGATGACTTGCCCCATGGAAACCCTTGTAGAGATGTTGTACAATTAAATCATTTTGTGACTCCATAGCCCAATCGATTGATACTATCTCTTGACCTATCCTATCAGCTGAAACATTTTTCAACCTGCTCTCACCTTCCCCCTTCTAGTGACCTTTTCCTTTTCTGATATTCATCCCAACCAATCAATCAAACAAACAAGTTCCTTTGAGCTTCATAACTAGCCTAATATCATAATTAAGCATAAAGATATATCATTCAAAAACACTAATAGAGAGATCCATCTTTGAATCCAGGAAGGCTAGATCCTAGGATTCTAAAGTGGTTCTGATGTGGCCCCTGCAGCATTTATTCTTGCCACTCTCATAAATTATAGGGAGCCAACAAGAGGGATAATAAAAATAAAGTTAATTTTCCATGCAAGTTGCACACTGGAGACCAGCTTACGCACCTCTGCCCTATAATTCAGGATGATCATCGCTTGTTAGCTCAATAGGGTTCTTCTAGTTCCCAGGCTGTGTTGACAAACCCTTTTCCCCAAGGGTAGCAACTGCTTGCTGGCGTGAATTCAAATACTAGAGCTCCCTCTGGGGGCAACAATGAAGGGGAAAATCCACCAAACACATACATGATGAGTGCTCATGCCGATATTGCTACGTGATCTCATGATTATGGTGAAGTTGAGTCTTCGAAAGCTAAGGGTGCTCCTAATAATGGTGAGCCACTCCATATAGAGAGGCTTGTAGTTGAGCCTACACCTCGGATGCTGAAAGGGTTTACAAAGTGTACGATGATCAATCCTAATGCCAAGGCTACCCAGAACTACTCGATTTTAGAGGATCTGGCTCACATTCCTTGTGCCATGTCTGTGTTAGAGGTACTCCAGTCATGTCCTGCACGAAGGAGTGCATTGCTCACTGCCATTGGGGTTGTTGATTAAAATAATTCTATGATAATCACATTTGATATGTGGAATTTTAAGAAGAAACTTCCTCATCATATGTTTTTCCATATTAAGTCTACATATCAAAAGTTTAATATCTTTCGAACAATTGTTGATGAGGGTGCTTCGATGTGTGCAATGTATCTTGCATGTTAGAAGGCTATTGGACCTCCTTCAGCTATCCCTTCAGCTACTGTTCTGACTGCGTTTGATGGTCATTCTCACAGGCCACATGGAATTGTTCCAGCTTTACCCGTTTGTGTTGGGGGTAAAACTGTAAATATCGAAGTTGAGATAGTTGAAGCAAACCTAGACTATAACCTTATGTTGGGGTGAAATTGGATCTATGATATGGATGCTATTGCATCCTCATTATTTTTCATTTTATGTTTCCCTCACGAAGGGAGAATTGTCACTGTTGATCAGATGGACTATTCTCCTGTAGATCCAAATGCATCTATTGACTCGACGGTTCCCTTGGTGAATGATACCAAGCAACTTGTTGAGAATTTGGGGGTTGGAATATATACATCCTTCATGGGTACTTTTGATTTTCCACCTCCTTCGGTTCATATCAATGCTATTTCATCCTCCAGGGTTCCCATTTGGAAAGAGTTCTTTCGAACTCATTATTTTTCAGACCCTTAGGCCTTACCTTCTCCTACTTCAACATTAGAAGAAGGTCAAGTAGGTGGAATGGAATTTCATATGTCTACAGCTGAGATTGCTTATAGATCTATTTTTGACTCTGGAGATTCCATGCCAGTTTCTCTTTCAGGAGAGGAATTGGATGGAGATGTGGCTCCGACTAGGACTCTTAGTTCATCTTCTGCTCAGGATTGCCTTGATACCCCTCTTCCATCTAAAGAGGAAATCCTCAAAGCAATGACTGGTGTAGAGAGACCGTGGGATGATTTTCATCATCGGTCTTATTTTTTACTAGACTTGCGAGAAGTTGAATCAAGTTTCTCTAGCCTTCAACCTTCTGGTCCTGTTCACCCAGGCTTGAACCCTTTAGCACCAACACAAGTATTTGCTAAAGGGAACATGGCTATTATTTTTGATACTACCCCGGTGAACATCTCCAGAGATCCCAACATTATTGAGAATGTCTTGATTGGAGCTGAATGTTCCCCTAAAGAAATTCAGACTTGTACCGGTCTCTTTCGAGAATTTCGGGATGTGTTTGCTTGGTCTTATGAGTAAATTCCTGGTATAGATCCATCTATTGTCCACCATGAGATCAATACATACGAAAACACAAAGCCTATTGGGTAGAAGATTCGTCCGATCAACCCTAGGAAGGAAACATCTATCAAATTCAATGTGGAGAAGCTGGTTAAGGTGGGTTTCAGATACCCCGTTCCATTGACTGAGTGGGTTTCAAATCTAGTTCGTGTAGACAAGAAACAAGGAACGATTCGAGTTTGCATCAATTTCAAGGACTTGAATAAAGCATGCCCTAAAGATAATTACCCCACACCATTTATAGATCAGATCATCGATGAGTGTGCAGGGAATGATATTTTCTCCTTCATGGATGGTTTCTCAGAATATAATCAAATCACTATTCATCCTAAAGATCAACATAAGACTGCATTTATTTTTCCCTGGGGTACCTTTGCTTACAAGAAGATGCCTTTCGGCCTTAAAAATTCTGGAGCTACATTTCAGCGGGTCATGTCTTACGCCTTCCATGACATCAACCATATTATTGAGGCACATTTGGATGATTTAGCTGCTCATTCTTGCAAGAGAATTGATCATCCTTTACACCTTTGTCAAGTTTTTGAACAATGTCAATATTACAAAATTCGGCTGAACCCTAATAAGTGTGATTTTGATGTCACATCTAGTCGGTTGTTGGGATTCATCGTGTCTATGGAAGGGATTCAGGTAGATCCCTTCAAGGTTGAGGCAATAATTCAGTTGCCTCCCCCGTCTTCAATCCATCAACATCAAAGTCTACAATGAAAAGCTAATTTCTTACAGAGATTCATCGTGAATTATGCCAAGATTACAAAGGGATTTATAAGGTTGTTGAAGAAAGGAGTTCCATTCTTTTGGGATGACTTTGCTCAGCGTTCATTTCATGATTTGAAAAAAACATTGATCTCTGCTCCATTACTGAGTCCACCCGATTATAGCAGGGATTTCCTCTTGTAACTTGCTACAGTGGAATATACCATTGGTATGGTTCTGGTTCAGGAAGATGATGCTCTTTCTGAGCATGTTGTATACTACCTTAGTCGAGGCTTGGTAGGTCCTGAACTCCTATATTATCCAATAGAGAAACTTTCTTTGGTAGCTATCCATGCTGTTTAGCGGCTCAGACATTAAATTCTCCTTCGCAAAATGTATGTTTTGGCAGAAGCCAATCCATTTCAATTTTTTCTGAGTAGGCGAGTAATTGGGGAAAAATACAATCGATGGATTGTTATTTTGCAGCAATTTGATCTTGAATTTTTTTCTACCAAGACAAATAAATCATTAGTATTCGTGGAGTTGATTTCTGAGTTGCCCTGCAGAGAAGAGATTGTTTATGAAGAATCATTTCCTGATGAACATATTTTTCTCATTTCTTCACAGGATCCTTGGTATGGAAATCTCATAGTTTATCTCCATACGCCGAAGTTTCCCTTAGCTTTTTCGAAACATGAGCACTGAAAGTTGTGTCACTTAGCCAAAATTTATTTGATTATTGGTGACACTATATCATCGCGGGGTTAATTTGATCCTTAGACGCTACTTAAATCTCGAATAATATGAGGTTGTGCTAAATGATTGCCATAGTGGAGCTTGCAGTGGTCATTTATCTGGGCTTGCTATAGCCCAAAAAATATTACGTGCAAGATACTTTTGGCCTTAGATTTTCAAATATTGTATTGAAGCGGTAAAAAAATGTCATCCTTGTTAGATCTGTACTCGAAACATGCGCACTCATCTAGCTCCGCTCTTTTCTCTCATCACTGTCGGTCCTTTCACAAAGTGGGGTATTTATTATACTACTTGTAACCTGCCTCTGGCTAAGGGTCACAAGTACATTATTGTAGCTGTAGACTACTTCATGAAGTGGGTTGAGGCTATGCCCACTTTTGGGAATGACAATGAGACAAAAGCCCTGTTCCTATTTAACCAAGTCATTTATCACTTTGTTATCCCCAAAGATATTGTCACTTACCATGGCAGTCATTTTCAGAACAACATGATGGTTGAATTGGCTCTAAAATCAGGTTTTCGGCGGGAGAATTTATCTCCGTATTATCTATTGCCCCTTCGAAAATCGGGTCTACAACAAGAGGGATACCCACCCGGTCCGGACCTTGGTTAGCAGTTCCTTTTCCGTTTGGTGTAGTGGGTCCGACTGGGGATAATGGGACCAGTTTCCCAATATGTGTGTGTGTGTTTGAGAATTGATATTTCTTATCTAAGATTCCTAAGTGAAAATGCTTTTAATCTATTTCTATTTATATGCAAACTGTATTCTAAGAAATATCTAACTCTAAACTAACCCGGGATGTAAATTTGTTCAGTTATGCGATCTAAAATTATTTCAGATAATAATTGATAATAAAAATCATTCAACTATCATAAGAAAAGAATTCAATAAAGATAAACTATTTCATATAAAAAATTAGATGAAACAGTTATGAAATACATATCGCATATTAAACTATTCATATATCAAGTACAAATAAATTGCTATCATAGTACAAAAATGCCAAATGATAACTCAAGTATTCAAACATTAACATATAAATAGCCAAAAATAAATATCACTTTTAGCACAGAAACAGAAACAGTTAAGAGATAGAAATACCATTTATAGCTGGCTCTACTCGTGAGCTAGAAGCAATAATGATTTATCTCTTCCTAATCCAATATCAATTAAGAGTACAAAAATGCAACATCAGTAACGGATATTAGACACAGGTATCAATAAATCTCGATCCATTCATTTATCAAAGCCTCCTCTGAGGGTGTAGAAATGCATGTTCTGAGGATAAGTTCTTGACAAATTTCAGGACCCTTCTCTAAATGCATGAGAAGGGTTTAAATACTACTAGCTAAATCTAAAAATAGTTTATTAACAAAATTAAGGATTCGGTTTAAATGACCGTCCTTTTCTTAGGCAAAAATACAGTAAAACTAAAACTAAGTCTAAAAATAAAGACTATTAACTAACTACTTATGAACTTGATCTTTAAACTTGCAAGCATCCAGCATTGTTTTGAGAAGAGGTGGTTGGCCGACTTCAGATTTCAATTGTCCTGAAAAGACAGAATCGGCAAGTGTAGGCGCAATCTTCTCAGCAGAATTAATGATGTAACTAAGCGCACTGTGTTGACTGTGTGGTTTCACTAGATATGTCCAATAAGAATCCCAGTTTAATCTTGTCAATCTTTGAATTGATTTTTCTTTTTCTTCCGCCTTTTGTTTCCTTTTTCAAACCTCCTTGACCACAGGTTTGATAAGCAATCTCCTGAGCTACAAGTTTATCCGAAACATACAGGGGTAAAACATGGGGGGAAGCAGAACTTCCAAAAACCCTAACATAAGTAAACAACTCTTCTCCAAACCATCTTGCGACAGGGAGAATGTTGACTTCTGTTTCTGGGGATAACCTTGGAGCATCCTTATTATGCAATATTCTGTACAATGGCAGCATTATAACATGGAAAATTTTGTAAAAATAAGGGACAAACTTAGATTCCCACAGTTCCTTGTGATACACATGAATAGGCAAAGGATCATGAATTGTCCATTGCCAACCCATCAAATGGAATTTAGAAACAAAGCAGATAGCATCCATAACATAGGCAGATAGATAAAAAGGAGGATAAATCCTCTGAGAAATAGTCCGTTTAGACTGGTAATGGAAAATAGCAGTGGCCAAATTATCAGACAAGATTTTGGCCCAGTCTACGATTGTAGCGTTGACAGCAGCATTTAACAATGGAAGCCATTCAGGAAAAATCATATTTATGTTAGGCTTTCCAAAAAGCCTGCATAACATTGCAGCAGCAAAACAATATGGAGAGGTAAGTGAGCCAGTACTGTACATACCCTGTTTGTTTTTCTTCAATGGTTCATCTCTTTTGGTCCAATCTCTAGTGCATTCCGCCAAATTTGTGTTTTCTCTAGCAAACTTCTCCATAAATTGCTTGTTATAAGTCGCCTGAGGCTCCGGCAAGTGATACATAAGCCTCAAATATTTTGTAGTGAATGACCCGATGAGTTCTTGTCCTGGAGTTCTGAATTTCCTGTCCGAAATATCTGTGTTATCTAGCACCCATTTTATCATATCTGTATATGGAAGAATTCTCGGTCTTGCTGCTATTCTGTGAAGAAATGAACAAGCCAATTCCCTAAGAGATGCTTCAGAGGAATTACTCGATCCTGCAGTAGCCGCGACTTCCATTACCCTGGGATTTTCCTCTTCGAGCAAATTATACATTCATTCCCCGGTGGTTATACCGGCATCCTTGTTGCAAGCAGTATCTGCATACAGTGAAGCCATTTATTTGTTTTCAGAACCTGAAGCTTTCTCTTTCTTACCCATAATGCCCTGTGAATGCTTTGTATAGTCTTCTGTTCCTTCGTGCCTGCGGTTTTACGAATTAAGTAAGAGTAATGACATGAGAAAGGTGATGAGATAGTTTTAAATGCTGAAGGCGGATGAAAAATATTATTTTAACATGAAACGACCTTTCAATCAAAACAAAATCCTATTTATCAATAATTGACAATCCATTCATTTAATCCAATCATTAAAGCGCATAACGGATATTGATTTATGGAAAGATTTTCTTTGGAAATCGCGCTAGAAGAATCTGCGATAATGCGATCTGCGATTTGCTGCGCAATATCACAAAATTGCATCATCGCGGATCGTAATCATCGCAAAATCGCAATATCATATCATCGTGAAATCGCAAATCGCAAATATAACATATAAAAAATATTCGTTTAATATCTTTTCTGCGATATGCGATTTGCGACCAATATTTTAATGTATAGGCTTTTTGGGATCGCGTTATCGCAATATCGCAAAGTTGCAGTTTAAAAGATTTAATTTTACAAAAGATATCTACCATTTGCGATCGATGCGCTATTTCGCTCAAAGAAAGATTTTATTATAATCTATCATAAACTTAAGTGTTTCTTAAGGATTTTCTAAGAAATTTTCCTAAGATATGATAGAAAGTTTTATTTGAAAAGGGAAACAAGTACTAATTGATTTTTTTGGATTTTTAACTAAGGGTCCCCACTTAATTAGTATTATTACTAATATTAAATAAGAAGGGGGTTGTTGTTGGCCACAACATATCCTCAAGCCAATGGGAAAGTTGAAGCCGTTAACAAATCCTTGAAGACAATCCTTCAACGGACAATTGATAAAGCCAGATCCAATTGTCATGTCATGTTGTACCCTGTACTTTGGGCATATCGGATGTTTGTAAATATTGAAACTAGTTTCACTCTGTTTCAACTAGCTTATGGGTTGGAATCTATATATCCTATTGAATGTGAAATTCCTTCCCTTAAGATAATAGTTTAACTTCTTCCTAACACTTCCAGTCTCGAAGAATGCCTTATCCATCTAGAACATCTCGATGAGCAATGCTGAGATGTAGCTATGATGAATGAGGTGCATAAGAAATGGGTGAAGGTTCAGTAAGATAAGGTGGTCAAGCCCAGGGTTTTCTCTGAAGGTGACCTTGTCTTAGTTTATGCCCAAGAGAAGGATGCCTTGGGGGTAGACAAGTTCAAATCTATGTGGTATGGCCCCTTTATCGTCAAAAAGGTCCTAAAAAAAGGAGCTTATTCCTTGGTTGAATTTGATGGGAACAAGTTGGCGAAGCCCAAAAATGGGCTCTATTTGAAAAATTACCAAACTTGAGCTTAGGGCTAGCACCTTCTTTGTTGTATATATTATATTTTTGTATGTATCTGTGTTTCGATTTTTGGTGTCGTTTTGATGATTTTTGATCTGTTTTGGCAGGTATTGTTGGATGAAATGAGTCATTTTTTCTTTGGTGATGGTGCTAGTGGACATACCCAGAACCTAGATTCCGTGGCTTCAGTAATCCACTATCCATCCGGTCAGTTGTTAGTTTCAAGAGGTGTCTGTATTGGTTCTGCTTCGAACAATGTAGTAGAGTACATTGCAGTGGTCAACCTACTCTTGGAGGTAATATATCTTAGTGTTGATTCGTTATTAGTTTACTTGGATTCACAACTGATGGTTTCAAAATTGAACAACACCTATCATGTCAAAGACCCATTTTTGCATCGATTTCTTTTTAGGGTATGTTTGTTGCAACATTCATTTCCATTCATTACATTCATTCATATTCCTCGATCTGATAATTGGTTAGCTGATTCATTAGCTAATCAGACACTTTATTGGCATATTAATCATTCAATACTTAAAAAATATCAAAAACATCATTCATCATTGTACATTTGAGACATCACATCATATAAAATCACTATGTATATAAATAAATAAATAAATAAATAAATATATATATATATATATAGATATATGTATATATATATATATATATATATACATATATCTATATATATATATATATATATATATATATATATATATATATATATATATATATATATATATATATATATATATATATATATATATATATATATATATATATATATATATCTTAATTGTTTAAAATATACAAAAATTGGACCATCATGTCCTACAAAATTGGGGCTCATGCCCGATCATGTCTATCATCAAAAAATATTACAGTCATCTGATCAAATCTAAGTCTACTCCTGAGGTCCCTGCCCAACATTTGTGTTATGATAGAACATAATGGCAGTCACTACACGGCGGAATAATCGTACCTAGTCTCATCGTACCCCAACCACCCGCCCTTGGATAGCATCCGAAAGGTCCTCTATAGCGGCCATAGGTACTTGGTGAGTCAAACTCTCCAAGTTTCTCTATACAACATAGAGGGTCCTTCCTAGGTCTTCAACATCCGCCTCACCTCTGTGGCGCTTGTGCCTTGGGTAGCCCTCTGGCCTAACTGGTCCCATGTCTACATCATGATCATTAAAATTTTGTAAGTCATATTGTCCTATCAAAAACATCATTTTTCGTATAATTTGAAAAAATTAAAAAAATCATATAATCAAAAAATAAAAAATGAAATCTTACCAATTGCACCCCATGTTGCTCCGGGTGGAAGAACCAAATCAAGATCTTCTTGAAAATCCACCCCAACATAGGGATAGGCCTCCACTGAGATGACTTGTTCTGCCCACCACTGGAAGAACTCATCATCCTAGGTGGTTTAGGGAACTTCACTTCCCCCCAATCTCTTCATCAAATCTTCCCATTAAGCTATTCTTGGATCCCTTGGGCTTTTGATAGTAGAGATGACCTTGGGCCGAAGACCTAGGACTCTCTCAAAGAATAATGTCAACAAAATGGTACCATATCCAAAGTGTTATGTCTTTTTCTTCCGGATAGAAGTAAGTTGTTTTTTCATATTCGCCAATAAGGCTATGCACTAGTCATAAAGATGAACCAAACATTCCACTGTTATACTCATATGAGTACATGAAACCTGGTGTAGAGAAGCTGATCCTGCCACTCTACCAATAGTAAAGAGAAGGATTTTAATGTGCAAATCCCTCACATATTTGATGGGGATCTGAGTTCCCACCTTCTTTGCATCATCTACGCAATAGACTTGGACTTAGTCTTCTGCGTTAAACCCTCCAGTGGGCTTGTCATGCAAATATACTGGGTATCCCCTTCGGGAAAGTCCAGTGATAAAATATATGTCTTCCACCTCTATTCATAATGGAATATGATCGATTATAAAGAAATATTCTTCTGGTTCCCAATGATCAACCAACATTTGAAGAAAAAGAGAATTTCATTTCGTATTCAGCATTTTGAAAAGTCTGAGTAACCCAGAATTCTGAAGGATATCTAAGGATTTTTGGTCCTCCATCACATTATCAATAGCATTGTGCTCTCGTTCTCTCCAATTGATCGGCATCCTGGGAAAATTCATCAATTGAATAATTAAATAAAAGTTTTTGAATTCAGCCCGATGCATACACGACCTCGTTTGTAAATAGTCACGTCTATATGCAAGTTCCTCATCACGAACTCACATATGCGCAAAGGGTTTCAACGAAAATCTATTTCCTATGGTCAAAAATCCAAAAATTTGCTTAAAACAGGGATGAAATTAATAAATGAGATGAGTACAAGGTTTACCTGACTGATTTGAGGTGATTTGGTGGCTAGTTGCTATTCAAGAAGAGGATTTTTTCCCCCAAAGCTATTTTTCCACTTCTGCAATGTGTAAATGATCAAAATGTGAGTCAAAATGTTTATTTATGCCTAGAATTTGAAAAAATTTCACAAATTTCATTTGTGTCTATTTTTTAAATTTGATTAAGGTTGTTTAACCTTTTGGCTTGTAAGCATTGGGAAAAGTTATTTTCAGGTACATTCTGCTGAATTTGAGATTTTCCTAGTTTTCCTTCGGATCCATGACCGCTAAACTGTCATGGCAGGTATTTGATTTCGAATTTTCATATAGGTTAGGGAATTAACTTTTCAATGCATTTTTACATACTATCCTCCATTCTAATCACTTTCCATAGGGTCGATCCCATCATGTCATGAGTACTTAACCCATTTCAATCGCCGATTTTTTAAATCATGACTTGGTGGGAGAGCCATCCTTTACATGGGCTTCCTAGTTAGTTTCTCGCTAGAATTTTATGCTCATGCTACAATTTATGTAGGCTCGAGAGTCCTCTTTATTCCCGCTGCCACTTATGAATTGAAGCTTCATTCTTCTTCTTCTTTGCTATCTTTATTCTATCCATTTACCCTAGAGGCTCCCATATGTTGTTGAGTTGTATTATTGCATTGCATATTGACTACTTGTTTATCTTTCCCTTTAGCTAGCTTCATTTAGACTCATGTTTAAGCCCTCTTTTGACCATGTATTTCTGTACAAGTTAACCATGAAATCAGTCAGCCTTCGTGACTTGACACCTTTACCCATGGATGGAACATTCCTTTGAGTGTCACTTACTAGTTTTCGCCACCTTGCATTGAGCATAGGATTGTTCCTATCCCAGGAACTAGTGCATCTGTTTACCGACACTCGTTCGATCCATTGCACTATAGACATTCTTTTATTCCTTTTCAGGATTTGAAATATGAAAAATACAAAAAAATTAAATATTTGAAAAAGAGCGGGAACATGACAATACTTCCATACTTGATGGCATCTACAGTGTCAGTTGTGTCGCCCTTGAACAAAGCACGAAAAAGCTAAGTCTTTTCTCCATTTGGTTTGTTTTTAGTTTTTTAATTAGAAGAAGCCATAACCTTGTTTTTGAGTCAGTACTCCCTCGATTGGTTTTCTCTTCCAATCATATGGAGGGTTTGTTTATGCCTCCTGCATGACAAACTTATACAGAGTTATCATTTGCTGCCATAGTCAACATGAGTCGTGATTTTTTTCAAGGGAAGTTAACTTGAGTCGGCCTTTCTGTGGTGTATTTGAGTCATTTTTCAGTTGGAATTCCTAGTCCTGTCAGTATTTGTTCTATCACATCAGATATTTGGTCCTTTTCTCATGCTGGTTTGAGAAGGTCTCCACTAAATTCTTGCTAGAAAGTTTGTCCATTGTCGACTACGAAATATTTCTCCGAGAGTAAACCTAGAGCCACACCCTATCCCTATTTACATCATTGATAGGTGACCTTATGCTCAACATTTGATCAACATCATGGGTCTTTAACTGAGTGGTTTCCCTTGTGTTCAACTTCAACTTACATTATCACACCTGGGATTCATGCAATACCTTGATTTCTATTTTACCCTATCAGTGGATATCTCGCCTCTTTGTCAACTTCCATTATTGGTTGGTTCATAGGGTTTTTTCCATTAGCTAGCTTCATCTTGTGCATGCAGGAAACGTAGTTTGGGTTGGTTACTTCACTTTTATTTTTCTGATTCCTTCCAAATCTTGGCCTGTGGGTTACACTCACGCTAGACTGATGTGGGATACCTTAATGCCTTCCTTCTAGCAGATATTTTCCAATTGACCTTGACTCATTTCTTTAGGAATAAGGTCTAGAGTCCTTTTGTTAGTACCTTAGGGTTTGCAATCATTAGGGTAGACTCTTTTCTATCGACAGTGAGAATACATCATTGTCTCCTGATTGATAGATGCTTTCAAGTGTTCAACTTCAACTCATTCATTCACACTTGATATATTGTATTGGGGCACCTTGACACTCATTATCATTATTAGTGGGTTGTCTCTCATGTGTTAATTATATACATAAATGACCGTGTTGACATGAAAATATGTCTGGCCAATAGTAAGGGATCTCCCCGGTGTAAAGTCCCAACTAGACTCTAAATCGTTTGTGATAGCGATCCCATCTGGGGTGTGGGTCCGGCTACCAATGAATACTCCTTTTATCGGACACGAACAAGCCCTGGAAACTTGTGAATGCACGATTATCCAGATGGTACAATGAAAATAGTTGATGAGTCCTTAATGAACATAAAAAAATGTGAATAGCAAGAAGAATTAAACAAACATGCGGCTAGGGAAATGCTGTTAGTAGCACATTATCAAGGTCATGCTTGTAAGGAAAAGTTGTTTGAACCACAAAAGAAACAGTTCTTTATGGTTAGAGCGCTCTTCACTTCCTTAAGCGTTTTCCTACGATGAGATAAATGTTAGTAACAGATTTACTTAGCATTTTCTATATAAACAACTTAACATCATTAACAACATTTAGTAAGCTGAATGTATAAATGATATAAGTGGGAAATAAGAGTGATTTAATCAGAAAGATAACAGATGCATAAGGAAAAATATTCACAATCTTAACACATTAACTCCCATTAGATCCAAGAGTGGAATCAAAACAAGTGCTTGTATTCATTCATAAAGAGTGCATTCAATGCTACACAATTCGCTACTCCTTTGGAGTGCTCGAAAAAAGATCCTTTAAAATTATTGGAAGGGAGTATTTACAAAAAAAATTGACCCTTAGGTATCCCTGAATTTTCGCCTTCCCGACCATTTGTTGACTTTGCAACTTGAGGGAAATTGCGACTTGTGACCTCGGCTGTGGTTGCAACCTGTGACCCTTTAGTTGTTGCGACTTGCAACCTGCTCTACTTGCTGCTATCTGTGACTTGATCATGGAAGTAGTTGGGTGATTGTGAGGCTCAGGACATCTATCTACTGCTGCTCTTTGAAGTAGGCCTGCCAAGCCCGATAAGCTACAACTATTGGGGAGACTTGAGGCGTATCTTCTCTTAACCTGTGAAGACATTCGAGGGAATTTGGAATCAAAGTTTCCCCCTTGACTGTGATCTGATTAGACAAGGAGGCCAATTTAGTTTATATCCGGACCGGTGTCACAATGAATTGAACCATGTTTTCTCTCGATGCCAGCAGGTCTTGTGAGGTGGCTGCTTGCCTTATGGGCTATAAAAATGTTTGGATATCAGTGGAGACTTATTCCCATGTTTTCTCTTCTCCAATTGCACCCAGAGAAGGGATGTGGTGTACCTCGGACATTAAGTCAATTCCACTAATCAAATGTTCATATGCTGACATTACCTTCTCTAGATCCTTGATGAGCTTTTCCTTGGATTGTACCTTTATCCGAAATTGAACTTTGTCATTATAGGTGGCAATCCAATCTCTTCTAGGCAACGTGGCCTAGGCTTGTGGATACCTGTTAGACCACTCCAATATCTTGTTCAATGCAGTAGAGGCTTATTTTTGTTGCGTATTCCTCCTTTTAGTTTCGGCCTGCGCCTTTAGTAGAGGCGCTACTGTTTGCTTTATGTTAAACATTTCTTCATAGACCTACATCATGGAGGCCTCCAAAGTGACTAGCTCTCCTTGTATAGTGAATGATATTTCATTAGCAGGGGTATCCCAGGCCTGAAATTGTCTAACCTCCTCTTGTAACGCCTTCTTTTCTTGCTCTACTTGGGCTGTCTTGAGTTCAAAGGCCTGTAGTCTGTTCTGTAAGGACATAATTTCTCTACTCATCCTGCTAACATTATCTTCTGTAGCTATTGAAAAAGTGGTACCGGCTGAGGCATTCATGACCGGGTTAGTCCTGGTGTCCAAGACTATGTCCTTCCTTGGAGTGACTATGAGGGGTGCCACAGGGTCCTGTGCCAAACATCTTCTCTTCTCCTACTTGATCTTATGTGTGAATTGATTGTAGGTGAGTCTAATGAGATCAAGAACTCCCTCATCTAGATCTTCAGAGGTACCTAGTTCTGAGAGGGTGAAATGGACAGGAGTTTTCTGTGGTACCTCAATGGATGGCAAATCTATTTGTCCCTCTGTTTCTGAGCGCGGTGTCTTACTCCCTTTGGCTCCTGCTTCGTCCCACTCTTCCTTCAGCTGACACTCTACTTCTACCTTGTCTTGATCTTCTTTCAGCCGGCACTCAACTTCTACTCTGGCTTGACATTCTTTTAACCGGTGCTCGACCTCCACCTGATCCTGCTTCAATTTTAACTAGCACTCGACTTTCGCCTTTTCTTCATCCTCCTTCTTCCTCTGTTCCTCTTCTTTTTTCTTGCGGTTTTCCTCTGCCTGCTTCTTCCTTTGCTCTTCCTTCAACTGCTTCTTTCGTCTGTCCACTTCTTCCCTTGCCTTTTCCTCGGCCTCTTTTTTAGCTTTGGCCTCCTCTTCTCTTGCCCTCTTTTCTGGCTTCTTGTTTAGCTTTAGCTTCCATTTCTCTTTGTTGAGTGGAAGGGTTAAGGCCTATACCAGTATTTGGTTTCTTAGCTCTGGAGGATGAGGCTCCTCTCAGTGTATGAACTCTTTCTTCCAGAGTCTAGTTATCCTGCTCCTCCTTATTACTTGTTTCTTTTGGAGCTACCTCTCTATCCTTGTTGTACCAATTATTTATTCTATCGTCGGCCGAGCAGTTAGTGTGCTGATAACTCAATTTGAATCTAGCCCACTTGTAATGTGCGGGGATAATTCTATCGGGATCATATGTATGGTGTGACAAGGGCAATAGATGGAATCCCTTGATCTGTTTGGCTTCTTCTTCTACTTCTCTAAAGTCCTTTACTGTGTAGGCGCTGATGGTGAGCGACAGGGTTGGCCATGGTTTCCTTTTACCCTTAGTGAGTACTTTGGAGAAACCGCCTGACATATGATAACAAGTTTCTTGGAGGAGAAGCTTGTCCATTACGAAGCGAGGCAATGCGTGGGGGGCCTTGAGCAACCCAAAAACTCAGAGGAACGTGCTATCGGTGTCTGGAAACCAGTGGGCCATGTGAGTTATTGTATCCTTGGCTCGCTCGGACATGCATGGTGGGTCTTTTCCGAACAGCTTCACATAGAGGGTGGAAATGAAGATACTTGCTATTGACTCCATGTCTTACTTATATCTAGAATCCCAAAACACCATAAGTCTTTGTGAATTGGACCGTCATTCTTTGAGTTCCTATTATGTGACCACCCCTCAAATTGGCACCTGGCACACACTGCATCTAGGAGATAAGATGCCATGTAAAATTTCGATGCATACCCTTCATCAGGTGCCAGTGTCGTAGATATGTTTGACTTGAGAGATGCTATTATCATGTTGGCCTAGATGAAATAAGTACCGTACACGGTGATAGCGTACATTAGAGAGACTCATGCCCCATTGAAAAATGTGGCACTTGGGTGGCCATACATCCTGCATAGCATTGCAGCTACAAGTTTGTAAACTTTTCTGAGACTTGCTATCTGATATTCTTGATCCTTCTTGAGCTGGAATTTTTCTGGGTCTTCCCACCATGCTTTCAATGTTTTAGATATGGGAATTGCATGAGTAGTGGCCCATTCATCATTGAAGGTCTGCTCTCAGGTGGGAAGTGCATAGTAGAATTCTGCATCTTGTCCCTTTAGGTTGGCAAAAGTCTTCCTGGCATGGTCCCGAATGACCCAGATCTTGGGGTCAACGCTCTATAGCATTCATTCAATTAGCTTCGCGCATGGGAACACCGGCGGGTGGGCCCCTGCGTAGTGCAATTTGGATCGTTTAACTTGAATACATATCTGTCGGTCAGGGAGGTCCTTTGGATATTTAGTCTGAGTAAACTCTTTGTAAATTTGGTACCAGCTCATACTGTCCCCCTTACCAAAGATGCAGGTTTTGTCTCCATAGATGGGGGGGAGAATAATAGGTCTTTCCTCCTCTGAGATTTCTATCTCGGGACTTTTCTTCCTCTTGCGAACTGTTGGCGGCCCCATGTCACTTGATGATGACGAAATGGATACACACTCTAGCTCGGCTTCAATATCCCCTGGCATGTTCATAAAACAATCGCACGATAAGATAGATGCCATTATTTTTAAATATCGTAAGGTTTGTTTCTACATTTTCTTGTTGTTCAAGGAGCTAGGTTAACTTTGGTAATTTGTGACACAGCGACCTTGTGACTGGGTCACGGGGTTGCTAGGTCACATTGGCTTAAGACTTGACAGAAGGGCGACTTAGCGACCTGGCGACCTGCGACTAGGTCACGAAGTCGCAGGGTCACGTTGGTTGGAAACATTGCGAAAGTGTGATGTAGTGACTTAGTGACTCGCGACTGGGTTGCAAGGTCGCTAAGTCGCTGGGTCGCGTCACTCTACATTTTTCATGATATGCGACCTAGCGTTTCTGCAACTTAGCGACGAGGTCACAAGGTCATGGGGTCGATCTAGGGCTTTGCGGACATGCAGCAGAAAAAGTCTTAGAAAACACACATGGTGTCAACAAAATTGTCGTATAAGGTTGTAGGAGACTTCACAGGTGAGTTAGGCAAGGTCCTAGGAAGGGGGAAGGGGTAGGCACGCTTAACACAATATTTGAAGAGAAACTGAAGGAGGGGAGGTTTGCAGAAGGGTTTTCAATGGGTTTGGTCAAGGTCGTACAGGGTTAAAATAGGCTAGGGTAAGGGAAAAATAGTAACAACTACCCTAGAAAGAAATAGCAGAAGGATCAGGCACTTACCCCGGAAAATCGCGCTCCAGTTGGCTTGTCAGAGGTGTTTTTTTCTCTGTCGTGCAGGTCAAATATGACCTATGCGACCCTTATATATATAAAGGGGTCGCACTTGCAGGAAACTAATGAGGGTTGCAAGGTTGCGAATGAGTTGCGTTAATGAGGTGTGCGACCCTGCGACCTAAGGGGTCGTGGGGTCGCAGGGTCGTGAGATCACTGATGTTTGATTTCGGATTGATGTGCGACCCAATGACTTAGCAACCTAGGGGGTCACAACTTAGGAAAGTTAACCATATATACGACTTAGTGACCTGAGGTTTAGAAAGGTGAATTTAGGTCTGATTTCTATTTTCACAAGTATATGGGGCTCAAAAATTGAAAGAGAGCAAAATTTTGGAGGGTGTTGTAGCAGCTACAACAAATGGCGATTCGTTGGTAGGGCCCAGGATGTCTACTGGTGCTTCATCAGGTGGGGGGGTGCCGAGCCTACTGATCCTTTCATTTTTTCGGTCCCACTACTTTTTTCTTTGGACCTTGCATGTATACTCCTCCTATCTACATGTCCCAGGGTGCGAGCGTATCACAATTCATTCCAGGAGACTGGATGGAAAAGGTTGGAGTCACCCTAGAGATTTCCAAGATCCAGTATAATTATTTCGTCCTCATTGTGTTGCTCCACTACTAGCCAACCTAATGGTCTCGACTGAGTCACTGCCTAGGAATCATGGACATTTCTCCACTGCCAGCGAGCCTGGTCAGTACCCCGGTGGAGTCTTCGCATCGCCTCTCTGTGCAGGAAGCCTTTCTTGATCCTTTACCCTTATTCATGTGCTAGTTTTTCACTTATTTAAAATGTGCTCGGGGCACTTATTTGACTGTGCTCAAGGCACTTATTTAACAGTGGCATCTTGCCTAGGGAAGATGAGGGATCCCGACTTATTTTTCTTGCAAGAGAGGTTGCTCCTGGTCTATATGAGGACCATTTTGTTTTTCCCAGATGTCCTTTCGTCTCCTTTGGTTAGCTCTTTCCCTTTCCCATCTAGTAACCAAACACACGAAGACTTTCTTTTGTATCACAATTCCTCGGGCCAACATGCTAGGCAAGCTATCTGTTCTTGGTTCCTGGGACTTAGCTATGTTTTCCCCATTGAATGCATATCAAAGGCAAGCTCATGTCCCTTTTGAGTATTAGGGGCGTTTCTTCACCAGCGCAGATTCCGGTACAACATTTCCAATTAAGTGACCTCTACATCCTTCCTTCACATTTAGGATGTTATAGGGGACATGGTCAATGGGAGCCTACTGGGAACAAGCGATTTATTAAAAAGAAAGAAGAAATTGAGAACAAAGGAAAATAAAAAATAAAAAAAAAATGAAGCAAAATAAAAATAGACATATGGTACAGGGTATGATGATGGCCCCTCAGGGATATCAAGTGAAATAGTGCTTAAGTTCATGCCCGTTTACCAGGAGGACCTCAACTCTCCCCTCAAGGGTCTATAGCCTGTAGGTGTGGGAGCTGATTTTTTCTTTAATCTGGAAGGGACCTGTCCATAGGGCTTGGAATTTGGAGTGTTTTCCTTTATCCTCATGAGATTTGTCCCACTTGAGGACCAGGTCACCCACTTCGAAAGATTTTTTTTCGGTAGATTTCTTGTCAAACCATTGTTTTATTTGACTTTGGTGGATGGCGAATTTTTCCCAGGTTTTCAACCTTTCCTCCTCCAGCTTCAATAATGTGTTTATTCGGGCTTGCAAGGTAGGGCAAGGGGTGCCATGAGTCTCTTGGGATAACTGAAGGGCTGAGAGAGACAAGTTGGGAGGAAGAATAGCTTCTTTTTTGTACAAAAGAAAAAACGGGGAGGTCCCCAAGGATGGCTTGGGCGTGACTCGATCAGCCCATAGGGCATTATGGAGAGCATTATGCCAATTTCATTGTTGGGATAGAAAAGTATTTTTGATAATGCGGATGAGGTTCTTGTTAGTTGACTCAGCTAACCCATTTCCTTGGGGGTAATAATTGGCAGAATGTTTTAGCACTATACCGTTTTCTAGAGAAAAATCATATAATTTCAAAGATGAAAAATATGTTGCATTATCAAAACCAAGGGATGTTGGAACACCAAACCTGATCATGATGAATTGGGTGATGAAGGCTATTACCTCTTGATTATTGACTTGACGCAACGGTATCGCTTCAACCCACCTTGTGAAGGATGTGGTAGTGAGGATGTATCTATGTTGCTTGGAAGAGTGCGGCAAGATTTCTCCAATCACGTTTAGCCCCCACTGCTGAAATGGTTCTTCCACTGCGACAGACTGTAACGAGGCAGAAGGCCATATATCTCTATTTGCGAACTTTTGGCATTGTTGGCATTTCCGGACATTGGCATGCACATCTTTGAACAAATTAGGCCAATAGAAACCAGAACGCATGATATTGTGAGCAGTGGTATCCCCTGCATAGTGTCCACCTGCTGAACCATCATGGAGTTCCGCCAAAAATTTCTATGCCTCATCATACTCCAAACAGCATAGCAGAACACCACTATGGTGCTTGCGAAACAACTTACCCTGCACCAGCTGGTAGGATACAGATTTAAACCTCAATGCGCGTTTCTGCTGAGTGGTTAAAGTGGGGCCCAAGGTACCGTGTTTCAGATATTGCTGGAGATCTACGTACCATGAGGAGGTATCCTGATGGGATGTGCTATCAGCTTGATACATGTCTATCTTGTGTTCCCAATTCTCTTCTTCACTGCTTCGTGAGTCTGCTGCCTCCACGGCCATTTGACATAATATTTGGCCCTTTATAGTGTGTGCTGGCTTGAATTCTAGGTCATATTCTTCAAGGCACATCATCGAGTTGCCTCCTCTCTCACCCTGCTCCTGCTATACGAACACAGAGTGAAAAACTGGGCGAGGCACGAAGACTGTGACATGACTCTTCAAAATATGCAGCCTGAAGTGTTTAACTACCTTGTATACTGCATAAGCTTCTTTGTCAATATCTGGATAATTAAACCTGGCGCCTTGTAACCCAGTGCTCGTAAATGACATAGGCCACTCATCATGGTTTCATCTTTCTTAGTGAGGACAATGACCAAATATGAATCTGAGGCAAAGGTATACAAGATAAAGCCTTTGTTGAAATCTGGACTATGAAGAGCGGGTGCTTCCACGATGGCTCGTTTGATGTTATTGAATGCTTCTTTCTCAGGATGATTCCATTTAAAGTTAGCATTTTTCTTAATCACGCCTTGCAATGGTTTCACGATTTGGTCGAAATCTGATATAAATTTTCGAAGTTGATTTTTCCGAGGAAAGACTACATATCTTTCTTACTACTTGGGGGCGGTATTTGAGTGATGAATTTCACAAATTCTGGATCCACTACTATGTCGTCTTGAGTTATTATGTGCCCCAACAAGTTTCCTTTAGAGACGATTTTTTTTTTTTTCTTTAGGTTTAGTGAGATCCCGTATTTTCGACACCTTTCAAAAATCTGCTTGAGGTGGTGTAGGTGGTCAGATCTACGTTTTGAAAACACAGTGATGTCATCAAGGTATACTACCATGATTTTCCCAATGAGTCCTATAAAGGTGATGTCCATATCTCTTTGGAAGGCGGCGTCGGCATTAATCAGGCCAAAGGGCATGTGTCTGAATGCGAATGTTCCCCATTTAGTTCTGAATGTGGTTTTGAGCCAATCGAGCTCAGCTACTAGTACTTGATTATACCCTGAAACCCCATCCAATAGAGAGAATATTTCCAACCCTGATACAGCTTGAAGGATTTGCTCCATAGGAGGGACCAAATATTTTTCCTTGTAGGAGGCTCTATTTAAATTTTGGAAGTCTACGCACAAACAAGTTTTTCCAGATTTCTTGCGAATAGGGACCAAGTTGGACACCTAGGTTGAATGTCTAACTTTGAAAATTATTCATGCATCCAAGAGCTTCTTTAGTTCCTTTGGGATCATTGGTTCTAAGGTGGGGTGTACCTTTCTCAGTTTCTATTAGAAAGGCTTCACTCCTTCCTTCATGGGTATGACGTGCTAGATGATCTGTGTATCATAAGTTAAAAGCTTATCATATGTCCAGACAAACACATCTCGATATTTCTTAAATAATCCAGTGAATTATTGCTTCTCCTGAGGGGTGCACTAATTACCCAGATTTACGAGCTTGGGATCCTTGTCTATCCTGAGGTTAATTTGTCGGTGTGCTAACATGGAAATTTGCACCTTCGTGTTTGGGGGCCCTCGAAAACAATTTTGAAGGTCGAACAACTTTTCGAGTGACACAATCCCTTTGGGTATGGGATTTTCTTTTCGATCTCGTAGTTCCTCTTGCAAAGCTTGATCATGATCCTCTTCTTCTATAACTACGCCTTTGAATATGTCTGTATTGAGCATGAAATCCAGTACCTGTTGGTCATCATTGAAAACATGAAAATTAGTAACATTATCTCGTACGGATGGCTTGTAAATAAATTCAATATAAAATCCATCTCTAAGTGGGGTGAACCTAGTGGCAGTGTTGGCGAGTGTATCTGCTGCTACATTATGCATTCTAAGTAAAGATTTAATACCGAAAGCATCAAAAGCAGAAATTACACGCCATACCTCTTGCTGGTAACCTTTCAGATGTGGAGAAAAGCAATGGATGTTGTTACATACCTTACGAGTGATAATCTCATAATCGCCAATTACCTTTAAACAACGAACTTTTAAATCTATGACCTTTTTTATTCTGAGTAGTAATGCCTCATACTCGACTATATTATTCATGCATTGGAACTCTAACCAACTGGAAATTAGAAACTTGTTCTTCTGAGGGTCTAGCAAGATATAGCCCAGCCCAGCCCCATCTTGGGTTTTGGAACCGTCATATTACAAGGTCCATATTTCATCTTCTGATTTTTCAAGGCTGTCCGTGCACATTGGGGACGTAATCAGGGCAGCAGTTTCTAATGGGTTCTTCGTTGAGGAGGAGGAATTTTCAGTGACCAGAAGTAGCTCAGACTGGATGTCTTGAGTGACCAGAGATTGGGGAGTGTGATAGCATCCAAGAATGGATTCTAAGAAACACATACTGAGCTCTTCTTGTGTGAAACTGATTAGTTCGTTAGTTGCATCTAGGTCAGTCACAGTATATTTCATGTACAACTCACTCTCGACCCGGATTTGGTTATTCCTGCCCTTGTACGGGAGCCAAAGGTGGGACCAATCAACGGCAAAGTATCCCTGCAACTTGCTGGACCAATCTCTGCTCAACATAAGGCCATAGGCCTCGGGAATGTCCAAAATTACTATGTCGATGCACTGATGCACTCTAGATTCAGAGGATAGGTAGATGATGATGTTGTTTAATTTGCCTACTGCAGGGACCTAAGATCTGTTGAGTTGGATGATCCTAGTGTCAGTCTTCTCAGGGCAGATGTTTAACTTCTTGCATATGGATAAGGGAATAACATTCGTGGATGCACCAGAATCGACAAAGGAATTATGGACATTGAAGTTAAATATCTCGAAGGAGATTAGGAAAGGTGGTGTGGATCCCCTGGAGTTGGCATTCACAACATTTACGATGGATTGGGGACTAACAACAGTTTGGGCAGATGTGATGCTCATGGGTTTGGTCACCGGTAGATTGGAAAAGGCTTTAAGGATAAGATCTCGTTGGCTAGCAATGCGAGCGAGCTCTTAGAGAGAAATATTGGCCCGAGTCTTCTTCATATCCTTGATAATGTTATACCCAGAATCTATGTGTGAGGCAATTTCGGTGGTGTTTTTAGGGGAAACCGATGAAGCTTTAGCCTTGGGGCCTTCTCGAGGATTAGTTGGACTAAATTTTTTAGGAGTCTTGTTTTCGTTTTCCACATTTGGTGGCAGAATTTTCTTTAAGAAAGCTTTTCTTTTTTCTTTGAAGGACTGCTCAGGGACCGAGCCTTTTTTCCTCAAGCCATAGTTTCAAGGGGGTTTAGATTTAGGGTCGTCAGCCAGATTTATCCTAGCTATGGAAAGGGGGGACTCTCCACGAATGACCTCAAAAGCGAGGACAGTGGAACCTACATCTTCATTCTGGGGGGGAGGCCTCCTCATTGTATGAGATGGTCTCCTCTTCTAGATCCCTAGGGGTTTGGTCTTCCAGAAGTTAATTCACCAGGGTGGTCATGCTATTGATCCATTGGGGGCAAGTTTTCTCTAAGTGGGAGGCTTGATGGAAAGAACAGAAATTGTCCTTGCCGATTTCTTCAACGTTGAGGCCAGCACTTGAGTTTGATAAGGGCCGAGTCACAGTGGGGTTATTATTTCTGAAGAAATGTTTTCACGTTTTAGTAGTTGGGACCGAGTCATTGTTCTTCCTCTTTAGATTGGAGACTTCATTGGTCAGTAACTTGGGATTTTGTGATACTTTCGAAATCAAAAGGGTCCTTATCTTTGTCCTCAAATTTATGATTTGATGATTGGACTCTCTTTGTGGTTGGCTTTTGATCATCTCATCCTTCATGGTCGATGGCTCCTATGGATATCATATCTCTTTCGATAGCTAGGGTGGTGGTGTAATTTTCTGCCAAGGTAGCTCTTTCCTCGCACTTCACAAACATGGTAATGTCTCGTGGGAGGGCTCTTGTGTAGTAGTCAATGGTAATGGAATCATCTAAGGCCATGTTTGGAGGGAATTTGTTCAATATAGTGGCAAAACATTGATTGAAGTATTTGACCTTATCCATCTTCTGACATTTCAAAGTACTGAGCTCTGTGAGGAGCATCGAGGGGGTTTTATCTTTTGAGAAATTTTGTAGGAAGGTATGACGGAAGTGTTCCCATGAAGGGATGGAAGCAACAGGGAGAGACCGATGCCACGTAGCTACTTTATTTTCTAGAGTATGAGGAAAAATCTGGCATGCTACGTCATCATACTATACTCTCATCATCTATAAAGCCAAGTATAAGTTGCTAATGTGGTCTTCGGCCAAAGTACCTTTCTCGGGGTCAAACTTAGGGAGATGATTTTCAGGGTGCTAGGGCATGTCATGGAGGGGGCCTTGGATACCTAAGGGGGACTGGGCCATCCAAGCCAAATTTTGTACACGTCTGGCCCATTGGTGGTGTGCTATGTATACATGTCCCCTTTCAATTTAGGATTCGCTACCAACGCTAGACCTAGAGGCTTCACTCTAATGGTGGGACTGCATGTCTTGGTTTCCTCCATGGTCCCCTAAATTTTTGATGTTTCTCCAATTGTAAAGAAAAGGGAATTTTTTCTAGTTTCCGTGGTGCTGTTGGTGGCAGAAATTTCAGCCTTTTCCATGGCCTCTGTCTCCCCTGCCTCTGTTACCCCGGCCCCTCCTGGCTCCTCCCCCAGGTGGGTTTTTGACTTGAGTGTTATCATTCAAAGTCTATTCTGGCTGGGGGCCAGTGTTGGGTTGGGGTTCGGAAATTTTTGGGCCTCCCTCTTCAGCCCCTCAGGGGCTATCTGGGGGCTCTTTAGAGTTACACTCAACTACGTCTACATCATCTTCAATCATCAGACCAACCAGTTGAGCTAAGGAATTGACAAGCGCTTCCTGGCGAGTGTGGTTAGCTACAGAAGTTCTAGGATTATCCAGGGAGCTACTGACCGGGGCATTTTTCAAGCCTTTGACGAGGTTTCGAGCGATGGGACGTAGGGCCCTTAGTTGTTCTAAGGTGACCTCATAGTAAGGGGCTTCCTCATCCTGGGAATTTTCTAAAGGTGGAGGACCGGTGTTTTCATACATGATCTCCCCTTGGGGAGCTTGTAACAGGATGTTACTTGCATGCTGGGAGCCTGCCATTCAGGCCCTCCTTCTAGCACCAAATCTATTGACATGAAAATATGTCCAACCAACAGTAAGGGATCTCTCCAGTGTAAAGTCCCAACTAGACTCTAAATCGTTTGTGATAGGGATCTCATCCGGGGTGTGGGTCCGGCTACCGCTGAATACTGCTTTTCTCGGACACGAACAAGCCCTGCAAACCTGTGAACACACGATTATCCAGATGGTACGATGAAAATGGTTGATAATTCCTTAATGAACATAAAACACTGTGAATAACAAGATGAATTAAAAAAACATGCGGCCAGGGAAATGCTGTTAGCAACACATTATCAAGGTCATGCTTGTAAGGAAAAGCTATTCGAACCACAGAAGAAACAATTATTTATGGTTAGAACGCCCTTCACTTCCTTAAGCGTTTTCTAGTGATGAGATAAATGTTAGTAACATAGTTGCTTAACATTTTCTATATAAACAACTTATCATGATTAAAAACATTTAGTGAGCTAAATGTATAGATGATATAAGCAGGAAACGTGGGTGATTTAATCAGAAAGATAACAGATGCATAAGGAAAAATATTCACAATCTTAACACATTAACTCCCATCAGATCCAAGAGTGGAGTCAAAACAAGTGCTTGTATTCATTCATAAGGAGTGCACTCAATGCTATACAATTCGCTGCTCCTTTGGAGTACTCGAAAAAAGCTCCTTTACAATTCCTGGAAGGGAGTATTTATAAACAAAATTGACCCTTAGGTATCCCTGACTTTTTGCCTTCCCGACCGTTGGTTTACTTTGCAACTTGAGGGAAACTGTGACTTGCGACCTCGGTTGTGGCTGCAACCTGCGACCCTTCAGTTGCTACGACCTATGACCTGCTCTACTTGCTGCTATCTGTGACTTGATCATGGAAGTAGTTGGGTGATTGTGAGGCTCGAGACATCTATCTTCTGTTGCTCTTTGAGGTAGGTCTACCAAGCTCGATAATCTATAGCTACTAGGGAGACCTGAGGCGTATCTTCTCTTAACCCATGAATACATTCAGGGGCATTTGGAATCAAATTTTCCCTCTTGACTGTGATCTAATTCAACAAGGAGGCCAATTTAGTGTATATCTGGACCGGTGTCACAATGAATTGAACCATGTTTTCTCTTGATGCTAGAAGGTCTTGTGAAGCGGCTGATTGCCTTATGGGCTATAAAAATGTTTGGATATCAGTGGATACTTCTTCCCATGTTTTCTCTTCTCCAAGTGCACCCAGAGAAGGGATGTGGTGTACCTCGGTCATTGAGCCGATGTCACTAATCAAATTTTCATATGCTGACATTACCTTCTCTAGATTCTTGATGAGCTTTTCCTTGGATTGTACCATTATCCGAAATTGAAATTTGTCATTCTGGGTGGCAATCCAATCTCTTCTAGGAAACATGGTCAGGGCTTGTGGATACCTGTTAGACCACTCCAATATCTTGTCTAATGTAGTAGAGGCTTCTTTTGGCTACGTATTCCTCCTTTTAGTTTCGGCCTGCCCTGCGCCTTTAGTAGAGGCACTACCGTTTGTTTATGGTAAACATTTCTTCATAGACTTGCATCATGAAGGCCTCTAAAGTGACTAGCTCTCCGTATATAGTGAGTGATATTTCATTAGCAGGGGTATCCCTGGCTTGAAATTGTCTCACCTCCTCTTGCAACGCCTTCTTTTCTTGTTCTACTTCGGCTGTCTTGAGTTCAAAGGCCTGCGGTCTGTTCTGTAAGGACATAATTTCTCTGCTCATCTTGCTAATGTTCTCTTTGGTAGTTGCTGCAAAAGCGGTACCGGTTGAGGCAATCATGACTGGGTTAGTCCTAGTGTCCAAGACTATGTCCTTCCCTGGAGTGACTGCGAGGGGTGCCACAAGGTCCTGTGCCAAACATATTCTCTTCTCCTACCTGATATTATGTGTGAATTGATTGTAGGTGAGTCTAATGAGATCAATCACTCCCTCATCTAGATATTCGGAGGTACCCAGTTCCTAGAGGGTGAAACGGGTAGGAGTTTTCTGAAGTACCTCAATGGGTGGCAACTCTATTTGTCCCTCTGTTTATGAGTGCAGCATCTTACTCCCTTTGGCTCCTGCTCCATCCTGCTCTTCCTTCAGCCAACGCTCTGCTTATGCCTTGTCCTTCTCTCCTTTCATCCAGCACTCAACTTCTACTCTGGCTTGATCTTCTTTTAACTGGTGCTCGGCCTCCACCTGATCTTGCTTCAATTTCAACTGGCGCTTGGCTTCTGCCTTTTCTTCCTCCTCCTTCTTCCTCTGTTCCTCTTCTTTTTTTCTTGCGGTTTTCCTCTCCCCGCTTCTTCCTTTACTCTTCCTTCATCTGCTTCTTTCGTCTGTCCTCTTATTCCCTTGAATTTTCCTTGGCCTCTTGTTTAGCTTTGGCCTCCTCTTCTCTTTCCCTCTTTTCAGCCTCTTGTTCAGATTTGGCATCCATTTCTCTTTGTTGAGCGGAAGGGTTAAGGCCTGTACCAGTCTTCGGTTTCTTAGCTCTGGAGGATGAGGCTCCTCCCAGTGTATGAAATCTTTCTTCCAGAGTCTAGTTTTCATGCTTCTCCTGATCACTTGATTCTGCTGGAGCTACCTCTATATCCTTGTACCAATTCTTTATTCTATCTTCGGTCGGGCAGTCAGTATGCTGATAACTCCATTTGAATTTGGACCGCTTGCAGTGTGGAGGGATAATTCTCTCGGGATCATATGTACGGTGTGCCATGGGAGGTACATAGAATCCATTGATCTGTTCAGCTTCTGCTTCTACTTATCTATATTCCTTTACTGTGTAGGCACAGATGGAGAGTGACAAGGTTGGCCATGGTTTCTTTTTACCCTTAGTGAGGACTTTGGAGAAACCGCCAAACATCTGATAACAAGTTTCTTGGAGGAGAAGGTTGTCCGTTACAAAGCGGAGAAATGCGTGGGGGGCCTGGAGCGACCCAAAGACTTAGAGGAAGGTGCTATTGGTATCTAAAAACTAGTGGGCCACCTGATTTATTGTGTCCATGGCTCGCTCGGACATGCATGTGTGGTCTTTTTCGAAAAACTTCACGTAGAGGGTGGGGATGAAGCTACCTACTATTGACTCCATGTCTTGCTTAT
This sequence comes from Pinus albicaulis, assembly GCA_034641835.2. Taxonomy (NCBI): domain Eukaryota; kingdom Viridiplantae; phylum Streptophyta; class Pinopsida; order Pinales; family Pinaceae; genus Pinus; species Pinus albicaulis. The sequence continues at coordinate 36,771,380 of MU968551.1, forward strand.
ATCTAGAATCCAAAAACATGATTAGGTATTTGTGAATTGGATCACCATTCTCTGAGTTCTAGTTATGTGACCACCCCTCAAACTGGCACCTAGCACACACTGCATTTAAGAGATAAGATTCCATGTAAAATTCTGATGCATACCCTTCATCGGGTGCCAGTGCCACAGATATGTTTGACTTGAGAGATGCTATTATCATGTTGGCCCAGTTGAAATGGGTACCATACACGGTGATAGTGTAGATTAGAGAGAACCATGCGCCATTGAAAAAGGTGGCGTCTGGGCAGCCATACATCCTGCATAGCATTGTGGCTACGAGTTTGTAAACTTTCCTGAGACCCGCTGTCTGATATTCTTGATCCTTCTTGAGTCAGAATTTTTCTGGGTCTTCCCACCATCCTTTCAACATTTTAGATATGGTAACTGCATGAGTAGTGTCCCATTCATCATTGAAGGTCTGCTCTCGGGCAGGAAGGGCATAGTAGTATTCTGCATCTTGTCCCTTTAGGTTGGCGAAAGTCTTCCCGACATGGTCCTGAATGATTCAAATCTTGGGGTCGACTCTATGTAGGATCCATTCAATCAACTCGGTGCATGGGAACACTGATGGGTGGGCCCCCGGGTAGTGAAATTTGGATCGTTTAACTTGAATATATATTTGTTGGTCAGGGAGGTCCTCCAGAAATTTAGTTTGAGTAAACTCTTTGTAGATCTAGTACCAACTTATACTGTCCCCCTTACTGAAGATGAAGGCTATGTCTCCATAGATGGGGGTAAGAAAAAAATGTCTTTCCTCCTCCGAAATTTCTATCTCATGACTTTTTTTCCTCTTGCGAAATGCTGGTGGCCCCATGTCACTTGATGCTGACAGAATGGATACACACTCTAGCTTGGCTTCAATATCCCCTGGCATGTTCATAAAACAATCCCACAATAAGATAGATGCCATTATTTTTAAATATGTGGGTTTTTTCTACATCTTCTTATTCATTTCCAAGGAGGTTGGTTAACCTGCGACCTAGCGACCTTGTGACTGGGTCGTGGGGTCGCTAGGTCATGTTGCCTTAAAACTCAACAGAAGGGCGACTTAGCGACTTGGCGACCTGCGACTAGGTTGCGAGGTTGTAGGGTCGTAGGGTCGCATTGGCTGGAAACTTTGTTAAAGTGCGACATAGAGACTCAGCGACTCGCGGCTAGGTTGCAAGGTCGCTGAGTTGTTGGGTTGCATCACTCTACATTTTTCATGATATGCAACCTAGCATTTCTGTGACTTAGCGATGAGGTCGCAAGGTAGCGGGGTCACTTTAGGGCTTTGCGGCTGCGCAGTGGAAAAAGGCTTAGAAAACACACATGGTGTCCACAAAATCATCGTACAAGGTTGTAGGAGCCTTCAAAGGTGAGTTAGGCAAGGTCCTAGGAAGGGGGAAGGGGCAGGCAAGCTTAACATAATATTTGAAGAGAAAATAAAGGAGGGGAGGTTTGTAGAAGGATTTTCAATGGGTTTGGTCAAGGTCGTACAGGGTTAAAATAGGCTAGGGTAAGGGAAAAATAGTAACAAATACCCTAGAAAGAAACAGCTAGAGGATCATGCACTTATCTCCGGAAAATCGTGCTCCACCTGGCTTGTCAGAGGCGTTGTTTTCTCTGTCGCACAGGTCAAATGTGACCTATGCGACCCTTCTTTATATAAATGGGTCGCACGTGTGGGAAATTGATGAGGGTTACAAGGTCACGAATGAGCTGCATTAATGATTTGTGTGACCTGGTGACTTTGCGACCTTGTGACCTAAGGGGTCATGAGATCACTGATGTTTGATTTTAGATTGATGTGTGACCCAGCGACTTAGCAACCTATGGGGTCGCAAGGTCGCGGGGTCGCAACTTAGGAAAGTTAACCATATATGCGACTTAGCGACCTAAGGTTTAGAAAAGTTGAATTTAGGTCTGATTTCTCTTTTCACAAGTATTAGGGGCTCAAAAATTGAAGGAGAGAAAAATTTTAGAGGGTGTTGTAGTAGCTACAACAGATCGGTAATCAAATGATTTCTCACATGGTCGACCTGAGCTCATTTATTCCCACTATGTAGAATTGTGCCATGGTGATCGATGAAGACCTCGAGTTTGCATCAACATGTTTTGGTTCACTTTGACATCTCCTTCATTTTTCTGCCAGCGACATCATCCACCCTTATATTTTGCAGTTTCATCGAAGCAGTATCTTATATGTTGGCTCTCGAGTTGTGTGTTGTACCATTTGTTCCACCACTTATGATTTGGTACTTGGAGATTCAGTTGTGACTTCAGTGATCATATATCTTTTCAGCATCATTGATCAGTCTTCTATATGTGATACTCAGACATGATTTTGACTTATACCTTTGGGAAGTGATAACATGATTCATTATGTACTTTACATTTTGTCTATACTTGTATACATAGTAGATCTGCTCCATACTTCATATGCAGACATGCTTTTCTTTCACTGAGCATGGGTATGCCTGCCTCAGACATGAGATATCTTTCTGATTTCTATCGCTGGTTTTTCGTAGGCTAAAATCTGGTGAAGTCCTCTCTAGTCCTCGCAAGGTTCTTTCTATGCACATAATACATTTCAGCCATCATGTACCCCTTCTGACCTCATATATTAGGGGGCATCTGTTATAGTATAATTTATCACCATTAAATACTTGATCACTTATGCATTGGCCTTGTGCAGCCCTTCCATTCAGAATTGGTCACATTTCTCAAAATACATTATTTTAAATCCATACGCAACTCTGACTAGACTTTTCTGCATATGCACTTGGGTCCATACATATCAAACCCACATATGCTATTTAAAATATTAAAAAATGTTAAAATTTCCCTACTTTTGAGGCGGTGTTTACGGTTGTTCCTATAACATAACTACCCCAGCCCATGGCCTAACTATTCCCCAACTGAAAAAACTAATTTGAGGAAGTATAAATACCCATCAAGGGAATGGCCTAAGGGAGGAAGAGAGAGAATTAGAGATATCATAGCCTGTTATAGCCCTGACCAAGTCTGATATTTCCCCTGTGCCTCCTGCACTTCCCATATTTTCAGGAAACCCTTGTTTCCTTGTGATGATCACCTTCATTCTATGTGACATCCATTGTGCACTATTCATGGAAGATGTTTTGTGAGGGTAGGGCTGGACAGATCCAAAGGACAATTTTCTCGAGGCCGTGGCAAATCCCAAGTGATATCTCCACTATTTATTTATGTACATGTTATCAATAAAATAAGTGCCATCTTGTTCATGATGTTCATGTATCATATATCTCTTATACATACTTGTTAGTATGAATCTTGAATCGAAGTGTACGAAAAAATACCACTTTAGCTGCACATAAAAAATAGTCGTAACAGTAGAAATGTCTGCTAATATCTTTAGATATGCAGTTAGATGATCAAGAAAAATGCGAAAAAAATCTAGATCTATGAATTAGAAGACATTAAACAGTAGAAAAAACAATATTTACTCCATAGATCCAATAGACAAGACAAAAATATATCCAATGAAATTTTTATTAATGGCACCTGGGAGGGAAACACAAGAGGGTGTTCCCTGTTCTCCTCAATGGGATGGGTTCTTGTAAGTCCTCAGCACTTCAGATTTAGAATTCCTCTCTCTTGATGGTGTAGAAAACACAGAGAAAAATGGAAAAATATGGCTATGATGGTGGATCAATATCCAGACCAAGAGTTGAGATCCAGAGTGATCTTTAGGCAACAAAAGGTTACAATTGAATGCAAAAACCCTCCTATTTATAACAAAATATTGAGTTAGTCTAGATATTGGTGTATAATTAAAATAATATTAACCAAATCAAGATCCAACTTTTATGGAATATTTTATTATACTTGTTGGAGGGAAAAGGAATTTGACTTGAGTCAAATCCCCTTATTTGTAAATAATAAATAAATAAATGATTTATTTATCATTTTAAGGATATGATTAAGTAATAATAAATAAATAAATGATTTATTTATCATTTTAAGGATGTGGTTGAGTAATAATCAAATAAATAATGATTTATTTAATTATTTAAGGGAGATTTAGTCATATTTAACAAAGAATATTATTTAAGTAATGTTTAAATAATTATTCTTAGAAAATATTAAGATAAATAATTATTTATTTAATTAATTTCCTTGTTTTGGGTTAAATATAACCAGGAATATTAATTAAACTGCTGTTTAACTAATTATTCCTTGAGGAAAATCAAACAAATATGAATTTATTTAATGTTTCCCCATGGGGTTTCCTATTTAGACCATAAACAACTTAATAAAGGTGCTTTTACTAAGTTATTTTCATAGTGAATGCAATTATACTTAGGGTAAAATTGGTCTTACATGGTGTACTTGGGTCCATCTAATAGAAATGGGTTAGATGACCAAAAAATGGTGTAACAGATTTCCCCCCAGCATGTGATCGTTAGGAGCTAATCGTATGACCTAAGTACGTTGTAAGAACATAATCACTAGACGTCAAAGGGGAATTCAAAGAGAGAGGAATGTAAGGTATACCAAAGTGCTGAAAGAACTAGACCCTAAGGAGGCGACTTGCAGGTGCGACAAGTCTTTTTGATGAGTGAGTACCTATTATAGGCAGCGGGGGAGGAATACCTATGCCCATCGAGGCAATAGTACAAACAATAAGGTGTCCAGAAAACCACGGGACGAAATAATATAGGATATGCTGGCATAAACAGGAGCCAGATAAATAACATGATAATGAATACCACATACATATTGTGCCTGGGATAACAGCTAGGACTTGTACAATAATATCTGAGTACATGAGGTATAAATGCAACCCAGATGCCCCTGAACACTGGAAAGGGCTCTGAAAATATAACTGATACATGCAAACAAAAGGGCACTGCAAGCGGTTGAGGCTGACATCATCAAATGTATGGAGCTGCATCGAAGGCTGTAATGAAGAGGTCATCCGAGTGTGTGGGGGGTGTTAGGGTCCCGTGATTTGGCCGATTGGCTAGCCAAATGACGATGTAACATCAAACCAAGCTTTGGAGCCCAAGGACCTAGCCTTCCTGGACTCAGAGAGGGCTCTCTCTATATGTGTAGAAGATGTCGGTGTGTTTACTTGCGATGTTCTGATATTAGGCTAGTTATGAAGTGTGTTTTTTGGTTTTTTAGTTTTTAAGTTTGTGAGGGATGAAACTGATCAAATACATAAACTGGATAACAAGATGTAGATATATTGGGCTATGGGGTCAAACAGGTCAAGGAAGCTATGAAGTGATGATGTAAAGCTGCTGTAGGGCCGATTTGATTCACAGTAGAAGGGATCTCTGGGAAAAATGGATTAAATGGACAATAAGTTGGTAAGACAAGGGATTTCAAGTGAAAACTAGTTAATAGCAGACATAAAAATGTAATAGCAAGCCATTTATCATGCTAGGAATAACTATAAGCTAATCAATACATAGAAATCAAACATTCCAGCCATACATAGAGGTATAAGACCCTCTAACTTCGGGAAAAGGCTATCAGACTTTGGGGAAAACACATGAGACAAACTAACAACTCATAAACTATGTCGGAACGCCTAAACATAGCCTCTAAGTCATTGGGCACTTGGACAAATAAGTTTTCATAGTTTTAGGCAAAGGGCTAGATCGGGACTAGGCCTCCTTGGTTCAACAAAATGATCAACAAATCAGTCAAAGAGAAAGCTTTATGGACAGAACTATGGGCAGCTGATAGGTAGGTAGGGCAAACCATACATCCTACTCAACATACATGGAACTGATGAATAAAACTTAGCAACAACACCCTAGGTTACTAAAGAGCAGCTAAGAATTCTTTAGCATAACTAAGGGAGAAGAAAACATCAAGCTATGAAGATTCAGGGATTTTGAGGTGCCTCCATGGGCATATCTCAAAATCAATCTTTACCGATCTATAGCAGCAAGAAATATGAATTATGAGTGAAAACTAGAAGACAAAACACATTAAGAAGCACTATACCATTCTACCATGTCAAGGAATCCATCAACAATCCTTCATCATTTCTCAAAAGCATCCAAGAGGCAGTCCAAAAATCATAACTCAAGTGTATTCTTCAAAGCTCATATGACCAATGCATTAATTCTTCTCTCAAGTTCAGCCTCTGATTTACACTGAGAACCATGGGATAAATAGGCTAGAAGGAGGAAAACCTCATGGAGCAACTAGCTATCCCATTGGCCAAGTCAAAATATCTAAACTTGTCCTTGAGGCTTTGCAAAGCCCAAGGCACAAAATATCTAAAAAACTGCTAAAAACGGAAATTATATTGACTTTACATGATTTTCCCATGATAAAAATAGCCTAACGCACATTTGGGAAAAGCAGATTTTTGGAGTTCAAAAATTGCAAAAATACTTCATATTTATGCCTGAAAAATGTCCCCTGATTTGCTGGATGCAAATGGAAGCCTTCCCGATGTCGAAATGAGGCTCATGATGGCTCGTTGGAAAGCTCTCTGTGTCTGCTTTCAAATGCAAGTGGAATCATCTCAATCTGATCTCTGAAAATCCCTCAAAACTGTACCTGTGTGAAAAAACCCAGAAAATAGCAGGCTGCTGATATGGCGGCAGAATGTGCAAAATGAGGCTGTTTTTCGCCAATTTGGAGGGGCGAATGATCTTTAAATGCCCTGAAAATCGCTGGAGACCTGCTCATGGAATTATGGAATCCATTGGTATCACCCTCCTCCCTTGACGACTCATCCAACTGAAATGGCGCATTTATGAGTTTTTGGCCAAAAACCCAAAAAATGCCAAAAAACAAAAAGTTTTCGAAACAGGCCCAAAATTGGCATGCATGACCCTCAAAGGTCCATAGAGACATACTCCGAAGCTGAAGCCAAAATATCGAGGGCTGATGTGCTTTTTGCTTCTTTCCGTGCTAGGCGCCTCTCCTTCAATTTCTTCAATTTTTCTCGTGCCACCTTCAATTTGCGCCTGGCAAATTGATTTAACTTCTGAAAGTGAAGAGTTCTCTTTCTCTGTAGCTCAAGATCCCTATTTGCCTTCTCAAGCTTTGTTTCCAAATGCTGGTTGGCCCTCTCAAGCCATGCTTCCTTGTTTTCCTCAATTTCCTGTTCAAAGAGAGCAGTGAGAGGAAAGGCTTCGAATTGAGCTTGTTCTTCTGCTCTCTGCTTCTCCAAGGCTTTTCTAAGCCCGATGGTCCTAGGCCTCTTTCGCCTAGGTTGGTCCTCTTCCTCTTCATCATCAAACTCGCCAATGAGCTCTTCAATCTTTACCTGCGCCTTTTCTGCCTCCTTTTTGTACTTGATCGCCCTTGCTTCGTGGATAGCTACATGAAACTTCATTTGTTTGTTCTCAACCTCCAAGAAATGATTGAAATTCCTTGCCCTTTGAAGATCTTCTTGTAACACCTCAATTTGCCCTTCTTTGTGAATGAGGAGGTTTTCAAGGATGCGTGCCTCATTATCACTGTCATCGCTTGGGATAGGGATGACAAATGATTTACCTCCATGCTTGGCACTTCCTCCAACTGCACTTTTGCCTTTGAAGGCCAATCTAGCGCTCTTTCTCCTTGGCAAGCTAGAAGTTGTCTTTTTGGGCAATTTCCTCTTTTTAGGAACAGTTTTGGTCACTGTCAAGGAGGTAGCTTCAGCTTGCTGTCCTTCCTCAACATCCTGTCCAGCTTGTGGCTCAAAAGATGCTTCAATTGTTTGCTCAACCTGCTGCTCTTCAACCTCTAGCTGCTGCTGTTCCTCTTCCTGAATTTGATGTTGTTCATCAAGCTCTAGCTGCTGTCCAATGATATCCAACTGCTGCTGTCCCTCAAAATCTGGCTGCTGCTGCTCATCATCCTCCTTTTCTCCCTGTGGCTCACTGCCCTCTCCTTCTCCCTGTTTACTTGGCTGCCCAGTGGTCATCTTGAGTTTTTTAGGGGTAGGCCTACTAGATAAAGGCACTGGGCGATGGACAGGCCGAGTAGGAGACACATGAACAGGAGGGACAGTGGCGAAATCGGCATGGCTAATGAATAAATCCCATGAAACTCCTTTCTTCTCCAGCTGGTGTAAGAAGATGATCTTTATCAAGGAATGGTGAAAGAGAGAAGGGATTTGCTGAGGTGGAGCTTTCTTCTGGACAGTAGCTGCCATTTTCTCTATGCTCTTGGACAAAAAGTATGGGAGGTTTAATTGTCTGCTCCTGGTAAAATGCATCAACAAGCGAACATGATAGGAAAATATTTGGCTAAACCTCCCTTCACAAGTGAAATATCTCATTATGGCCTTCATCAGTGGAGCATAACTGTCAAGAAGATAGGAGAAAGGAAAAATAGCAGTGATGGTTTCTCTATGTTCCGGCTTGATGAAAGGTTTATAATCCTCCAGATCAAGATGCGCTTGTTTAAACCACTTTTCACCATGATACGGGATCTTGGTAGCCTTGGATACATACCTTGGGGAGATTTTGAAGTCAAGACTCGCTAACTGGAAGTGTTTTTCCTTGAATCTCAAAGCGCACAAATGTGTAAGTGGCGAGAAACTCTTGACTTCTTCTATCCTCTGGCAGAAATCAAGACAGCCTACTTCATGGAAATTGAAAAGCACTGATGGGTGAGCATTGATTTCTTCTATGGAGATAGGCTCATATCTCTTATGTGGACCGCTCTTGTGATCTCGCTTTGGAGGCATTCTGAATTTGACCAAACTTTGGAAGAGGAAGACCGTCAATGTATGAAAAATGCTCTGCTGGATTGAAACTGGCCACTATACTGCTTGGAAAGATATGGACCCTGTGATTTTAAATAAATGCAACAATGTTCTTGGAATAAGCCACCTCTGCACTTATTAATAACAGTCCTTCAAATCTGGATATACTTTCAGCTATGTAAACTTCTCAATAGAAAACCATCAATAAAGATGAGACAATATGCTGTGTAAGTTTCCTGTATGTAGTTTTAAGCAATCATTCCTCTTGGTGAGTCTGCTAGGGATCAACCACCACTGGTATTAGTGTTTTCAAAACAAAACTCCAATATATAAAAAACCCTACTCTTCAGGTCATTCACCTTAAAAAATACCTCTGTCAACAGATTCCTGTAGAGACCATACAGTGGAAAGAAAGGAGACCTTTTGGTTAGGTGAAGTGTTAAAGAAAACACCTTTCACTTGTGACTTTTGAGAAGTCAATCACCACCTTTATACCTCTGCCTTTGATGTCAAAATCCAACATTAACAACCTCTGTCTTTCACTATGCTATTTACCTTTGAAAATCTCTGTCAACCAGTCTTCAACATGATACAATATGGTTTCTAAAAAAGGCAGACTCAAGTTGGATGTATAACTAATGCACAGTGGTTTTTAGGAAATATACTCTCTGCTTGTGAGTTTAAGAGATCAACATAATACCTACACCTCTGTTTTAATATCAAATGCAGTCACCAAGTACTCTGCCCTTTAGACAGTGGCCATTTTCACTTGTGAAGTTTTGAGAAATCTAACACCACTTTGGTACCTCTGCCTTTAATGTCAAAATCTAACCATCAACAATCTCTGCTCCTCCGTGTACTGTGTACTCCTGGCTTCAAATGTTAAACTTGATCATCAACAACCGAGCCTCATAGAAAATTGCCTTATTTTACCCTTAGAATACCTTTGTCAACAAATCTTCAGAATGATATAATATAGTGAAATGAAGAAACAGACCTAGCTTGGGTGAAAAAATCAGTGCACAGTGGTTTTTAGAAAACACCCTCTTCTGCTTGTGAGTTTAAGAGAGCCACCCAAATACCTGTACCCCTGTTTTAATATCAAATTTCAACACTAACAACTCTGTTCTTCAGAAAAAGGCCCCTTTCTTTGTGAAGTTTTAAGAGAACAAGAAAAACTACCTTTGTACCTCTGCCTCCAGAGTTAGAAACACATCAATTGAATCTGCCCTTCAATGTAACATTTACTCTCAGAGTCTCTTTGTCAATCAGTTTTTTAACATGATAATGAGGTGAAGAAAGAGGGCAAACCTAGGTTAACCATACACAGTGCTTTATGAGGGACCCTTTTCTTGTGAAGTTTTAAGAAATAACTTGTATACATCTGCCTTCAAAGTTCAGATTTGACCACCAACAAACCTTGCCCTCTAGAAAAATGGCCCTATCCACCCTTAGAAATTCTCTGTCAATAAACTTACAGCAGTGAAATCTAGTGAAATAGGAGGGGCAGCTTGTTACAAAGGAGTGCTTGCAAGATATGCAACAGTCACTCTGCTCTTGAAACCTATGCTGTCAATAAATACAATGATTTGAAAACGATACAAACTGGTTCTCAACCACAAAACCCCGTATTTCAATCACCTCATCTCACTGTGTAGGAAAACTGCTTTTGTTTTTAGCAAAAATAGCAAGGTCCGGGATTTTCAAACAGTTTTGTCACTTATCAACACCTTGCACACGATGGGAGTTCATAAAAATACCTCGAATTTGATGGATGCTCGCTTGAGAGGATGCAAGAAACCCTGGATAGCTTGGAAAAGACGCGCGGCAACCTCTGGAGAAAACCCGTCGCGCAAAAAGGAAAGTGTCGGGTCGGCCTGTCGTGTGGTCGGGCGGCCACCTACAGGCACGTCGCGCCCACCTACAGGCACGTCGCGTCGGCATTGAAAACCTTTATAAAATGATGCCCAGGCACGTCGCGCCGAATTCCAGGCACGTCGCGCCGCTGTTGAATGCAAATTTGTGAATTTTCGCCCGGTTTTCTTGCTTGTTTGATGCTGGGGATGCACGGGATTTTGACTCTAGTTTTTGAAAGTGAATTTCCCACTCTCACACTTCAAACTTATATCATTTTCAAACAAGCATCCCAACGGTCATTTGAACATTAATTTTTAACTTTGTTTAGTGTTCAAACCTTGGGTTTGTAATTTGAATATATACATCCGATCCTTGATTCTACCCCCGGGCTTTGAACCTAAGCAACTTCAACAAATCCTTCATTACTTCCGTCACAGCGTTATAAAATTGCCAATGAGATACCTGAAATAGGTTTGTTGCTGATAGGACATGATTCTGTAGGCCTGTTTTGACAATCTTCGGTCCTTTGACTACTTTCTCCAATCTTTAACATAGAAGGTGCCAAGTTCACTGACCCAACTTGGATTTGCATATGGCTTCTCGATTTCAAAGGCGCCTCCTTTTTGTTTCAAACAACTTCCTGCTTGAAGGTACATTAGTGATGATATATCTATCTTTTGAATGGTGGGAGGAATGCACTTGCCTCAAACTCAAAGACTGACCATTTATCAAACTGCCTCTTTGTCTATTCATAGCATTGTATACCTGTCATCATGCATTCTATGACTCAACCTTGGTCACTGTTTTACTTTCCCAGTGATCAGTTGCTGCTTCTAGGTGTTTCACAAGTTTTTCTCTGGACTGTAAATACACTTTTTAGGTTGCATCCTTTCACACTAGACTTCTCTGTTTACTCAGAAGGGATTTCCTTAGATTTCTGGATAGGTGATCATGGAATGTCTTTAACCCTTTTTAAATCAACTGCTCCTTTGGCATTAATAGCATACAATATGTTCAATACTTTCTCCTTTCTACTAGATGTACTGTCTGACAGATAGTTCTTGAAATAGGAGTATCAATACCTTTACATTATCAGCACTATCATTCATCTGTGAAATGACCTTTCTTCCTTTTTGGCATCCTTCCACTACTTTCTTGTATCAATCAGTTTCAGCACCCTGCAGTAGTTTTGGCCCTCTACTCATGCATGGAGGAGGCTCTTCATCAGATAAGGTGTCCGGAGACATTTTGACCACTAGGTTCGACACAGCCTTTTTCTGAATGTAGTGGTAAGAAACCTCTTGAAAAACATCAGTCTTAGCATCTTCACTTGCAAGCATCATTGTGTGTCAGCAGAAACCCTAGCCAGAGTAATATTGTTTCCCTGTACTGTCCTAAGGCTGATTTAGATATTTGGCTTGTTCATCTCATGATTGATTACTTTGACAAATAGCCTTTGTGACTATGAAGGTCAGTGCTTTCTTGAAAAACCAAGACCTTTCTCCTGCTTGTGTAATTGCATTGGTTACCATCTGTTCTATTTGATCTTGTGGATAGGCAGAGTACTTATGCTTTGGAATGTTTATTGATGACAGGTCCTTCTAGAGTTCAACAATCCATATGGTTTGCAAGTTTTAAATGAGCTCCTTTATCAGGCCAAACTCCCCTTTCCTTTGAGCTTATCATATTTCCACTATATTCCTGTTATGGTCAGCAATTACATTCATGAAACCTGAAGATATTGTTTCATTGTTTCAGTAAAGGCACACCTGGACTTCTACAACCTTCTGAGTCAACACTGGCCTGCGCCCTCTGCTTATGTATGAAGGAGGCGCCCTAACCCTCTGCTTGTAATTGAAGGAGGTTGTGGGCCTTGACAATTTACCATTTTGCTGAGACAGTGGCGACCCTTTCTTACTGTGATTTTCATGCTGGAAAGAGCTGTAAGGTCCTGATGAGTGACTTTTGTTTTGCAGCTTCATCTCAGGCTCATAATACACTTAGAAGCAGCCGTTCCTCTAACTGTAAACTCAAACATTTACTCCATGAGATGAAATATATTTCCTGTCTTTGTAGAACCATAGAAAACTGTGAAAAACCTAATAGTCAGATTGAGATTGGATTTTATGCAGTGCTGAGATCTAGGGGGGTATGAGTGGCACGACTTAAGGCTGTTTGTCAATTTCATTTGCAAAGTAAGGGATCAGTCATGGTAGGTCTGCTGCAGATGAAGGCTTTTTGGCTTTTTGATGATTGCCAAAGGTGAGATGTCCTAAACGCCACTTCTTAACATAGGGGAGACTTTTGAAACAGATGTGAATTTGCCTTTCAAGGCTGATGGGCAGGTCAATAAGGCTGAAGCTAGATAGGATTGTGATATGAGGTTTTTGATGTTGCTAGGGGTGGACTGAATAGGTAGAAAGGTGAAAAAAGTTTTGGGAGGGTTTTCTGGATGACATATTGACATAAGGAAATCAGTTTCTAGAAAACTCAGCTGAAAATATAGTCATCACTAACATGTAAAAAATACTGATGGCTAACAGTGGCTCCATTTGGGGAGGGCAGCTCCTCGTCAGGAGGTGTCCAGAATTCAGTTTTTTGGCTTATGAAGACCAGTGCCTTATCCATTGGTGCAAAATTTACCTTTTTCCTGATGTTATTTCTGAAAAGTGTCAGCATGTTAAACATCAATGATACTTCTACCTACCCCACTATCTTTCCTAACATTTTTTCTTCTGTTTGGCGCATTTGAACTAGCAGCCTTTTGACAATGCATATTTTTCTTTTTGCAAAATGAAACTATCTATTTCTACTCTTATATCTGCCGGGAGTTCAGATTAGGCTGATGAACTCCTTCATTTCTCTACCTAAAACTAGATCGACTGTCAAGATTAAGCAGTTTGACAAGATTTCATTCTCTAATCTACAACATGAAATTTAAAAATGATCAAATCAGGATTAAGCAGTCTGATTTGTCATGCATTTGCGGCATAAAAGACAAGCTGCACACAAATGTTATTCTGCAATAAAAGGAAACCAGACAAGCGGGCTTAAGATGTACAATATATTTTTCATCCCTCGCTTCTCTCTTTGGTTCTGTTTTAGGCATGTGGAACCAGAATCTCTCCCTAATCTAAGCTCTGTGATAAGTCAATCTTACACAATGTTGACTATCTTGACACTCACTAACTTATCAGCAAATAAATTTAAACATGCTCAGCTATGATTAGGCTAGATAGCTAAACAAGACATTGAAGTACCAGCAGCGGCATTTAGACTTGCTCGGTTTCCGAAAGACTATTTTTTGGAACATGGGGCATTTGTTCTATCTTCACTTGCCCTCTTTTCTGCTTTTTACTGTTTTTGACTTTCCTATCTTTTACTGTTTTTGATTTTTCTATTTTTTCAATATTTCAAACAATGGTATGTACAATGACTGAAAGTACCTCAAACTCAAAAATCTTGGAAATGACGGAATTTTAGCATCTTATCCTCGTAAGGATCTCCTCTCACCCTAGGCCCACTTAACTCTTGAAAAGAAAAATTTGGGAAATTTTCTCTCTCTAACATGACATAGGGATTCATGCAAGAATCTCTAAACAGCCCGGTATCCTCCCTCTGTACCTCTCTGAATATCTGATTTCCACTCCTTTCCTTGTTGTATGCTTTCTTCAGGTAATGTATGTACTCTTGATAATTCTTAAAATAGATAGTGACATCATCAAGGTATGTAACAACACAGAAATTTAACACTGGGAACATGGCTTTCATGAACAGATTTCTGATATTGGGTGGTTTAGCAATTTTGAACTTGAAATCAGATTTACCTCCCGCAAACTGAAAAAAATCTTTAAGTTGTCTACTTTGTAAAGGAATTTGATGATTATGATCTGAAAGATGATCTTGCAAGGATACATTATTAGAAACATTTTCAATTGGTGAATCACGATCTTGAGTAGAACAAACATGATTTTTGTTATATGGAGATGCAGTATTATTTCTAAAATCAAAGCAGATTCTATGGCCATTATTTTTCTCCTTGATCATTTCAGCTTGTTTCAGTTCGCTGTGTTTGTTTTTGTTAAAGTTGTTCTTTGGGGAAAAGGTAGTGATACAATGTTTTCCCTTGTTTTTCCTGTAGAAACTAGTGTTTTGCATGAGATTCCTGATTTTAGCCTTTCTAAGTTCTTCATGAAAAGACAAAATATGAGCCAATTTCAGTAGTTCAGGTATGTCGGGATTATAACTGTCATCCTTGCTCATAAAAAGTTTATATGGCATTTTCTCAAGATGTTGAGCTACTGAGGTTATAGTCAAAGTTTTATTTGCAGTAGGAGGGTCACATGATGGTAAATCTTTGAGGTATGGTAGAAACATCAAACTACCTTTCTCCCAGGTTCCAAGTAGGTTTATGATGTGAAGGTCTTCTAAAGCTTTTACCCGGAAGAAATTTCCACAAGTTACTGCTGGTGTTTGATTAAAGCTAGAGCAATTTGCTTGATAGTACATGAGAGTTTGTGCTTCTTGCTCTAACCCCACTTTGGAGAGGGGAAACTTACTTTCCTCAAAACACAGTTGTTCATGATCATGGTAGTTTTGAGTGTCTATCTCATCATAAGGTACCAAGGACAACTGATGTGGTGGATCTAAGTCTATATCAGCTTCCTCTGACTCTTCCTCCAAGTTTACATCAATATGCATAATGAAAGAGTTTAAGTCGGAGCGCAAAGAACACATTGGAATGTTATCGGGAATATCTTGACTGCTAATCATGTATTTCATGTGTGATTCGCGGTAGAGTATCCTGTTCTGACCAAACACAGGAATGGTGGCATATGACATGTCCAGTTGAATATTCCCTTGGAGTTTGGCTCCCCAAGATCTTGATAGAAGCATCCCATACTTGGGAGGAATGTCTGCTACTACTATATCCATGATTAGATGTTTCGCGGGTATTTGGGCCAGACTAAAGCAAAGGTCTTTGATTAAACCTAGGCATGGGACTCTGCTTGAATCAAATG
Organism: Pinus albicaulis; assembly: GCA_034641835.2. Lineage (NCBI taxonomy): Eukaryota > Viridiplantae > Streptophyta > Pinopsida > Pinales > Pinaceae > Pinus > Pinus albicaulis. The sequence continues at coordinate 36,786,989 of MU968551.1, forward strand.
AGTATAAGTCTTTGTATGGTCTTGTGATTTCCAAGCCTAATCTTTCCATAACTACCTTCGGCATAAGATTATGCGAGGCGCCGGAGTCCAGCATGGCATTGTGGAGGATTTGGTCATGGATGTTTAGGCTAATGTAAAATGGAAGAGTAGCTCCTTCTTGGAATTTTCCCTCTACCTTTGGACCAAACAATACTTCAGGAATGTCATCAGTGAGATTAACAGTGTTTGCATCATTTCCCAGATTTAGGACCTTTAGTACTTGGGATTTATAAGAGTTTTGGGCAATGAGTTCAGTAAGAGGCATGGTGATTTTGATTTTAGCGATTTCGCCTTCAAAGCTAAAAGGCACTTGAAGTTTAGATATGTTTGTTTCAGCTTTTTCAACTAAGACCTTGTCTATGTTCTGAGTTTGTTGACCTTGTTTAGGGGTTTTGCTTGCCATAGTTGTTTTGGTGACCTTGGTAGAAGTATCAGGAGTATATGAGAGAGGATTAGTTTGGGTAACTTTAGCTTGACTTTGATCAGTCTTTGCAACTTTGATTTTGTCACTGCTTGATGCTTTTTTGAGGATGGTATCTGGAGCTTTAGCAGTATCAGAGCTACCTCTCTTGACATTATCTTGGTTTTTCTTGCTCCTAAGGTCATATTGCCTGTGGGCTTCTTCAATAGCATTTTGAAATTCTATGGCAGGGTCATCAAGATCTTCATAATTGGTCTCATCTTGATCAGGCGAAAAGAAGGCTTGTTCTTCTTCAGTGAGGTACACCTCACCTTCATTGTCAGACCCTATGAGGTTTAAATGATGTTCATCAAGAGGTTCTGAGTCCCTATCATCTTCTTCTACATAGTTTTCATTGAATGGTGGCCTGATCTGTTGGTCATTATCCCTTGGTCTGTTTTGGGGCCGTTCCCTCCTAAAGTTTTGGTTTCGGTTTCTGATTGGAGGGTTTGGCTGGTTGTCCCTAACAGGAGCTTTTTCATTGATCTTTTCCCACATTTTAGCCATGGATTTGACTAAGTCATCTATTCTAGGATCTAGGGAAGGTGATGAAGTGGAGACCTCATCCCTATATGTGACCTTTCTTTCTGATCTAGTCCTAGCTCTTTTTTCAGCTAAGTTGGCATCTGCTTTTATAGCTATTTGTTGCATTTCCTCCAAGGTAGGGGGATCCTTGTCTCTCAGATGATATGTCATGTCCGGATCAAAACCCTCAGGAAATTTTGCCAAAGCTAAACCAAGTGGAGGTTTGAAATGAGGTGGAAGGGAGTTATATACACCGTTGAACCTAGTACAGTAAGCTTGGACACTTTCCCCATTTTCCCGTTTTAGATTGTTATATTCTGACAGGATTTGAATGGGGTTTCTTCGGATTTCCCACCTATTTCTGAAAACTTGATGTAGTTCGGGGATATCATGGATGCTGTTTGGAGCTAAGCTTTTGAACCATGCTTTGGGCTCACCACCAAGACTTTGGGCAAATATTCTCATTCTGATAGTCTCGTCTTGTACCTCTAGGTATTCATAAGCATCAGTCATTCTACTTATATGCTGTTGAGGTGTGGTGGTGTCTTCTCCAGTAAAGTGTGGGATCTTGTCTTGATATTTGTTTGGGAGAGGAGCTAAAGGTGGTGGCAGCACCAAAGGTGCGTACCAAGCTGCCATGATTGGAGCTAATGGATGATATACAAGATGAGGACTAGTAGGCTGAAATGAAGTGGTTTGAACAGTGGTGGTTTGACCAGGTGTAGCGGATGAACTTGGACTAGTGATCTGGTTTTGAGCAGATCTGGGATGATAGGAGCCAATAAAGAAGCTGGAAATTAGGAGGAGTGGCTGGTGAAGCTTCTCTAATAGGACTCTGTGGTGGGTTCAGGGGTTCAAGATCGTCGAGGTTTATCTTACTATATGATTTGCTTCGGGGAAGAGCTTGTGATGACTCTAATTCCGAAGGTGAATCTAGAAGGATATTGCGAGTTTTAGGTACAGATCTTGTTCTACGGATGGATCTATCGGTAGCTAGATGATCAGTTTCAGAAGCTTGCCACATAATCTTCTTTGGGTCATCTACTATGATAGGGGGATTTGGGTCTGGATGGGATCTGGTATTGATTCTTCGGGAAGCCAGATTTTAGATCCAGAGTTTTAGAGAGAATGGTATTGGTGAATGTTCTGGATGAGTGGTTTTTCTAAAGCTTTACTAAGGTGAAGGATGGTCAAAAGTAAAGGGATTGATTAGTGGAGTCGCCAGGTGAAAATGGGTTGTTTTTGTGAAGATAGCTATGGTCCACCACCAATAACTAATCTGAGAATGTTTTTGGATTTTCTGAGTTTTATGTGCAGCCTATGGTTTAAAGTATCCTAGGCTTGTTTCAACACTTTGCTAGGGTGATGAGAACAAAAAGAGTTTACTCTAAAAAATGAGTCTATGGACTGCTTGCTTGTTTATGGTACCTAAAGGACCAAAGAGTCTATAAGAGTTTGCTGGACTATTATGTACTCAGTGTCTTACCATCTCCCACAATTTTAGTGAGTGATGGGAAAGGTTTATCGGATAGTAGCCTAGAGTTTGGTGAAATAGTAAGGCTTACTAGAAGCTAGTGGAGTCGCCAGGTGGATTGTCAGTTGTTTGAGATAAACTTGTATGGTCCACCACCAGTAATGTTAAAAACCAATCTAAAGGAATGTTTTGGGGTTTTTTGAGTTTTATGTGCCTACAAGGTTTGGAAGAGTTTTCTATAACTGACTCATCATTTTGCTAAGATGGTGAGACAACCAGATTCTACTCTTCTAAGTTTGATTGAGATTTTGAGAGTTCCTAAGGGATACCTAGGATGTTTTGACTCAAAGTCCCACCGTGATCGCCATTATGTTAGTGAGCGGTGGGATAAGTCAATCAGCTAGTAATCTCACAAAGTCTCTAAAGATGAGGGAAACCAAGTTTTTTAATCACTCAGAGTCCCACCGTGATCGCCATTATGTTAGGGTCCCGTGATTTGGCCGATTGGCTAGCCAAATGACGATGTAACATCAAACCAAGCTTTGGAGCCCAAGGACCTAGCCTTCCTGGACTCAGAGAGGGCTCTCTCTATATGTGTAGAAGATGTCGGTGTGTTTACTTGCGATATTATGATATTAGGCTAGTTATGAAGTGTGTTTTTTGGTTTTTTAGTTTTTAAGTTTGTGAGGGATGAAACTGATCAAATACATAAACTGGATGACAAGATGTAGATAAATTGGGCTATGGGGTCAAACAGATCAAGGAAGCTATGAAGTGATGATGTAAAGCTGCTGTAGGGCCGATTTGATTCATAGTAGAAGGGATCTCTGGGCAAAATGGATTAAATGGACAATAAGTTGGTGAAAGACAAGGGATTTCAAATGCAAACTAGTTAATAGCAGACATAAACATGTAATAGCAAGCCATTAATCATGTTAGGAATAACTATAAGCTAATTAATACATAAGAAATCAAACATTCCAACCATACATAGAGGTATAAGACCCTCTAACTTCGGGAAAAGGCTATCAGACTTTGGGGAAAACACATGAGACAAACTAACAACTCATAAACTATGCCGGAACGCCTAAACATAGTCTCTAAGTCATTGGGCACTTGGACAAATAATTTTTCATAGTTTTAGGCAAAGGGCTAGATCGGGACTAGGCCTCCTTGGTTCAACAAGATGATCAACAAATCAGTCAAAGAGAAAGTTTTATGGACAGAACTATGGGCAGCTTGTAGGTAGGTAGGGAAAACCATACATCCTACTTAACATACATAGAACCGATGAATAAAACTTAGCAACAATACCTTAGGTTACTAAAGAGCAGCTAAGAATTCTTTAGCATAACTAAGGGAGAAGAAAACATCAAGCTATGAAGATTCAGGGATTTTGAGGTGCTTCCATGGGCATGTCTC